>CAMTDV010001634.1:28506632-28793601 GCA_947069175.1 Scalesia atractyloides
TACCCTCAACTATGAGTTAGTGGAAGTACGGGGTCGATCCACGAAGAGTCTGTGCTTTGCGTACGGACAAGATGGATTTTACTAAGATTGTCACTTTTTATGAAGCTTGCTAATGAAATTGATAATTTGTTTGGTTGGAAAGGATGTCGGAATTAACCGACAAATTTGTTTGATTGCTTTATTACTAAAAACTGAGAATGATAACAACGAAAGTAAATATGATTGCAAAACAATTGTGAGAAAACAAGGTTCACACCCGGTTCAACAATTGCAAGACCTAGGGTTACTACATGTTTTAAATTGATTAAACGAATTAGTTCATTAACGGTTTAGAATCACAAAGCATAGGTGCCAATTGTTATCAACGTTATAGACAACGGACCACAATGCACTTCGTTACTTTGTACAAGTGAAACCTATCAATTGACAAGGCATAAATACGCATACTCATTTCACGAAGAGTCTGTGGTTTGCGTATGGACAAGATGGATTTTACTAAGATTGTCACTTTTATGAAGCTTGCTAATGAAATTGATAATTTGTTTGGTTGGAAAGGATGTTGGAATTAACCGAAAAATTTGTTTGATTGCTTTATTACTAAAAACTGTGAATGATAACAACGAAAGTAAATATGATTGCAAAACAATTGTGAGAAAACAAGGTTCACAGCCGGTTCAACAATTGCAAGACCTAGGGTTACTACACGTTTTAAATTGATTTAAACGAATTAGTTCATTAACGGTTTAGAATCACAAAGCTTAGGTGCCAATTGTTATCAACGTTATAGACAACGGACCACAATGCACTTCGTTACTTTGGACAAGTGAAACCTATCAATTGACAAGGCATAAATACGCATACTCATTTCACGAAGTCAAATTTCATAACTCACTCGACAATTCGCAAATACAATACAAACGCAAGACAATTATCAAAAGATTAAATGCAATTCGAATTGTCACAAATCAAATGTTTAACATGTAGCAAACCCTAGAAATCTTACAAAAGTCTACACCGGGGTGAAACCTCCGGGAATTAGCAGCTCATGCTGAACGGTGCACGATCAATGGATGATAAAGCCTTGAACTTGAACATATTGAAGCTTGGAGATGAAGATGAAGTATGGTCAGGGTTTTGGTATGAGATGGTGATGATAAGATTGGTGATTGGTGATTGATGGTGATGATAATGGATTAGGGTTAGAATCGAGGTGGATGAATCGGATGGATTGGAAGTGAATTGAATTGGATTTGTGAAAGGTTATGGCTCCAAGAACAAGGTTCAAACTCCAAGAACTCGTGATACCCCAAAATAGGTCCAAAATCTTGTTTAAACCCGTCCCCAAGAAGCAAAAACCACAAAATTCGCGATGCAGCTTTAGGATGCCCGTCGCCGACGGCCATGAGTGGCATCGGCGACACTTGTAAATTCAGATTTTGGCCGACGGCCTATCCTGCTGTCTATGATGAAAAGCACATGACGGATGACAATACACGGGACGTCGCTGACAGGCCAATGTGGCGTCGGTGACGGTGCTTCCAATCCTCACTTTCTGCATTTTTTGTTTCTTGATTCTGGTTGATCTCGTTCGCGTTCCGCTGCTCTGTTTGGCTCTCAATTAGCTCCTTAAACTCCGTAAGACCTGTAAAACAAAAACCTTATTAAAAGTAGGCTATCCAGAATTTAAAAAATTATGTAAAAATATTAACTTAAACCAAAACAAACGCCGGTTTACACCCACGCATCATGGTCCATAATGGACCTTTAGAAGCCAAAAGTTTCGCATTTTTACATGTTTGATCCCTCCATTTTCAATCTTCCACATTTTATGAATTTGGTCCCTCTCGTCCAACTTATTAGGAATATTTAAGAGTTATCGGACACATTTCCATATTATTCGTCATAAATTTCTGAGGTGTCATAATAAGGCTCTGATTATCGAATGACTATCATTATTGTGTTTTATGATTATTATCAAGTTTTATTTTATATTCATAGTTCTACGATGTTGTGTTGATGTTTTTATGGGTTTTTAGGGTTTGAATATGGTTTTTTAGTAATCTTCACTCTGTTTTTTATGTGTTTTATAGCTGAAATTATGGTGTTTTATGACTTTATACACACCCACCTCACAAAACCCCCTCCCAAAACCCTAACCCCCCCCCACACACAAAAATCTTAAAAACCTAAACCACCCACCCCCAAAAACTTAAACCCCTCACCCACCCACCAAGCTAAATGCTAAAAACTAAACTCTAAAGCTAAACCTACAATTAAATACTAAATTTTTGAAGTTAAATCGCGACTTTAGCAAAAACAATAATAATAATTAAAAATTATTATAAATAATTAGTTGCGACTTTTAACAATTATATTTAGTGTGTATTAAAGATTTTTTTAGTAGTTTTGGTTGTGTTCACATTGGTTCCTATGGTTCTCGCAATAAACAATAAAGGGTGGTTCTAACGGATTCTTGCCCAATATATATATAATATATATATATATATATATATATATATATATATATATATATAGGGGAAGGATAAAATGAAAACCCACTTGAGTTGAAAAACTTAAGAAACCCTTCTAAAAGCCCCATGTAACATTTTTATTTTTTCTAAAAAAATAGGGAATGTAAGATACATACATTTGAACTTTTTGTAAAAGAAAAACAAAAAAACATCGACTAGTTTTTTTAAAAAAAATGTTAAAAATTCCATGTTACATAATATATATGTCAAAAAATGTAACATACAAATTTTGAACATTTAAAAAAACAAGTAGGCGTTATTTACATTTTTTTTAATAAAAAAGTTCAAGTATATTTATGTTATATTCCCTATTTTTTAGAAAAAAATAAAAATGTTACATAGGGTTTTCTTGAGTTTTCTCAACTCAAGTGGGCTTTCGTTTTATCTTTCACCTATATATATATATAGAAACGAGATCAAGAGAAAACGCCTCAAAGTGTGAAAACAGTGAGAACGATTCTCAGCCATAAGATCTTAGTGGTTTGTGGCTGAGATTGATGCGGTGACATTTTGGTAAATACTAAGGGCCTTGTAACTATCAAGAAGGGTAAAATAGGAAGATCCAAACAAGGTGTACATGCTAATCACATGTCATTTTCCCCGATCATATTTAAACGCCAATAACTTTTTTATACGTGGTTATTTTTTTCAAAAAAATCACACCATAAAATTCAGCGTTTTTTATCTTTCCATCGAGTATACTATTGATATACTTTTCGAAAAAAATGAAGTGGTTTTTTATGGCGTTTTGAACTTTGTTTTTTACGGCGTTTTCTAGGTTTTATGGCGTTTCTCTGAAGTGGGTTTTTATGGCGTTTTCAACCAGTTTTTGTGGTGTTTTACTGAACTAAGTGTTTTTATGGCGTTTTAAATTGAGTTTTCATGGTATTTTTCTAAACTGGGTGTTTTATGTCATTTTCAACAAGGTATTTTTCATAACGTTTCCTAAACTGTGTGTTTTTATTTGAACACCCATTCGTGTTTTTTTTAATTTCAAAAGTATAGCAATAGTATACTCGTTAGAAAGATAATAAAATACTCGATTTTATGGTGTAATTTTTTTAAAAAATAATCACGCATAGAAAAGTTACGAGAGATTAAAAAAGATGGTGGAATATGCATGTGAGTGGCATGTGCATTGGTTTTTGACAATATTATCCTTAGTGTAAGTTAGCATCAATGCCACATGTCAACACCAAAATCGTTCTCACCGTTTTCACACTTTTAGGCGTTTTCTCTAAATCTTGCCCCTATATATATATATATATATATATATATAAGGGGCGGATCAAAACAATCTATGGATTAGAATGGCGCGGTGGCGGTTTAGTAAATAACATCAACTTTATTACGTACGTGCTTCATTAAGGGTAAATGGGTCTTTTGACTCCTCTAAAACAAAACGCCACACTCCTGCATAGAACGCCATTAAATGCCCTCCTTAAATTACTAGCCATCCACATCAGTCCCTTCAGATGAAAACGTCATCTTTATCTAAGACGCCATTCATGTAAATGCCAAAAAATTAATGATGGGACGTGTTACAGTACTAATAGAAAAAACTTAACAAACAGTAAATGAAAATTTATTACTAACATTATTATTAAAATTTCCCGCCTAAACTACCCGCCAAAACACATCATTATATCTAGAAACGGAAATCAGGAGAAACGCCATCTTTATCATACTCAAAAAACACCATCTTTAACCAAAACGCCAAATTTCAAAAAAACCCTGAAAAAAAAAGAACAAATGGCATCATTTCATGGGGATTCAAGACTAGAATAAATAAATTTGTAATCCTCTTTGAAAACAGAAGAAGAGTGTTTGTGAAAACCACAAACGCCATACTGAACTTGGACGAAGAAGTTCAAAGGGGGATCCTAGCACTTGACATTCCTCTTGATAACCTCTTTGAGAAAACACAGACGGTTATAAGAAGGTTAACCAGAAAATTCGAACCATACCCTGCAAATCCAATTGTGGATCCAGTCATCCAGTCTTGGCGTTATGATGAACACACATACTTAGTGAGTGTTGTATGGGACAACGAGGAGCAGGAAGCCTACATGATTGGAAACATCATGACCGAACAGAGACTTGTCTTCCTACAGGAGTTGTGCAAAGCAACATCTTCGAACCCATACATGACCACAAATGTGGCGTTTTTGACTGACATGTTCATATGGAGGTGTCAAAGTCTTCAAGATCAAGCAAATGATGATAGTGAAGATCTGGATGAGAATTTTGATGAAAAGTCAGAAGAAAAAGACGAGAGGAGCGATGGATACTTCTCGGACCAGATCCCTTCTAACGAGGGGTTTTAATTTATTTTTTTTATTTCTGTGGCGTGTAATTTTCAGTGGTTTTGAATAAAAAAAGTACTTCATTTTACTTATTGGATATAAAACACCAAAATGAGGATGAAACAGAATTATATAAAACACAAAACAGTAAATTATTATCTAAATTGCAATACTGATATGTCTCAAAATGCCATCTGTTATTTCAACTCCATAACTTTTTCATTACAAAAAGTTAATTAGTTGTATAATAATTTTTTGCTATAATACAAAACGCCAAAACATAGTGATGCAACAGAAGCTTTACAGATTTCAAAGATAAAAGCTGAGCAAACAGTAACTTTATGATGGGACGTGACATCTTTATTACTAAAAACTAATATCTAAAATTTTCGCCCAAACTACCCGCCAAAAAACAACTTATATAAACAACCTCTCATGCCATTCCCTTGATTACACCAAAATCAAAACTCCAAAAACCATATGCCAACCACTTTTCTTGGAGATTCACTTATGTTCTCAATAATGTTTCGCTGAATGAGGTGGACAGCATTATTAGATCATTCTTAAGTGAACGTTAAACAATGTTGCCCATCTCATTCAGCAAAATCTATTGAGATAATCCTCAACTTACTCAAAATAAAACGCCATAAGGTTTAAAAATCACATATGGCAACCCTGTAAGTTATGCGTTCTAACATGCTCAAATGTTACATGTGGAACAAAATAGAACGCCACATGAATGTGTGTTGTGTATTCTAAGAAAAAAAATAAAGAATACAAAAACGCCAAAATTGCTCTTCACTTGCTCTTGAAGAACGTGTGTTCCTTCTTTTTATAACAGGCTGCTTGCATGTCGATGCTTAGTGTCCGAAACATTTGCAAATCTTACACTGTCTTTCTTTCGCACCGGGCTTTTTTTTTGTTTTTTTGTTTTTTTCAATCGCTTCCTCCTATTTGGATTTCAAACGCTTGCGAGATCCAGACCCTTTCGAATTATATCCATCAGGAACTCTAATCGGACTCTTGTTGTAACATTTGTCGAAAACGGGTTTTACCAAACCCGCTCCGTTTGTAATCGAATATCAAGTTATAAATGTGTCGTTGCCTATTTATGTTTATTTTAATTTTTAATGATACATAATTATTAAACAAACTAAACCATAAAAGTTATAATTGATAAAAGGTATAAATAAAACAATTAAATATAAAATGGGGCTGCCGGGACTCGAACCCGGGTCAGCCAGGTTGTAACTCCAAAGACTTAACACTCACACGCTTAACCACTCCGCCACTTGTTTGTTTTCTGTCATCTATAGGAAACAAATAAATCTTATAGACGAATGTAAATCAATCGGTTACGCCAATTGAAACTGAAATCGGTTATCAAACGCGCAAAGGCGATCTGAATACTCACGGTTCAATGAGTATAACCGATATACCGACGTTTTTAATCAAGTTGCCTTGAATGAACTTGAATTCTAGAAGTGGATCGGTTTTTATAACCGAAAATCTTCAATTCCAGTTTTACTTCCATCTTTTACTCCTTCACGACTCAGAAACATTCCACAAACCTCCAATTACATTTTCGCACACTTTACAGTCCACCGGATAAGTTTATTTTATTCGCCGGAAATTTCTGCAAGTTCGCCGGAAAACCGTATTCTTCATCAAAACGGTAAGTCCTTCAATACCGTCTTAGTCTAACAATTGTTAAGCTATTTCTAACTAAAACCTTTCACTTGAAATCGAATTCAGACGCCGTTATCGGATAATTCCAGTTCGCCGGAAAATTTCTGGAAATCTTTATTTTCGTCTGTGAAACGGTAAGGACCTTCAAACACACTATTAACGTTTGTTTAGCACTTCAATTCCATGATTAGCTAATCAAAACGATTAATTGATTTGCTCAGTTGAAGTTCATAAAAACAGAGACCGACGCCTTGCCGGAATTCTGTAATAAATCGTTCACCGGTATGTTTACTTCTAATTATCATCTCTGCTATCTCATATTAGTCTGTGCAATGTTTAACAATCGAATTAACAAGATATAATGGTGTAATCTGCGGTCTGTAAAAACCAACGAAGAAGATGAACTGCGCTAACAATATAAGAATAATTAAAATTGGTATTTTGAACGGGTTAGACACACAGTCCAGCGGTGGACTGTGTGCGAACAAAAACACGCATACGTCCCGAGTTCGATCCCTGATACCCGCACCCTCTATGTAATAAAATGCCTTTTTGTTTAAAACTGAACCGGGTTAACTCCGTTAGTTGTTAAGTATAATAAAATTCGTATATTAACCAAGTTAGACACACAGTCCAGCGGTGGACTGTGTGTAACGTTAAAGCACAGGTCCCGGGTTCGAGACCTGTTAGTGGCACCGGTTCGACGAATTAAAATGTTTTTGAAAATAAAAGGATTTTGGATAAATTGAGTTAATATATAAGTATAATTAAAAACAGAATTATTTCGGGTTAGACACGTAGCTCAGTTGGTAGAGCTGCGTGCACGCGTACGGGAGGTCACGAGTTTGAGCCTCACCCAGCGCATTTCAGTCACACAATAAACCGGTCAAACAGTCAAAGTCAAAAAGTCAACGGTCAACCCAAAAAGTCAACATATTTTATATTTTTAATTATTTAATTTAATTTAAAAATCAATTAAAAATACTTAAAAATAATGTTTTAAAGATAGGAAATAGCCTTAAACTCGTAAAAATATATCTAAAAATTCTATTAAAATCCTTAATAAAATCCATTCATTTACTATATTTTCCGTTATTATTTAGGTTAGTTAATTCTCGTTGTTCCGCTCTTATAACTCGTGCGCATCTCACCATCTCCAATCAAACGCACCCAATGTGAGTGAATCTTTACAAATTCCCCGTTTTAATCACGTTTTGGGGTGTATCAAGTGTCTTGCTATATATTATATTTAAATCATTGTGCATACATCATATCATGAACATGTGTATTCAGCTTGTTGCAACTGTTTGTGTGGTTATTGTTAGATTCAATTTATTATTTTCAGTACATGCAATTTCGTAGGCCGCCGCTCCCCATTACATTATGAGCGTTGAGCAAGTTCCCCATTACATTATGAGCGTGAACCTGGCGTGCCAACATACGATCGGCTCCGTTTGATTGAGCCTTGATCGCACAGACATTTATCATTTTCAGTACATGCAATACGATCGGCTCCGTTTGATTGAGTCTTGATCGCACAGTTTCATTCATGTTATTTATCGTATGATGTTGGTATGTTAATGTATGCTATCATATGTTATTGTATGTTATAGTTGTGATTGCTATTGCTACTGCTTGATTATTTACATTTGCTCATTTATGATTATGCACAATTTTTCATTGATAAACTAACAAGTAAATCAATAATAAATGTTTATCTAACAAGGTTCACTCGCCAACTTATGTTGACCCAAAAACCCCCATTTTTACACATGATACAGGTGAACCCGCTGCAGCCAGAAACACATAGGATTGGACTAGAAGAATAAAATGATTTAGAGCTTGGAATTATTTTGTTTGGTTATTTTCTTTGTATTGTATGGACATGTTTGGATTATTTGGAATGTAATTTTGACTTTAATAAATATGAAACATATTAGTAAATATCATGAGCTTTGGTGATAACCCAATTATGCCCCGACTCTTATTCCGCTGCGGGTCGGGGTGTGACACTTGTCGTTTTGATATTGCTCTGTTATCTCTGCAAATCTATCCCTAGTACTAGGAGGAGGAGCAACAATCTGCATATCTTCAACCTTCTTCTTGTAAGATTGAACATGATCACTGAATAAGGATAGCTCCTCCTTATTACCAGATAAACGATTCAAAGTATACTCCGTTGAAAAAATAATTTCTCGCATAATTCTTTGAACATCAGGATCAAGCTCGGTTTCTATAAAATCACGACTCATTGTGTAGTCTGAAGAGCAATTTCGGGATGCCTCTTTACGCCATTTATTCAAAATGTACTATTTTGGAAATTCCCTAATGTCCAAACTTCTCAAAACATAAAATATATGTCTACATAGCAAACCAAACTGCTCAAAACATCTACATGAGCAAGTGCTGGTGCAATCAGACTTACGGTACATTACCTGAAAAAGAAACGCCAAAATCTATGTATGCATAAAATGCAACGAAGACAATGTGTGTATAAAACACCATCAACAAACAACTAAACTTCAGAGAGAAAAATTTAAAAAATGCCATACTCCTAAAACGCCACTGTTTACCTCGAATAAGGATGTACAAGGCTACTGTAAATCATTTACGTAGAACATAACAAACCCATCATCGTGCTCTTCATACCTTTGATTTATACCTTTGATTACGCTCGCTATCGCATCGCTCTCGCACTCTTGAATCGCTAAATCGCACTATTATATCAATTATAATACTTAACGCTTTAATTTAACGCTTAATATAACTAACTAATACGAACCGAATCACCAAACTAACTCTTAACGCGAATTAAACGAAGAAAACCAACAATTGGGTCATGTTCGCTCGAACTTGGTAACCCCAAGTTCGGCCGAACTTGACTGGTTAACCAGGATCACTCAACTTTGCTCAAGTTCGCTCGAACTTGCCCTTCAAGGGACAAGTTCGGCCGAACTTGACTCAACTCCTCCAAATATCACCCAAGTTCGCGCGAACTTGCATGAAAACATGCAAGTTCGGCCGAACTTGACTCCACCAGCTCACCTTTTTGCCTTCACCTATAAATACTCAACGCATTCCTCTCATTTGAACTTGTTGCAACTTCGCTCTGAGCTCTCAAAACCCGAAACCTTCTTATTCTAAGTAAGAATCAACCCGATTTCAACTACAACAACGTTTATCAACGTTTTACAAAGGTTTACAACGATTTTGGCACAAGGCATAGCCTTCGTTTTCATCAAAACTCTTCTATTTACGAAAATCTTAATCTTTTTACATAAAACTTCTGTTTTTCACTCAGATCTATGTTTAGATCTGAGGAAAACCTTTCAAACTTTGATTTACGGACTTTTGATGATGTTTTGTTCATATTCTGATATGAAACGAGGCATTTATCATTCAAGATCTCAGATCTGGAAGCACAAGGATGTTTATCTTGGTTTACACAAGCCGGACTAATCCGAACGAACCCCGAGTTCGCCTGGATTAGCCCACGCTTTTGTAAAATGGCTAAAACCGCTCTAAAAGATCTCCGACCTAAGTTTGCTCAGTAGCACAGGGTTGGAGGGATGCACACTCGATTTACTCAGCAAACGACGCGAAAACGCAAGATTTTGGACTCGAAAACATCGAGGTCGCTCAAGAATCACCAGCTCACTGGTCAAGTTCGACCGAACTTGCACCCGTATGGGCCAAGTTCGACCGAACTTGGGTCAATTCTCACCAAATTTCTTTCAAGTTCGACCGAACTTATCTACTTTCTTAAGAAACTATGCAAGTTCGCCCGAACTTGTCTTGTCAGTAAGAATTTCTTACAAGTTCGCCCAAACTTTACAAGTTTCTCAGGAAACTCAT
Organism: Scalesia atractyloides; assembly: GCA_947069175.1. Lineage (NCBI taxonomy): Eukaryota > Viridiplantae > Streptophyta > Magnoliopsida > Asterales > Asteraceae > Scalesia > Scalesia atractyloides. The sequence goes on from CAMTDV010001634.1 coordinate 28,517,014, forward strand.
CAAGTTCGACCGAACTTGACTCTAAACCCATCAAAACCATACAAGTTCGCTCGAACTTGTGTGTTTACACACAAGTTTGCCCGAACTTGCCTACTGCTCAACTCAAACTTCACCGTTTCGGCTTTTCGGAAGACTGATGCACTTCTTCTCGTTTACAGGCTGATCTCGCGCACTCCGCAACTCTCCTCAGAATCTTAAGTCTTACCAAAACGCACACACAATGAGTATACTTGACCCATTTTTGCTTTAATGCACTTTTTGGGTGTTACATACGTTCCTATATCAAAAACACTTTACAAATCAAAACTGTTTATCACACGCGAATAATCTGATTGTATATGCTCGATACGTGATACTAGAAACATGTGACTAGGACTTATATTCGTTAACTTGCCTCCTTAGCTAGTATGGTACTATAGTTTGGCTAGCACCCGACGGGGTCTAGTTAGGATGGTCGCGCAAGCCTTTTCATGGTAGTTAGCATGAGAAATGAGCCTATGTTATGTTAAGTGTTTTGGTGTATCATGATATGTAATTAGATTGTTTCGCAAACACTTTCTCGTCTATGCTAGTATTATTCAAACTCGTATGCTCACCTTTACTTAATTGTATTGAGTTGTATTTTAAGGTATGTAACAGGTTGAGGATTTAGCTTGGATACCTTGGACATTGCATGCGTAGTTTAGTTCGTTTTGTTAGTTTGTTTAGAATGGTTGTAATAAAATCTAGGCGAGATCGAATTGGATTTATGTTAAGAGATTTTGTTGAAATGTAATTGTTATTTTGAAGGTTTATAAGTTGATAGTATGGGATACTGAATGTTGAATATTATCTTTTAAATGGCTGTTATGGAAATCTCTTGATTAATCTGATTCGCCTAGTGCCACTACGCCGATGATTCCGCCATCGGTTGGGGTGTGACAGATTGGTATCAGAGCGCCATAACCGTAGGATAATAGGTAGAATTGCCATGTTCGACCTAGTAGCATGATTAAGTACCCGATTGACCTATCTTTGACTTAAATATTAAACTACTTGCCACAAATGCTTAAATGTGCCTTTCCTAAGGCTAATACAATACACACGATTATGGAACGCTCGTATCTCACCAACGAGTGATCAAGTTGAGAATAGGTGTGAAACCGAGAACTCTCGATGAGATCATTCACTCCGCGCATCCTCTCGCACGAGATATCTTTGTTGAGTTAGGAGTGATATCCAAACCTCGACGAAAATCTCCATTTCTATCTAGGAATGAAGTTGTTAAGTTAGGGGTGAAACCCGCATCTTAATAACTAATTCGGTGCTTGATTTTCAATCTCACCAAAGTCTCGATTATGCCAATGGTTTGGAACACGTATTAACTGGAAAGGTAAACGTCGTTAGCCGCTTGCGGGGAGAATGTTTATCTATTAGGCCAAAGCATGGGTCCAAATGCAAAGGGTAGTCGAATCACTTTGGGTAGTCAACGTCTCAAAACCCCGGACACTCCCAATTGATTTAAGCCTATATCGTCGATTTACGCATCATCGAGTTTATTATTATTTATGTGTTTAAATTTTGAGAATTTTCGCCTTCTTCGATTTCTCGCTTTAATTATTTCTCGCATTATCGATTTCTCGCTTTATCGCTTTACGCTCCATGAACGCATGCACTACTCGCACAACTCTCGAAATCTAAAACGCTAAATTAATACACCAACCAAACTAACTCGCCTAACTCGCTTACGCCTATGAGGACATGTGTGTCCTATACGCGGTATTATCTCGCTTATCTCGCTACTATATATTGCATATATCTCGCTATATCTCGATCTCATAACGCGCTACGCATGATGGTTAATTAGAAGGTGAATATGTGCAAAATATGTGCTTACTTGGATTATGTGCTTACGTGTTTACGTGCTTATGTGCTTACGTGCTTAATTGTTTACATGCCTACGTGTTTATGTGATTTTGTGCCTTGAATGAATGATAATAATAATAAATACTTAAACATAACTCTATTATAATCGAATCTCATCTAATCTAAATCCTTCGTGTAGATGTCTCCTATGGGATCGCACACCTGAAGGAATCTCCAACGCAGCAATGCCGACAAGCGTATCGCTACAATGGTAGCCAAGGAGATAGCTAAAGTCATTCCGCAAATCGTCTCAGAAATTCATGTCGTGAGCAGTAACTCCTCGGTCGACTCGAAAACTGAGAATCCCAAGCGAGATTCAGCTTCAAGAACTTCAAGGCTTGTGCACCTCTCGCCTTCACGGGCAACGACGGACCGACTTCTATGTTTCACTGGTTCGATGCTATTGAGGTCACTTTTAGGCAAAGTGGATGCCCCGATGACCTCCGCACCGTGAACGCTACCAGGGTCTTCCAGTCCCGTGCTCTCGACTGGTGGACAGCTAAAAGAAACAAGCGTGGAATGATGAAGCCTACAATCTATCTTGGGAGGAACTCAAGGAAGCAATGATGAAGGAGTTCTGTCCTCCGCATGAAATACAAAAGCTCGAGAATGAGTTTTGGGGTATCAAGCAGGATGGTCCCGACGATGCTGGTTTTACTGCTCGGTTTAAGATTTTTAGCATAAAAAATTCCCAGCCAGGTTGATACGACGGAGAAAGCTATCAACAAGTACATCTGTGGTTTACCCGAGTGTGTTGCAAGTTTCATGAAAGTTGCTCATACTACAACCGTCGAGGAAACCTACATGCTCGCCGTTGAGATCAACGACCAGCGAGTTCAGGATGGTTATTTCAAGAACTCTGCTAAAATCGCCAATCAAGCCGTCGTCGAACCAACAGCTGCTATCGAATCATCAAGTGAACCAAAGGGAAAGCGTCAGGGATGCAAAAGAGGAAACCCGAGTAAGAACTATGCTCTCGCCGCTCCAGCAAACCCTCAGCCGCTTCAGTCAGTTGCTCCGAACGCACCTCCAGCTAAGCGTGCGTATACCAGACCTCACCCTCTGTGCCCTAAGTGCACTTATCATCACGCCGTTGGTGGCAACTGCCGTTTTTGCACAAACTGCAATATCTACAAGCCATTTTACCGTGAGTTGCCGATCAGGTCCTCGCCAGGTAGCTCCTCAGGCTCCAGCAGCTCCAACTTTGCCTGTTCCTCCTCAAGCCAATCCGCAGCAAGCTCCAAAAGCACGTGTGTGCTATGTGTATGGTGATCCGAATCATTTCGCCAATGTCTGTCCAAATCGTCTTGTCAAGCAGGAGCAGCCAGCACTGCAGCCTCAGCAGCAGCCTCAGCCGCCGCAACAACAGCAACCACAAGCTGCGCGTGACAGAGCCTTTAACCTCAATCACCGCCAGGCTCAGAATAACAACAATGTTGTCAATGGTACGTTTCTCGTTAATGGTATTTATGCTTCATGTTTATTTGATACTGGTGCCGATAATTGCTTTGTATCGTTAGAATTTGAAAAGGTTTTAAAATGTAAACGCGCTAAACTCCCAAAGATTTTCGATGTGGAAGTCGCAACCGGAAGAACCGTTACCGTCAACTCCATCTTACGTGGTTGTCCCACGATCTCAACAACCATGTCTTCTCGATTAATCTCATACCTATGCAATTAGGTAGCTTCGATATCATAGTAGGCATGGATTTTCTTCGTGAGTTCATGCTGAAGTTGTATGCTTCGATAAAATGATTTGTTTCCCTCTTCCAAACGGTGATCAACTTCATGTTTATGGTGAAACGCCCTCAAAGAAGTTAATGTTTTTGTCATGTACTCAAGCACACAAATGCTTGCAAAAGCGATGTGTTGCTTTCCTTGCTCATATCGTGAACCCGGAGAAAGAAAAGAAGACTTATAAAGATGTTCCAGTTGTTTGTGAATTTCCTAAAGTCTTTCCCGACGATTTACCCGGTTTACCCCCTACTCGAGATGTTGAATTCCCTATCGATTTAGTTCCAGGTGCTACTCCCGTTGCTAAAGCTCCTTATCACCTCGCACCATCCGAAATGCGCGAGGTATCAAGCCAACTTCAAGAGCTTCTTGATAAAGGTTTCATACGCCCGAGCACTTCGGCTTGGGGCGCACCCGTCCTTTTCATGAAAAAGAAGGATGGATCGTTCCGTATGTGCATCGATTATTGTGAACTTAACAAACTCACGATAAAGAACCGCTATCCTCTTCCTCGTATCGACAACTTATTTGATCAGCTTCAAGGTGCTACTTGTTTTTCTAAGATCGACCTTCGTTCCGGCTATTGTCACACCCTGACCCGCAGCGGAAATGGTAGTCGGGGCATGATTGGGTTTTTTTATCAAAGCTCATGACATTTACTATAAAGTTTCATATTTATTATTTCTATTTAAAGAAGAAATTACAATAAACATACAAGCACAACATGTTCAAATACATTTTTCATGACTTCTTTATTTTTCTTCTAAGGCAATTTCCTATGTGTTCCTTGCTTCAACCTGTCCACCTGTATCATGTGTAAAAATAGGGTTTTGGGTCAACAAAAGTTGGCGAGTGAATCTTATTTAAATATTTGAAAGAATTAGTTATATTGGTTATTTGAATAAAAATGTGCATAACCAAATATGAGTATACGTATATGTAAATTAAACCACAAAACACATAATATCAATTAATGCACACACACCCATACCAAATGATGAACAATGAGATCAAAGCTCAATCAAACGGAGCCAATCTAATGAGGCACCTGATGCTCAACTCGTCTACAACGAGGAACTGATGGGCCTAATGAATGATTTGCACGCAACTTGACAAAAATATAAACTCGCAATACAACAAACAACATTTACATCACACGATAGTTCATATAATGGTAATAGCGCAAGGGTTTGAATAGACGAAATGTATAAATGACACATGATACACCCCAAAACATGAATAAAAAAGGGAATTTGTAAGAATTCACTCACAGTGGGTGCGTTCCTTGATGATGATGAATGCGCACGAATTGAGGATTTGATCGACAAACGAGTACTAACCTAAAATAATAACGCGATAAATTGATAAATATAAACCGATTAATATTTGATTTAGTACTTTTTGTTAGATTTTTTTAGATTATTTTTGTGGTATTTATTGGAATTTTAAACCTCCAAAATCATGTTTTTTTTTTATTTAAGGGTTTTTAATTAATTTTTAAGTAAAATATACATATACAAAAAAAAATACTAAAAAACCTTGTCAGACCTGACAAGGGGGGGGGGGGGGTTGACCGGTTCGATGCATGTTATAGGCAGCGTGTGGTGAGGCTCGAACTCGTGACCTCTCGGTTGCGTGCACGCAGCTCTTCCAACTGAGCTACGTGTCTAACCCGAAAGTATTATGAATTTAATTATTCTTATACACTTACTGGTTTTAATCTAGAATTTAATTAATTAAAAAATATTTTTAAACGGTCGAACCGGTGAGGAGACTCCGAATCGAACCCGTGTTTAGGTGATGTTTTGCACCCAACCTTACCAACTGGGCTGGGTGTCTAACCCGGTGGATTTAAGATCTTAATTATTCTTATGTACATACTGGAGTGACTCATACCCGGATTAAAAAGTTTGCTTAATTTTGCGAAACCGGAACGTATATAGACTCGAACCCAAGACATATGTGTTGCGTTTGCACATAGTCCACCACTGGACTGTGTGTATAACCTGTTTAAAACAACAATTTTGATTATACAAAAACACTAAACCAGTTCATCTTCTTCATGTATAAAACCAAGAAAGTATCACCCTCGACTGTTAATCCAAATTATTCCAGTTAGATTAACTGGTTTACGATTTCTAAACATAAAACGATATAGAATAAAAGAATCAAGAGTTTATACTGAAATTTGCAAACTCTCCGGTATGATTCCGGCAAGGCACGATTTTCGGCAAAGGGCACAGTTGCACCGAAATGTTACTCCGAGAGTGTAGAGTGAGATTAAGAGAATGAGCGAGTATCGGTGTGGTGTTACGATCAATATTTATAGTGTGGAAGGCAGTTATTTTTTTTCGGTTTCAAAGTTTAAATTTCGGGTCAAAGATTGACTCGGTTTTTATGTTAATTTGATTCCGTATTTCAGTTACATTTGATGATAGGAATCAGTTATTCGTTTTCAGACAAAAATATCCGCTGATTGATTGCTAAATTCTTGATTTTGGCAGTTACCAGAAGATCGATGGAGTTGCAGGTTAAAGGTTAGCGAGCGCATAAAATTTACTTCATTTGAGTTTTAGTACATCAAGTATATGTAGCTCGGTGGTGAATACGGTGTGTGTATTAGGTAGGGACCCGCGTTCGACTCCCGGCTCCCCCCTTTTTGTTTGTTTTATATTTTAAAATCTTAAATATTGTTAATATATATATTTTTTTATTCTTTTATTTAATCAATATATCAATTATCTAATTTATTTATTAATTATGAAAATCACATTTTATAAAATGAAAAATTGCGTAATGAAACTTTTAATAAATTCTAAAATTTTTAAACAGAGCGGGTTTTGGAACCCGTTTTACGACGAATGTTACAGCTATCATCAGTTACGCGTGTTGGATGAAGATATTCCGAAAACTGCCTTTCGTACTCGTTATGGCCATATCGAACTTGTGGTCATGCCTTCTGGTCTTACCAATGCACCTGCGGTCTTCATGGATTTGATGAACCGTGTGTGTAAAGCTTTCTTGGATCGTTTCGTTATCGTTTTCATCGATGATATTATTATTTACTCGAAGTCGAGAGCCGAACATGCGGTAATCGCCTTTATGCTAAGTTCTCTAAATGTGAATTCTGGCTCGAAGAAGTCCAATTTCTCGGCCACATCGTTAATAGTCAAGGAATTCACGTCGACCCTGCCAAGATTGAAGCCGTCAAGAGTTGGATTACACCGAAGAATGCTTCCGAAATCCGTTCATTTCTTGGATTGGCGGGTTATTACCGTCGATTCATCGCCGACTTTTCAAAAATCGTCGTTCCGCTTACCGCTTTAACGCATAAAGATAAACCTTTTGTTTGGGATTCCAAGCAAGAGGAAGCTTTTCAAACTTTCAAGCGTATGTTATGCAACGCTCCTATCCTCGCTTTACCCGACGGAAACGACGATTTCGTTGTTTATTGTGATGCCTCGAACCTTGGTCTTGGTTGTGTTCTCATGCAACGAGACAAAGTTATCGCGTATGCGTCTCGGCAACTCAAGATCCACGAGAAGAACTACACAACCCACGATCTCGAACTCGGTGCAGTTGTTTTTGCATTAAAGATATAGCGACACTACCTTTACGGTACCAAGTGTACGGTCTTCACCGACCATAAGAGCTTACAACATATCCTTAATCAAAAAGAACTAAACATGCGACAACGTCGATGGGTTGAACTTCTCAACGATTACGATTGCGAGATACGCTACCATCCCGGCAAAGCAAACGTCGTCGCCGATGCTCTAAGTCGACAAAGCTATGTATATAGTGTTCATGACTCTCAAGCTTTGATGGATCTCGAAATCAAGATTCGCTCCGCTCAATTTGCTTGTTTTAACGAAAATACTTTGGAGGAAGAAATGAAATGTGGTGCCGAAGTCAGCTCGTATCTAAGCCCAATGGTATTTACTACTATCTCGATCGTATTTGGATTCCCAGCCGTGACAATCTTCGTGAATTACTAATGACCAAAGCTCATAGATCTCGATATTCCATTCACCCCGGTGCCGACAAGATGTACCAGGACCTTCGTCCTAAGTATTGGTGGCCGGGCATGAAGAAGGATATCGCCGTGTACGTCTCAAAATGCTTAACTTGCTCGAAAGTTAAAGCCGAACATCAAAGGCCCTCTGGCTTACTCGAGCAACCCGAAATTCCGATGTGGAAGTGGGAGAGTATAGCTATGGACTTCGTTACGAAACTTCCCCGCACTTCCTCTGGTCACGATAGCATTTGGGTTACCGTTGATCGTCTTACTAAATCTGCGCACTTTATTGCTATACAAGAAGACTTTAAGGTCGAACGGTTAGCCCGAATCTATACCGACGAAGTTATATGTCGACACGGGACGCCTCGTGACATCATCTCTGACCGAGACGGTCGCTTTACCTCGCGTCTCTTGGAGACTTTTCAATCCGCTCTTGGTACTACTCTCAATATCAGTACCGCTTTTCACCCTCAAACCGACGGTCAGACTGAGCGCACGATCCGCACCTTCGAAGACATGCTTCGTGCGTGCATCATAGATTTTGGTGGTAACTGGGATACGCATTTACCTTTAATCGAATTCTCGTACAATAATAGTTATCATACCAGCATTCAAATGGCTCCTTTTGAGGCACTGTATGGAAGAAAATGTCGATCGCTATTGCATGGCACGAGATCGGAGAAGCACAAATCACCGGTCCCGAGCTAATTCAAGAAACGACGAACAAGATCCTCCAGATCAGAGACAATCTATTGAAAGCTCGGAGTCGTCAAAAGAGTTATGCCGACAAATGACGCAAGCCCCTACAGTTCGAAGTGGGAGATCACGTTCTCCTAAAGGTTGCACCTTGGAAGGGAGTGGTCCGCTTCGGCAAGAAAGGAAAGCTAGCGCCACAATACTGTAGGACCCTTTAAGATTCTGGAAAGGATCAGCAAAGTGGCTTACCGACTCGAACTGCCGGAGGAACTCAATAATGTACATCCGACTTTCCATGTGTCTAATCTCAAAAAGTGCTTAGCAGAAGAAAATCTGCATGTCCCTCTCGAAGATCTGCAAATCAACGAGACTCTCCATTTCGTGGAAAAGCATGTGTAAATCATGGACCGAGAGACCAAGAAACTACGACGCTCTCGCATCCCTATCGTAAAGGTCCGATGGGAAGGCAAACGCGGCGCCGAGTTCACTTGGGAATTGGAAAGTGATATGAAGGCCAAGTACCCGCATCTATTTGTTACAGCTACTACTTGAATTTCGGGACGAAATTCCCTAAAGTAGGGGAGACTGTAACAACTCGAAAATTCGTTGTTATCTTTTCATTTGTCTTTCGATGTACCTATCTTTTGTAATCCCGAGATTCGTTGATAATAAAGTTTATGTTAATTAATTATGGTATTGTACGTTATTATCGCATCTAATCGCTTATTAAATCTCATCGCTAATCTCATCGCATCGCAAATCGCAATTATTTATGTGGTTTTATATTACTTATGTGTTATGTGTGTTTATGATTATGATTACGCTCGCTATCGCATCGCTCTCGCACTCTCGAATCGCTAAATTGCACTATTATATCAATTATAACGCTTAACGCTTTAATTTAATGCTTAATATAACTAACTAATACGAACCGAATCGCCAAACGAACTCTTAACACGAATTAAACGAAGAAAACCCAACAATTGGGTCAAGTTGCTCGAACTTGGTAACCCCAAGTTCGGCCGAACTTGACTGGTTAACCAGATCACTCAACTTTGCTCAAGTTCCCTCGAACTTGCCCTTCAAGGGACAAGTTCGGCCGAACTTGACTCAACTCCTCCAAATATCACCCAAGTTCGCGCGAACTTGCATGAAAACATGCAAGTTCGGCCGAACTTGACTCCACTAGCTCACCTTTTTTCCTTCACCTATAAATACTCAACACATTCCTCTCATTTGAACTTGCTGCAACTTCGCTCTGAGCTCTCAAAACCCGAAACCTTCGTGTTCTAAGTAAGAATCACCCGATTTCAACTACAACAACGTTTATCAACGTTTTACAAAGGTTTACAACGATTTTGGCATAAGGCATAGCCTTCGTTTTCATCAAAACTCTTCTATTTACGAAAATCTTAATCTTTTTACATAAAACTTATGTTTTTCACTCAGATCTATGTTTAGATCTGAGTAAAACCTTTCAAACTTTGATTTTGACACAAAATACGGACTTTTGATGATGTTTTGTTCATATTCTGATATGAAATGAGGCATTTATCATTCAAGATCCCAAATCTGGAAGCACAAGGATGTTTATGTTGGTTTACACAAGCCGGACTAATCCGAACGAACCCCGAGTTGGCCCGGATTAGCCCACGCTTTTGTAAAACGGCTAAAACCGCTCTAAAAGACCTCTCCGACCTAAGTTTGCTCAGTAGCACAGGGTTAGAGGGATGAACACTCGATTTGCTCAGGAAACGACGCGAAAATGCAAGATATTGGACTCGAAAACATCAAGTTCGCTCAAGAATCACCAGCTCACTGGTCAAGTTCGACCGAACTTGCACCCGTATGGGCCAAGTTCGACCGAACTTGGGTCAATTCTAACCAAATTTCTTACAAGTTCGACCGAACTTGTCTAGTTTCTTAAGAAACTATGCAAGTTCGCCCGAACTTGCCTTGTCAGTAAGAATTTCTTACAAGTTCGCCCGAACTTGACAAGTTTCCCAGGAAACTCATCTCGAACTTGACTCTAAACCCATCAAAACCATACAAGTTCACTCGAACTTGTGTGTTTACACACAAGTTTGCCCGAACTTGCCTACTGCTCAACTCAAACTTCATTGTTTCGGCTTTTCGGAAGACTGATGCACTTCTATTCGTTTACAGCTGATCCGGCGCACTTCGCAACTCTCCTCAAAATCTTAAGTCTTACCAAAACGCACCCATAGTGAGTATACTTGACCCATTTTCGCTTTAATGCACTTTTTGGGTGTTACATACGTTCCTATATCAAAAACACTTCACAAATCAAAACTGTTTATCACACGCGAATAATCTGATTATATATGCTCGATACGTGATACTAGAAACATGTGACTAGGACTTATATTCGTTAACTTGCCTCCTTATCTAGTATGGTACTATAGTTTGGCTAACACCCGACGGGTCTAGTTAGGATGGTCGCGCAAGCCTTTTCACGATAGTTAGCATGAGAAATGAGCCTATGTTATGTTAAGTGTTTTGGTGTATCATGATATGTAATTAGATTGTTTTGCAAACGCTTTCTCGACTATGCTAGTATTATTCAAACTCGTATGCTCACCTTTACTTAATTGTATTGACTTGTATTTTAACGTATGTAACAGGTTGGGGATTTAGCTTGGATACCTTGGATGTTGCATGCGTAGTTTAGTTCGTTTTGTTAGTTTGTTTAGAATGGTTGTAATAAAATCTAAGGGAGATCGAATTGGATTTATGTTAAGAGATTTTGTTGAAATGTAATGGTTATTTTGAAGGTTTATAGTTGATAGTATGGGATATTGAATGTTGAATATTATCTTGAAATGGCTGTTATGGAAATCTCTTGATCAATCTGATTCGCCTAGTGCCACTACCCCGATGATTCCACCATCGGTTGGGGTGTGACAATCCGTCCATACAACACCACAAATATGTTCTTTGAAATTGGTTGAATTGCATAGCCTAACACCATCCTATATAAAACACGTAAACGACATGGAATAACTACTGTATAAATAAAAAACTAACATGCAAAACACTTGTGAGTGACAAAACGCCATATAACTTAAAAAGCCAAAGACATGAAATAATAAAATTAACCTTTAGAGAAAGTTTATGCATCACGTACCACATCTTCATCGCTGGATCCTGGTCAGTGAGAACAACTTTTGGCTGAGAACCAACAGCTTTTAGAAAAACTCTCAATAACCATATATACGTATCAGCAGTTTCTGACGCCAATAACGCATCACCAAATGTAACATTACAATGGTGATTGTCTATACCAGTGAAAGGTACAAAGACCATAGAGTATATGCATGTGAAAATCATTAATAAAGGAAACTACAAAAACCGCCATCGCATTTAGTCATTAAAACGCCAAACCACAGAGAAAAAAAAAGATTTATAAAATAATACTTGTTGGAACGATACGTGGCGTCAAATAAAAACACGTACTAGTTACGTTTGGATTGATCACCACACCAAAAAAGTCCCTTCAAACGATTATCATCATCTATGAAGTAATCGTACGAAAATTTGATTGGGACTGTTTTTTTTTCATGCAAATGTCTCACAACCATCTTATAAACAAGCTAATTTGCCTTTTGTAGTTCTTAAAATCAACTTTACTTGCACCCATATCTTCAAAACCACCAAAACAAGTCTTCATAACATGAAACGCCTTAACCGGTCCCAGATTCAACTTAGACATGCTATGTATAACATGCTTCTGGAGTTGAGTGAGGTGTCGTTCAGTCGGGAGAAATGCTTATCGGGTTGTTCAACGAAACCATGGTTGTGCTCCTCAACAAACTATAGGTCTTCCATGATCCATCCTCAAAAACTACACATAATTGTGCTCCACAACCAGTCCTCTTTTTAAAATTGGATCGAACATTCCTTGACTTTTGATAAGGGTCCAACGTATCAACCTTCTTGTCCTTATATACCCCAGATCTGGTATCTGGTACACATATAATACTTGATGTGTGTTTCTTCTTTGGCGTTTATCTTCATAGTCTCTTTCCTAACAGCAAAACCACAAGCAGTCGCAACCTAACATAAAATGAATGACAATCATCAAGGCTTGGGAATATCATGTCAATTTTTGGCTTTATTTCTTCACCAGGTCAGGAATGATAATTGGAAAACCAGTTTTCGGGCAAAAACCTTCAATCGACGAAACATCCTCGTCTGAAAAAAAAACATTATCGATAAAAAACGTCATGAATAATAAACAATAGGAATGATTGATGTTAGTTAGTTAAACATAATAACGAAAACGCCATAACACCATTAGTTGATATAATAACCAATATGAAGAACTGATAATACAGCCTTCCTAAAAACATGTTAATAAAAACGCCTTAAGTTGAATAATCAACAAATAATAAGAACTAATGTTTCCAAATTAACGCCAATATATACAACTAATCATATGTAGGTAAACAAATAAAAAACGCCATTGATCGTAAACAAATATGCATATATTAGATCCCAAACGACAATTAGGATTAACAATGAAAACGCTAAATATTGAATATACGTAGAACACTAATAAATAATAACACGCCGTTTTTTATACAAGAAAAAATCCATTGAAACAACCATAAAAACTAAAACGCGATATATGTTACATGATTTGATGAAAAAACGAATATGAAAACATGAGAAATTACTTTGTATATCAGAATCCACGTTAAACGCCATAGCTCCGGAAAGCTTGTATAGGAGGTAACAACTAAAACGAATTTTTTGGAATTTAGTTTGAAACGAATTTAAAACGCCTTTTATTTGGCCGGAAACAGCAGAATGACGATTGCACCCTGCATATCATTTAGCGCCCCCTGCCACGTGTTCGGCCAGGATCTGTTCTCACCGTTTTCTCCTGATCCTGTTTATATATATGTATATATATATATATAAGTGAAAGATAAAACGAAAACCCACTTGAGTTGAGAAAACTCAAAAATACCCTATATAACATTTTTATTTTTTTTCTAAAAAAAATATGAATGTAACATAAATGTACTTGAACATTTTTATTAAAAAATGTAAAAAAACGCCTACTTGTTTTTTAAATGTTCAAAATTTGTATGTTACATTTTTTTGGACATATATATTATGTAACATGGAATTATTAACATTTTAAAAAAAAAACTACTCGGTGTTGTTTTGTTTTTCTTTTGTAACAATGTTCAAATATATGTACTTACATTCCATATTTTTTGGAATAAAATAAAATTGTTACATGGGGTTTTTAGAAGGGTTTCTTGAGTTTTTTTCAACTCAAGTGAGTTTTTATTTTATCCTTCCCCTATATATATATATATATATATATATATATTATATATATATATATATATTATATATTATTAGGAAATAAGATATTTAGTACAAACGAGTTGGAGTTTATTGATTGAAGTATAATCGTGTTACAAAATTAATGTTTTAATTTAAACTTTTTGAGTTCATGGTTTTCGGTTGTGTTTAGATAAATCAAATTAACAAAAAAAAAAAAAAAAACTTTTTCTAACACATTTTAAGTGACATTTTATCGCATTCTAAACATTACATATATATACCCTATTATGTTTAAAAATCGACAGTTGCTTTGTCTAAATTGAAAATGGGTTAATATAAAAGAGTTGATGATGGGCCAATACATTTACTCAAAATGTGTGGGTTCCAAATTGGATTTGGGTCAGAGATGAGGTTTGCAAATAAGTTTGGAGCGCAAATTGTTTACAAAGGTTAGCAAATGAAAAATTGTACATCCCATAATGTACGGGTTAGAATCAACTCACTACATACACAAATTAACATATATTTTAAATGGGAAAGTGAATACGGTGTTATCACGCGCCTAAGCTTACACGCGAAACCACTTAAAACTACGTAGTTTTGATTAACAAACCCTAAAAAACTATGCTAAACACATTTTTTTTCTTCTTCCCTTTTCTAAGTTCTACGAATCCCTATTTACAATATCAAACAAAAATAGCTTTAATCAAATGCATGTTCTTCAAACCTAAAAATCAACGAATTTTCATCAAAAAAAGAAAATAAGAATCGAATCAAACGGAATGAAAACAGTTATAGTATCAAATCTTTACTACCTAGTACCTACTTCTGAAACTGAATCCCACAAATCAACTTAAAATCGTTTTTTTTTTTTGGTTTGAATAATTGAATTGCCAAAAATTTAAACACATTTCAGTTTTGTAGCCTCGCAAGGATTTAAACTAGGTTACAATTGTCAGCATATTTTTGGGATTTAATTTTCTCATATTTAGGTATTAGGTAATCAACATTTTTTTTCTATTTGAGTTGTTTTTCGTTCCATCTGATTTGGATTTGATTCTTACTTTCAATGTTGATGAAATTTAGTAGGTGGTTCTTATAAATAGGGATTTGTATAATTACTTAATCACATAGAAAAAAGGAAGAAGGCAAAAGTGTGTTTTAGTTTTAATTTTTAGAGTTTTTAATCAAAACTACGTAGTTTTGAGTGGATTTTTCGTGTAAGCTTAAGTGTATGACAGCACCGTATTCACTTTACCCATTTTAAATACCATGTTTTTTAATGATTAGAAAATGACATTTTTGTAAACCCGTATGAAACGTCTCTGAACGTTTAAGATTTTCTTTCAAACGAGCGTGCTGGAAATTATATTCGGTTAAATAATATTAATTTAAAAATAACAAGTTTATAAAACATTTATCTTCTAATGAGCATTAGAAACGGTGATGTCGCAAATATAACAAGTTTTGAAAATTTTATAATTGAAGGAGCGTGTTAGAAATGATTATTTTTTGTAAAATAAGAAGTTAACTTAAAATTAACATCTACATTATCTAACAAGCGCGTTAGAAGACATTATTATTGAAAAATAATTACCGATGAGCGTTTTAGAAACAATTATTTTCGAAAACACTAAACTCTGAAACGACAAACTGTTAAATTTCTAGCGAGCAAGTTAGAAACGGTTTATCTTAGAAAAACCAAAGTTTATACCGTTTATCTAAATATTTGAGTTAAGTGTCATTTACGTCCCTATGGTTTATTCACTTAGCCATTTCAGGCCAAATTTCAAAATTATACCATTTTCCTCCCTAACATTCTCTAAACGTGTTCACAAATGAACTTAACCTTATATTAAAGTTGTTCTTTTTGTTCTCGCAATAATTAGTGTTTTGTAATGATCTTCATCCTATATATATATATATATATATATATAGGGAACGGGTAAAATGAGAATCACATTGAGTTGTGAAAACTAGGTCTTTTAAAGGTTTTTCCAAAAAAAATCTCAAAAATATTTAAAAAAGTTACTTGTTCCAGTAAAAAAATAAAAAATAAAAAACAGTAAACTATCTTTTTGGTCCCCGGGGTTTGGTCACTTTTTTCCACTTAAGTCCAAAACTCAAATCTTTTCAATCTTGGTCCATGTGGTTTTAATTTTATTGTCATTTTGGTCTAAAAGTAAAATCAGCTGGTATTTGTCTAATAAAATCCTAGTATTTTGTCCTTTTCCTCATGGGAAAAATGGTCATTATAATTTTATTATAACACATTATTATTTAAAATTATAAAATTAAATAATGCATTTACCTTATAAAAGCACAGACTTATCATCTTCCCCTAAACCCAAACCCTAATTCACATCTTCTCCAAACCCCATTCTCCTACAACCATCATCTTCTCCAAACCCCATTCTCTTGCAAGTGAAGATCGACAATGGTGGTATGCACATGTGGAGCCCCAACCTAACTGAGAATTGGTTTTTATTATTGTAGATCGAGATCTGGATTCAGTTTCATCGCATAAACCGATATTATTAACGGTTAAAGCTTTGATTCTTGCTCTAGTTGTTGTTGCGTATCAGTATCGAGATAATCTGCATTGGAATGCGATTTTAGGTTTTTATTGTTGTAAGGCTTATCTCGGTGTTGAGCTTGTATTAGCAATAGCTGCTTTTTTCTTGAGATTTATTCTCATATTTGATTTCGAAATCGAACCGCAGTTCAACGAACTGTATTTAACTTCATCGCTACAGGATGTGGAACCTTATGGTGGCGCGGATCCTCCGGCCGACGGTTTACAATCCGGTGCATGAGGTTTTGTCACCGGTGATCGGAAAGATGTGGAGCCGATTGTCGGCGATTGTGGCGACTTTTGTGGTGTCTAGATTAGGGTTTGGGTTTGGGGGAAGATGATAATCTCTGCCGCTTTTATGAGGTCGAAGGGATTATTTAATTTTATTATTTTAATTAATAATGGGTTATTATAAAATTATAATGACCATTTTGCCCCTGAGGAAAAAGGACAAAATACCAGGATTTTATTAGCAAATATGAGCCGATTTCACTTTTGAACCAAAATGGCAACAAAATTAAAACCACAAGGACCTAGATTCAAAAGGTTTGAGTTTTGGACTAAAGTGACAAAAGTGACCAAACCTCAGGGATCAAAATGACAGTTTACTCAATAAAAAAAATGTCGCATGCAAAAATTTACACCAGGTGTAAAAAAATTTCATCACCGTAACAAAATTTACGTCAGGCGAAAACAAAACTTACATCAGGCGTAACTACCGACCCGAATTTTTTTTGGTTTTTTCTTTTTACAGTTGTGTTTATAATATTTTCATCTACGTTTGTGTAAAGAATGGTGGCCCAACTCGCACAAGAAGCAGGAGTTCTTGTAGTTCTCACAATTTGTGGTTGTTTTTAATTGAATTGAAGCTTATATATATATATATATATATATATATATATATATATATATATATATATAATATATAAAAGAAAGATAAAACGAAAAGCCACTTGAGTTGAGAAAAAAACTCAAGAAAACCCTATATAACATTTTTATTTTTTCCTAAAAAAAACAGAAAATGTTACATAAATGTACTTGAACATTTTTATAAAAAAAATGTAAAAAGCACCTACTTGTTTTTTTAAATGTTCAAAATTTGTATGTTACATTTTTTGGACATATATATTATGTAACTTGAAATTTTTAACATTTTCTAAATAATAACGTTCAAATATATGTATGTTACATTTACTATTTTTTTAGAAAAAATAAATGTTACATTGGGTTTTTACAAAGGTTTTTTTGAGTTTTCTCAACTCAAGTGGGTTTTTGTTTTATCCTTTCCTTATATATCTATACTATATTATAATACATGAGGGAGGGGTATTTTAAGATACCTAAAAAATAAGTACTTTCTCCCTCTTTATTTACAGATAAACCCTTAAAATAAGGGTAATTTGATCTTTTAAACACTACTTATTTTTAGCCCTTAAACTTATTACAGTTTAATGCTTCAATTTTAACAAAATTATATCGATAAAAGTTAGTTGCTAAATTCATGCACCTTACATCAGAATGCGGATCTCAGGTTTTCTAATATTTGAATTCCCGCTCCTCTCCCAAAAACCCCAGCACTCATCGTTGCCTCTCCCACGGCACACCCTTCTAGAACCATCATTGGATCGACATTATTCATCATCATTTCTGATGCATCACAGTCGGTTTATCTGGGGATAAACAAGTTCTAATTTACTGGTTTGGTGATCATCCTTCTTAGTTTTGAATCATTTATACAAACAAGTTGCTTGTATTTAGGGTTTTGATGATTGAATTTATGCAATTGTACGAATATTTGTTTGTCGATTGTTGTAAATTGTGTGTGAGTTTGCTCTTTTGTATGTGTTGATTTCAGTTCATATGGATTCTCCCTCAATTTTGAGAAATTAGACCTAATTTGTTTGTTTAGTTTTCATTTTAAATAGTTTATACTGATAAGTTGCTTGTAATTATGGTTCTAATGATTGAATTTTGTAATCGTGGGAATATTGTTTATCATCAAGTTATCGTTTGACTAAATTACTGGTTAAATGTTGCAGGAACTGTCGGCTCCTGTTGTTGATTGGAATGAAGCAGAAGCTGGTAACATCATATCAACCACAATTGGTTGTTAAACGTTGCAGGAAACGTCTGATCCGTTTACATTTAAGCTTTTCGTGACCTGTTATTTGAAATTGTCGAAATTAGTTTACTCTTTTATAGCTTCATCTCTGTATGGATCATAAATTATTGAATATATATGTTTTTGCATATAATAGTATTCACTTTGTACATCAAACTACAAGACCTGAAAGACTTAGCTATAATGTAATTATTTTCATCAAAGCAAATCTGATTGAAATATTATACATGGAAAATAGGATTGTAGGATGTACAATCGTTTACTAAAATTTTCTCTAGCCACTTTTTGAGCGCCCTTGCAAAGTTAATATGGCTTGGTTAATTTAGCTGGAAATTTGGCATTGATTTTAGTTGTTACTGATTTGAGTTTATGCGTTCTTATGCTTTTGATGCTCATATTTACACTTTGTTGCCTCATATGGCATGATGCAGACACTTTTGATGCTCATATTTCCATTAAAATTATGTTCAACTTTCTGGAGTTGTTGTTGTAGAGGTAACCGGAGTTGTTTCACTAAAACATAGTGTGCGACCACACCAATTCTTTGCACGTCTTCATCTGTCCTGTCACGTGTAATCATACAAGTGGTGCTACGATTGGTGGGTATATCGTATGAGATAAAAAATATCATGTGCGGATATTTTTGAGGAGATACCTTTATGTTTCTGATAAAAAAAATACTAATTTTGTGAACAAACTTTGTTTTAAACTTTATTACTCATTACATTAAACGAATATTTTGGCTAACACTATCTATGTTTTTGATGATATTTATATTTAACAGGTCAGTGTTTCAAATTTAGCCCTTGTGTGTGCATTTATGACTAAACCGGAAGCTGGTTCACCTGTCACCAAGGTATTTTATTTCCTCTTATAGAGAAATTTTACAGTTTTCATCATGACGTTACGAAAGTGTAATTATGAGTGTTTCTACATGTTAGTCTGATTACGATAGGCTGAAATTATCAACAGATCTCTTCATGGAAAGGAAAATGGAGTTTTTGATTGAAAGCGTGGATGATCTCTCAGTGGATGGAAAAGGTTGGTTTTTTCTTAGCGGGTGGTTTTGCTTCACATATATTTCAGATTAGTCATTTGTAATTCTTTTGTTTCAGTTCTATTTTTTCTATCACAATGTGTCACGTCAAGAAGCCCAGCAACAAACATGGCTTCAAAGGTGAAGGTACCTGCATTTGATGTTTGATAATGTTACTGTGGATAGTTACAGCTAAGAATTGGATCTTTAAGCACATGTGGAATGTATTTTTCTAATCTTAATTCAACTTTTAGGTGGATCATCTGTTTATTATTGTTTGGCTTCTGGTATATGCTTAATAGGGATGAAATAATGGCACTTGTTAAGCATAGAAGTTGGGGGTATTGGTACCGGAGATATTAGGAGTGCAAATATTTCGTTGCTAGCAAAATGGATGTGGAAACTTAAAGACAGGCCTACAGCTTTATGGGTTAAGGTGGTGGCTTTGATCCATGGTAGTTCAAGAGTAGTTGGGCAATCCCCCCCCCCCCCCCCTGAAAAAACGGTATATGTGGGATGTGGAAAGAGTTTTCTGCTTTGAGCCTTCCAATTGGGGACGGGGGTAAAACTATGTTTTGGATCGATAACTAGGTCGAGGGCGGTTCCTTGTGGAGGAGATTCCTGGCGGTTTTTGCATGCGTTAAAAATAAAGAGGTTGTGGTTTCTCAGTGCAGGACGATGTTGGGCGGGGGATGGGTCTAGCCTTCTGGTTCGGAAGAAGGTCACAGTTTGATACACTAGCAGCTTGTCTCGGACAGTGAAGATCAGATACGGGGCAGACAGATGGACTTGGGGGTCTCAATCTAATGAAAACTTCACGATGGCGGGTGTCCGAGCAGACATTGTCAAAGCAATGAACTTGGATCTAGCTGAGGGGTGGGGATCGTGGAACAAGTGGGCGCCTGCAAAGCTGAATTTCTTTATATGGCGTGCCTTTGAGGACAAAATCCGGTCAAAACGGCTCTGAGACGAAGGAGCATCACGCTTTCGGATACCATTTGTTTCTTATGCAGGTTCGAAGAAGAAAGTGTGATCATCTCTTCGCCTCTTGCGTTCTCTCTCGCGCTATTTGGTGGAATGTTATGGTCAGGCCAGAATCCCTTTTTCCTCAGGTCAGTTTTCTTTAAAGGGTGTGCCGGGTTTGTTTGATAAGCTCGTCGGGTAAAAGATGTGGAAGAAAGTAGTGGGCATGATTTTCTTAACGGTTTGAATCATACGGAAACCAGAATTGAGAAAGCGTTTGGTAACAAAAGGTTCAAGGTCTCGGAAGTGTTGAAAGCATAAAGGAGTACTCTTTTCTTGGTTAAGGTGTAGTGCCTCTTTAAATCGCTGGACTGGAGTATATGGGGTGACTTAACGTAGGTGCTGTAATATGATATCACACCCCAACCGATGGCGGAATCATCGGGGCGCGACACTAAGCGAATCAGATTATTCGAGAGAATCCATAACAACTATTATAAACGACAATATTTAAAGCGTCAATTTCCCATACTATTAACATATAATCATTCCATAATCAGTACAAATCCAAACATTCTCAAACAATTCAAAATTTTACAACTAGATTATTACAAGTTTCTAAAGCAAAATCCTAAGTCCGATTTGCAGCAATAACATCCTCAACCTGTTACATACGTTAAAATACAAGTCAATACAATAATGTAAAGGTGAGTACACAAGTTTAATAGCATAAGAATAGTGATAAAGTGTTTACGCATAACCAACATGTACACGTAGAGAAAGTGAATCTAAGTAAGCTAACAATAATGATACAAGCTAACCAACACGACTGCGAGGTGGAGTATGCGCGATACGTGTTCACAATAGCGAACACGCATGTAAAGTAATATGCGAGCCTTAACAACCCCCGAACCAATCGGGTGCTGAGTCCAAACCATAGTACTATCGTTGATAAGGGTGGTCTGCAAGTCCTCATTATTCACACAGCAACAGACATTCAGCGATTCACGTATAACATGCGAGAGCGGTTAGCGTTAAAAGAGTTTAGCGTTGGGTGTAACCCAAAGGTGCGTTTTAAGCGAAAAGGGGTTCACGTATACTCACAGTTCGTGTTTAGCAAGTAAGCACAATTTGCTATGGATTGAATGGAGCGCGAGACAGCCTGTAAGCGAGAACAGAAGTGCATCAGTCTTCCGAAGTGCTGAAACGGTCGAAACGGAGTACGGAGGGTTAACAGACAACTTCGTGCGAACTTGGGCCAGTTCGTACGAAGTGGTACTTCGTGCAAAGTGGCACCAAGTTCTCACCAGGGTGCCCTTCGTGCGAAGTTGCCCCTGTTGTTTACCAGAAGTGCACTTCGTGCGAACTTGGTGACAAGTTCGTGCGAAGTTGCCCTTTTTGGTGCGAAGTTGGGTTGTTTAGGTGTCAAAATCATGTGTTTTCGCGTCGTATATTCGGGAAATCGAGTGGTCATCCCTCCAGCCTCAAGTTACTGATGAAACCTAGCGCCGGAGAGGTCTTTTGAGTGAGTTTAGTTAGTTCACAGGAACTTGGGCTGATTCGTGCGAACTTGCAGTTCGCAGTAAGCAGCCCAGTTCGTACGAACTGGATGTCTTGCGTCCTTGTGCTTCGGAACTGTATTTCCACTTGGAATAAACGTATTTTCGAATCCATTTCAAGTATGTTGTCTGACCATGCTTCGTTCCACTATATAGTGATCGAAACACACTGTCTGTTTGTCCGTTTTGGTGTAAAAATCAATGTTTTGAACAGTTTTCTCAGATCTAACACTTGGTGAGCTGAAACCATCAAGATTCCTAGCTTGGAAAGCCAAAGCAATGCCCAAAATACTCGTTTAAGTGTATATCTAAGTTAAATAAGAAGTTTTATGAAAAAAGATGAAGATTTTCGTAAAAGAGACGTTCTAGATGAAATCGGAGATAAACTCGTGAAAATCGTTGTGTAAATCGTCATGGTTTGCTTAAAAATAGTTATTTCTTACTTGAAAATCAGAGAAATACCGGTTGGAGAATTCTGGTGCGAAGTGGCAGCAAGAGGAGAGTGTGTGGAGATGCTGGGTATATATAGGAGAGAAAGATTTGAAGGCTGGTCAGGAAAGTTCGCACGAAGTGGGCACCACTTCGCACGAACTTGGCCAATTCCTAGCTTTGGTAACTTCGTGCGAAGTAGTAGCCTACTTCGTGCGAACTTGCCCTTTTGACTAGGAAAAGTTCCAAATTTCGTTCGTTGGCTTATTGTTCAGTGATTTATTCGTATTAGTTAGTTATGTTAAGCGTTTTAACGAGGTGTTAAGCGTTGTGTTAATAAAATAATGTGATTGAGCGATCTGTGTGAGGGAGAGCGTTGCGATAGCGAGTACAACCATAAATCATAAAACACACATAACACATACGTAACATAATGTAACATAATTAACCGTGATTTGAGTTTGCGTTGAGAGTTGCGAGTATTAAGCGATTAAATACGATAAATCAGCGATATAATATGCGTTTCAAATAGTTTTAAACCATTATAATAAATCTCAGAATACAAAACTACAAAACGGGTTTGAAACAGAATAAACGGAAATAACATAATTCAGTCAACATTCCGAAAGATCGGGTTGTTACATATGATGTCCTCTTTTCTGTTCTGTTTTGAACTATATGTTTGTTCAGGTGCCCAGTGGCTAGCTGCCCTAGTGTTCTATAGATTTAATAGAATGTGGGTTGTTCAAGATAAAAACATTTCCTCTGTTGTGCAAGGTATTACACGTACTATTTAATATACATTCATCAGTTCTTATCTCATATAAGCTACCAATAAATCTATTTTTTATTATTTTTGTTTGTTTGTGTACCGGTAGTTCAAAGCCGCACATATCGATACAAGTTACAATCGCAACTGTATTCTCTCCTGTTCACCGAATAAAACAAATAAAGACCGTGTGTGAAATTTAAAGAAACTTTTAGAAAAAAACGAATCTTACCGGCCTTCTCAGCTTTCTCATGTTTTGATTTTTTTTTCTTCACCTTAACTCCAATAAGCTTGGGAGTTTTTTTAATCATTTTAAAAAAATGAAATATATGGGATAAAATATATCCATATACTATTGCCCTAACTACAAACATATAATTGTAAAATACCCATTGAATTCCTGATCTTCTCTTTGCGATTAACATTCTCTTCTGCCTCTTGACTTCTAATTTAAATATTTCTTCATGAATTGGTCCTACACTCCTTGTAAAATTCACGAGAGCATAACCTGGATAAATTTAATTACAAGGTGTATAAAAGTGTGTTTTTAATAGTGATTATATGACTAAAAATAATCATCTGTAATAGACGGGGTGCAACATATAGTGTTTGGATAGCTTTTTGTTGTTTAAAGTTGTAATTAATTGTGAATTAGTAATTAATTGTTTGGAAAAAGTACTTTAATTCCTATTATGTTTAAAAGTAGTGATCACTATGTTGACAATTTTTTTCCGCTGCATCGATCGGGTTTCCTACTAGTATATATATATATATATATATATAAAAGGGAAGGGTAAAATGAGATTGTGAGAACCGCGAGAACTTTTACATAAACGTAGATGGAAAAAGTAAAACACATCTGTAAAAAAAATTGCCGCGTGGGTAGTTTTCACTTATGCAAGTTTTTTTTTACGGCAGATGTAAATTTTGGAAAAAGATAAATATTTTTTTACGCCTCATTTAAATGTGGGTATGCGACATTTTTTTCAATTCTTTTTTTACGGAAACAAGTGATTGTTTTTACGACTTTTGAGAAAAAAAATCGGAAAAAACCTTTTGAATGGCCTAGTTCTCGCAACTCGTGGTGGTTCTCATTTGAACCGGATCCTATATATATATTATT
Organism: Scalesia atractyloides; assembly: GCA_947069175.1. Lineage (NCBI taxonomy): Eukaryota > Viridiplantae > Streptophyta > Magnoliopsida > Asterales > Asteraceae > Scalesia > Scalesia atractyloides. The sequence goes on from CAMTDV010001634.1 coordinate 28,541,271, forward strand.
TTATATATATATATATATATATAGGGTAGGGATCCTAAGAGAAGTCCACCATATTTGAGAAACTTGAGAAGCATTCTGGACACACATTTTTCTAAACTTTTCGTAATATACACATAATATAGTTTAAAATTCACTATATACATATATGTATATTGGATTATACACGTATGTATATAGTCAATTTTAACTATACGTATGTGTATATTACAAAAAGCTTAGAAAAAATGTATGGTCCCATTTTTGTTTGTCAAGTTTCTCAATTAGCATAGTGCTTCTCACATGATCCTAACCCTATATATATGGTAAGGTTCATGCGAGAACCACCTTTCTTGTGAGAACCGCGAGAACCACCTTTATTGCAAAATAAAATCTAAAAAAATAAAAAAAGCACTCAAATTTTTTTTTAATATTTTTCTTAATAAAAATCGTTATATTTCGTAACAAAAAAAAACTTTTTTTTCGAGTAACACTTATCCATGCACATGTGCATATGTATTATAACTTCGACAAATTCAGTAGTACGTTATCACTAGTAGACAATTGCACTTTAATTTACAATATCATCCATAATACACTCAAGTTTACATTAAATGCACATGTGCATCATTATGTATAACAATTATATACCGTGTTTTGGTACAAAAAGTTTGTGATTTTGAATGATGAAATAGGCTCATATATATGTTTTTTGGTTAGTTATATCTAGTGGTTGATAGGTTCATCATAGTTATCACTTTATAATGTAATATGTTGATGGATGGTATAAACGGTGTTGATATACATGTAATAAAGTAAAATATTGGTATTGATATTGTATTATAAATGGTAGGAGGTAATGATATTGTATTATGGATGGTAGGAGGTAATGAAGTGTATTATGGATGGTATGATAGATGAAAGAGAAAGTGTATTCAAAGTAGTGTACCAAAAACTATTATGTTGATACATATAGATGCACATGTACATTTCTTATATTGGTAACGTAAAAAGTAGTGTATTACACATGGTAGTGTAAATGAAAGTACAATTGTCTAATGTTTGTAATGTATTACAGAATTTGTCAAAGAAATATGAAAATGCACATGTGCATTGTAGTGTATTATGGATGATATGATAGATGAAAAGAAAATGTATTTAAATTAGTGTACCAAAACACCATTATTTCATGTTGATATATATAGATGCACATGTGCATTGCTAATATTGGTAATAAAATGTAGCGTGTTACACATGCTAGTGTAAATGAAAGTACAATTTTCTAATGTTTGTAATGTATTACGAATTTGTCAAAGAAATGACGAAAATGCACATGTGCATGGATAGTTGGTACTCAAAAAAACTTATTTTTTGAAAAAAAAAATTTATAATATTTGAAAAACAAAAAAGGTATTTTTTTAGGTATTACTGTTTGTGTTCACACTGGTTCTCGCGGTTCTCGCAGTAATTGGTGGTTCCTAACGGATTCTTGTCCTATATATATATAAAGTGATATTGTTTACTCTTTGCGTTTTTTGAACCTTTTCATTATTTTATACAGCTATAAATATATACTGTGACGAGATTATTATCAATGTTTTTACCAACACTTTTATTTAAAGTGAAAGGTCAAATATATTTTTGTTCTACTTTAACGACCGGATTGATACCGTCTAAACAATATTGTTTCTTGATTTCACCCACATCCCTGTCGTTGTAGTGACGAATCAAACATATTTCGACCTGAGTAACATTGGTATCGGTAAACAGAGTCATATTCACACTGCTATTCATTTTTATTTATTCCTGTTGCTATACCTACTAGCCGTATCATATTGTACCGTAACGATCCGTATTAATACAGATCGGATTGCAAGGCGCAAGAAATCTCACTAATTATTATATTTTAGTATGGGAAGTTTATATTCAAATTTACAACACCATGATGCATATTATTGATTATTTTGGTTTCATTTAATAAAATATACTTGCGGGTTTATTTAAGGGGATGAGGAAAAGCAATTTGTTGCCCATAGAAATAGTTCGATCTAGACATCTTACCAAGGTTACTGATTGCTTATGGTTAACATATAGTTCGGAATCTTTTAAATGGCCTACATTAATGATTTCTTGATGCCTTTTATTGTGTGAATTACATGCATGGGCAAAGCATCTTATCTAATATTCTATGAGACACGACACTTCCTTGTTGCCATGCCAACGTATTGGAATTTGTATGTACGTTGACAACTCCCCAGTCACATGTTCACAGTTCAGGCAAGTGTTGTATTTTTTATACGATTGGGTAAATATAATGGCGGGCGTATGTTATATTATAACAAAATTAAAAATCATGAGTTGGTGTATTGTGTCAATATTGGTACAGTCATTAAAAGGACACGAACAACCTATATTCTTAAAATTTTCTACTTTTTTTTCTCATGATGGTGGCATATTTTTATTAAGATAAACTAGCCTAAAAACATATACTTTTATCCACACATGGGACTTATGGTAACCTATAATTCAAAGATATGATTCCAATAAAAAACATCGTAGAACATTAAAGATTAACAAAAGTCATCCCATTGACAAAATATGAATTGATATGGCCAGTGCATTGTAATGAGGAGTGTTGAATGGATGGCGGTATTGGAAGCAACCGCCTAAAGGGATTGACGCAACTTGTTCATGAGTTTTTGATAAAAATCGATTGATAAATTGAAATAAGAATCTTCGCAAAATAAAAAACTTATGATAAATTGGAAATTCGACGTACGTGACATCACATAAAGTATTGAAATCCAAATCTTGAAATTACATGAATTATGATAATATGATAAAACTTATGATAAAATGATATTTCAAAAATGCAATATTGAAAATTCATAGGTTTAGCACATCATAGAGTTTGGTATACCTTCCATGCGCCACTTTTATAATTACGTGGGCCCTTGCAATAGCCGAGCTTTCACATGGTCCGGATATGTTTACCAATTGACGTACGCTTAGCCCGAAGAAAAATCATGAAATGATGACTCGAGTTTGGGTTGATCTGAAAGGATGTTTGGGATGATATCCATGAATTATCACAGGCACGTTAACTTATCAAAGTGTTGTTAGTTCGCGTGATGTTTGGTGTGACATGCTTTGGCATAATAGGTTATTGTAATCTCATTCTTTTTCCCCAGGTAGGTAAAGTGGTCCATCGTTTAAATTGGATTTATGCGAATGCCAGCCTAGACAGGACGTCCCGACTACCGGTACATAACCCTTCCAGTTACTACATGTCCTTCAAGAGAACTCACTTTGACGAGAGTGAAAAACTCAAATGAAATTTGCGAAAACTCAAATGAGATTCAAAACATAAACCATGAAAAAAATATATGAATACTTGAAATGCATTAAAAAATAAATCGATTTAAAACTTTAGATCAATGGGATAGAAATTGAATAATATTAGAAGATTTAACATACACAATATATATATATTATATAAGTATAATTAATTTAAATATATATATATAATGTGTGTAAAAGTGTGACATTTAAAATATTAAAGTATGTAATAATAATAAAACACATATTAACATGTAAGGCACATAATACTTAGCATATCACAATTAAAAATGCTCAATTGCATATGTGTGTGACATCAAGAAATTTAACACATATGCACTTTAAATATTTATAAGTAAGGATAAATAATCAATTAAGCACATAAGGTACTTGAGGCACCTAATCAAACTATAGTCCAAGTCTATGGGTTGTAGTCTAATAACCTAAACCTAATTCTCTATAGTCATTGGCTATGATACCAATCTGTTACATCACGACCCGTAGCGGATTAGTCGAAGCGAGATGATTGTCCATTGCTCATGACAACTATTATAAGTTTAAATATTTAAAGCATGTCAAAATTAAAATATCACACGTATCATGAATTTTCCAAATAATTCATACAATATCCAAAATCATCAAACATAAAATAAGATCCGATTTTATTATTATAAGGCATGTCCGACATGTCTTTGTCTTCAACTCAATCACACCTGCTTACATGTATATAAAGTGTTTAGCCTACCTTTGGATTGTTAATAGGTTAACGATTAAGAATCTTTCATAGATAGAAAGACTGGTTTGTTCTTGAATTATAATTCTGGATGTTGTTTTTATTTCTAGCTTCTTGTTAGTGTTCCTAATGAAAGTCGCAGTTCAAAAAAAAATCCAAAGGAATTGATGTGATTATTTGAATTTGAACTACATAATAATTATTTATTGTATAAAAATTGCGCACAATATGTATGTATATATTGTGCGGAGTTTGATTACAAAGTCCAAAATTCCTAAAAAGTGTGAAAAGTTAGTTTAGATATATATTGGGTCGAGTTCGGCTACACATTCAAAACACACAAATAAAGAGAGAATATTACTAAAACACTATATTATAACCCTAATTGTCCATAAAAACTTTATACACAGCATCATATATAACTATGAATATAAAACACAACATGATACTTAACATATAACACAACAATGTCAACCTTCCATAATTAGAACCTTATCATCCAAAAAAACAAAACTATAAAATACGGTGTTTTAATAATCTTTACTATGTTATCTATGGTTTTGAGTATGTTTTATTGTTTACACTATGGTGTTTAATGACTTCTACACTTTTTGGGAGTTTTGGACTTTGTAGTCAAGTTCTACCCTATTTTAAATACCAATAAATCAAATTAAAGATAAATAAATGCTAGATTTTATAATGCTATTTTTTAAAAATAATGTCGTATACAAAAGTTATGAACGTTTAAAAAATATGAAGAAAATGCTTATGCTTTGAATATGTAGAGAAAGATTCCAAAAATAGCCTATTCCAAAAATGCCTCTTACGCCCTTTTTCTCCCTACAGTTTCACATGTTCGTGGCCATGACCTGTAAAAGGGTATAATTTGTGTGGGGAACAAGTGAAAGGAGATAACGTGGTTCAACTTGAGAAAGAGGGGGGTTCCATGGGGACGATGTGTTGGTAGTGGTATAATGATTTATAAGAAGAGTAATATGTATATTTGTGTATGTATATGAAGAATGCCCTTTGGAAACGAGCCCTTATATATGTATATATATATGGGCTTAGGGTAAAATAAAAACTCCTCGAGTTTTGAGAACTTAGAGAACTCGGCCTTACGAAAGGTTTTTTAGATTTTATTTTACCAAAAATCCTAAAAAATCAACTTCCCCCCCCCCCAAAAGAAAACTTGTTTTTTTCATATACGGCAGCCGTCGTAAATGGTGTAAAAGGTGATGTCATGCTTATGTCATCACCTTTTTACAGCCACCATATGGGGACGAAAAACACCACTTTTGAATTTTTTTTTACGGTAGTTTTTTATAACATTTTGATATAGAGGTGTGAAAAATCGTACGGGAAGGCCGAGTTCTCTAAGTTCTCATAACTCGGGAGAGTTTTCCCTTGATCTATATATATATATATAATATATATATATATATATAGGAGAAGGATCCGTTAGGAACCACCCTTTATTGTGAGAACCGTGAGAACCAGTGTGAACACAGACAATAATACCTAAAAAAATCTAAAAAACACCCAAATTTTTTTTGATTTTTTTAATATAGTTTTTTGAAAAATTCGCTATATCTTGTCAACAATAAATTTTTTTTAAAAAAACTAAGTAATAATTATCCATGCACATGTGCATTTTCATCATTTCTTTGACAAATTCTGTAATACATTACAAACATTAGACAATTGTATTTCATTTACACTACCATGTGTAATACACTACTTTTTACGTTACCAATATAAGAAATTGCACATGTGCATCTATATGTATCAACATAAAATAAGGTGTTTTGGTACACTACTTTGAATACGCTTTCTCTTCCATCTATCATACCATCCATAATACACTTTATTACCTCCTACCATCCATAATACAATACCATTACCTCCTACCATTTATAATACAATATCAATACCAATATTTTCACTTTATTACATGTATATCAACACCGTTTATACCACCCCATCAACATATTACATCATAAAGTGATAACTATGATGAACCTATCAACAACAGATATAACTAACAAAAAAAAAACATATATATATGAGCCTACTTTATTATTCAAAATCACAAACTTTTTGTACCAAAAAACGGTATATAATTGTTATACATAATGATGCATATGTGCATTTAATGTAAAATTGAGTGTATTATGGATGGTATTGTAAATTAAAGTGTAATTGTCTCCTAGTGATAACGTATTACTGAATTTGTCGAAGTTATGATACATATGCACATGTGCATGGATAACTGTTACTCGAAAAAAAAATTGGTAACGAAATATAACGATTTTTATTAAAAAAATATTAAAAAAAATTGAGTGCTTTTTTTATTTTTTAGGTTTTATTTTGCAATAAAGCAGGTTCTTACGGTTCTCACAATAAAGGTGGTTCTCCATGAACCTACCCTATATATATATATATATATATAAATATATATAATATATATATAATATAAAGAGATAAAGAGAGAGACTCATACTCTAGAAATGATACTTCTCTTTGTTGTTATTCCTACTAAATTGAAACATAAACGTTCATTTTGTCAAATACAAAGCCAACCTTTTATTTATTTTTTTCCAATTCCCTACATTTCAAGAAAGTTCAACAAACACAATGATCATAATTACATTATGATTTATAAATTTTAGTAAGTTCTGTCTATGATCTCCATGAAATCTAATGATTTATTTATCATAAATCACTCAAAGTTTTTGTTAATAATTATTGGATGCTAGTCAACAATATGATTGAATTTTGTTTGAATTGAATAAATTATCATGCAAATTAGGCAGAAAAAAAATCACCACCCTAACTATTATTTGGTTATTCATAACAATTAACTATATTTGATTAACTTATAGAACATAAAGTGTACATACCCCTTGATATCAGTGGCGAAGTTTAGATTACCGACCGGGTAGAAGCCATTGGACCTAAAAATTTCTATAAAATCACAGGGTTGAAAACGTATATACCCAAATAAAATTTTATAAGAAAACTACATACTCTCCACTATTGAGCGAAAAGTTCGGGGGGTCGGCCGCCCCACGAGCGAAGTAAAGAAGGGGCCGGCGGCGCCCGACCCCCCGAACTTTTCGCTCAGTAGTGTTATATATGTAGTTTTTGTATAGAAATTTTTTGGTTTATACGTTTTCGATCCCCTGGTTCGATCTATGAAATTTTGGGGTATATATGTTTTCGACCCCGTCGGAAATCTCAAGCTTCGCCACTGGGCCGCCCCCTCCCGCCCTACTTAAGCTGCGCTCAGGCTTGAGATTAATCCATGATGAGTGATATTATATTCTTATAAACATACACCTAAAATATCCTATGCAATTACAAAAGTTGAGATCGATCACTTGCTATGATCAAGTGTTTATTGGGATGATTTAAATTTAGGACAATGTTTCGAAAGTCTAGTCATACATATTTAACATTAAAACACGATTTAATATAGCATCTTTAGAAGGGATAGCTACAGGTCGCTGGAATGCAAATACAACTTACAACTTTAAAACATTTGGAATACTGCATGTAGCCATAACATTAGCATTCTTGAATAGAAGATTATACTACAACAACCGGATCTTCAGAGTTCAGGATATATGAGATAAGAGTCACTAGATAACATATGATATGCCCATCTCAATCTAACATAACATTAAAAGAAAACAAGTTGTAATATTTATTGGGCACAATGCAAAACATACACCCAAGGGAGAAAGACTTTTGATCTGAATTTCAATGACGGATCTAGATCTGGTTTTTTGAGACAACAGTCGTTGGCTGCGATAGGGACTATGTTTGACTACAATTTGGCAACAGGTCGGACCAAGTTGGTCGAAAGTAGAGGGTTGGATGCGACAGATTGCAAGTGGGGTTGTGTTTGTCGTGCGCAAGTATGATGTTGTATGGTGTGTGGCCTGTAACAACAATTTTACGGCTCTTGAATTGGATTCGTTCTTGAAGATAACACTTTAGCAGGAAAATAGAGAAACAAATTAATTAGCTATCTATGGTTAATATTTACAAGATATGGTAGTATAAATGTGAAACTGACTCTAAAATGAATTGACGTGTTAAATTCTTCTAAGGCTAAAGGGTTTGGGGGTCATGTTTGGGACATGATTCGTCACGTAGGAACATGAATGGAAGGCTACACTACCCCCTTGATGATCCACCATGGTTTGCATGGATTAAATAAACCATGGTCCTCCTTTCCATTTTTCAAGAAATAATTTCATTTTTCTTTAGACAAAGATAAATTAAAATAAATAAGGGATAGTAGTTTGGGTCATAACCACATCCTTGAGTTATTGGTTTTGAATAGTGGGAATTAGAGGTGAGTGACATGGCTATTCATACCACACCTAATAGGATGAATTGACGTGTTAAATTCTTCTAATAGGTATAAAGTTTCTAATTGGTCCTTTTGCTTTTGTAATTGCTGTTGTTGTATTACTAATAATAATAATAATAATATTTTTATATAATATTTTTATTATATGTGGGAGTTGGCTACAAAATTCATTTTTCTCAAAAAGTGTAAAAAGTCATAGAACACTATAATGTTAACCATAAACATACTCAAACCCACAAATAACAAAGTGAAGATTACTAAAACACCATATTTGTGGGTTTTGTGCTGTGTTTTGGATGATAAAACTTTGATTATCGAATTACTAACATTAGTGTGTTTTATGTTGATTGTCATGTTTTTTTATATTTATAGTTCTACGGCGATGTGTTTGAAGTTTTTATGTACTGTTAGGGTTTGGGTATTGTGTTTTAGTGATATTTACTCTGTTATTTGTGAGTTTTTTGTGTGTTTTTATGGTTGAAATTGTAATGTTTTATGACTTTGTACACTTTGTAGGAAAAATGATTTTGTAGCCAAACCCACCCTTATTATTATTATTATTATATGATTGATATATATTTAAAAATCAATTATGCAAATAGTATGGTATAAGATTTTCTCGTTTTAGCTTACAGAGTTTAGGTTATTAGGTATGGTTATCTTGGCAACTTTAGATTTCCAAAATTTTATTTATTTTTGTTTTGGCAACAATTTTTTTAAGGTCAATAAATTTTCATTCTTATAAATTTTGCCACTAATTTTTCAACGTTCCATTTTCTATTTATTAATTAATTATTTTCTATTTTTGCATAAACAATCTAAATTTGGTAGATAACGGAGGTAAAAATGTGTTGATATCCTTTTTGGTATATTGTTACTTTATTTTTGGGTTATATCATTTGTTTGCTATAAAGAGTATCGGTACCATAAGGAACCAAACCGATACCGACTGAGTTCCAGTCGCAATGCACTATGGAATTCCAATAGTTTGCTATTGAATGGAAGGTTAGTTTCAGCCAAAAACGAATACCGGAAAATTATAGTATGGTGATTAGTAAATAGATCTAAAAGAGGACATAACACACTTGTTTGGGTTAATGAAACATCAATAATAATAAAATTTATAATGTATTTTTGCAATTTTAGATTTATGTACTTTGCTGAAAACATAGAAATACAGTTCACTATTTATAATATTCTAAAAATGATTATTCTAAGTGAATCAGATTAGAGGAATGGAAATACTATTTAACTACATCTTTTGTCCTATAAATACCCTCACATCTGCTAACTCTTATTCCATCCCTTCATAAACCATCACATCTTCTAATAGACATCCACATTACAAGAGATGGCTTCAAAGACCAATACCCCACTAGCTCTCTTTCTTGCACTCAACCTTTTGTTTTTTGCACTAGCCAGTGGTTGTACCACCTGCCCTAGCCCAACCCCAAAACCAAAGCAACCATCTGCAGGAACATGTCCCAGGGACGCCCTAAAACTAGGTGTATGTGCCAATGTGCTTGGCAAATTACTTAATCTAGTCGTTGGTGACCCACCAGTTAAGCCATGTTGCAATCTTCTTGATGGCCTTGTTGACCTTGAGGCTGCCGTTTGCCTTTGTACTGCTATCAAGGCTAATGTTCTTGGAATCAATCTGAATGTACCACTGTCTCTCAGTTTGCTTCTTAACGTTTGCAGCAAACAAGTTCCAAAGGACTTCGTATGTGCTTAAATGATCAACCGACAATATAATTCGGCTTGTGTGTTTATTTTGGATTGTGAGTTTTTAGTGTTTGATTTCTAAGTGGAAGAAAGTATTTTAATTTCTATGTAATGATGGTTTGAAGAATCATTTTGTGCGAATAAAATTTTATATTTAATGTTTTCGTTTATTTCATATGTTTTTTACATCTTGTTTAGGATGAATTGATGGAAATTGATCTTAACATTTGATATTAAGGTTGGATTTTATGTTTTTTTTTTAAATTAACACCACTTCTCAATGATGAAGGGGCAGCAAAAGTCTTCATCGTTTGCAAATGAACAATACATGCATGTGATTTTCTATAAATGGATATAATCAAACATTTTTGACAAGTAATTGAACTCTGTAACTTTATTTTTTTTTGGAAATATTAATAATGAACATACAAGTTGGTAAGTTTCCTCCATCCCAATTAGTGGGGTAGGTGAAAGTTGAGTGCCTTTTAAGGGATTACCCCTTATGGGCCTCCAAAGTGTTAACTGGGTTGAGAAGTGGGTCAAGTCCCACACGCGCGCCGAGCCGAGCCGGCCGAGCTGCGAGCTCGCGAATGGGCGCTTTGCGCACTTCGCACTTACGCATCATCACTAGGAGCTGAGGAGCTTTTATTTTTAGCTAGTGTCTGGTTCAGGTGGGTCAGACCTGTGGATCGGATGAGATAAAGATTGGGATAGAGATGAATTCGAAACAGTGGGGGTTATCTCTAGGGGTTCGAATTCGTGTGGGATAGATCTAGGACTTCGAATTCGAATCTGCTGGATAATGGTTATCCCATTCCCCGTTTTTCTCATTCTCTGTTGAGATTCTAACCTATAATTAAAAGCCTCTGCTACCCATTCTACATACCTAATTTCGCAGCCTGTCATCTCTGTGCTTCTGTTTCTTCTCATCTTCTGCGTTTTCTGGTTTCCATTGCTGTTGGAATACCAGATCAGTTCTACATTAAATCCTGGAGTTAACGTTGCAGCTCACAGCAATACGAAGCGCGTAAAATCCTTTAAGGACAGGAATCATCCGTGCAGTTCAAGAATCTCGGTTTCTTAAATCGCAAGGTTGGTTTTTAGTTTTGCGTGTTATTTAAATTCGTTCGATAACGGGACAGTCTCCTTCTACCTTTCTTCAATCAGTTTGTTCAAGTTGGAATAAACTGGTTTGGCCAATAACTCAGTAAATTAATAATAAAATAATTAATTTCTGTTTGATTAAATTGTTTTCAACAATCTTAAAGTATTTTATTTTTGTGTTTAATCGTCAGAACTAATGGATTCTGACTACCAACAGCTAATCTAAGATTCATGAATCAAGAGTTTGTCAAGTTGGACAGATTCGATGGCCAGAATTATACTCGCTGGGCGGACAAGGTTAAGTTCATGCTAGTTGTGCTGAAACTCTACTATATCCTTGATCCAAACTTGCCTGAAATCCCTGAAGACCCTCCTTTTGAGGCTGGAGAGGTCCCAGATCAAAACTTGGCAAAGCAAAGACTTGTCCGTAAGGAAGCTGAAGATCTTTGCCTTGGCCATATAAAAATTCTCTTTCGGGTCGTCTCTATGACTTGTACGCGCCGGTAACAAGTGCTAGAGAATTATGGAAAGCTTTGGAAGATAATATAAGGCTCATGAAAAAGGTACTAACAAATACCTTATTTCCAAGTACTTAGACTTTCAAATGGTTGATGACAAGTCAATATTGGAGCAAGTGCATGAATTCCGAGTTCTTGTTAACAAGTTGACCAGCACTTTCTATTCCGTTGCCAGAAATATTCCAAGTAGGGGTCATTATTGCAAAACTTCCTCCTACTTGGAAAGATTTCTCAAAGAGAATGATGCACAAGTCTGAGGACTACTCTTTGGATGAACTGTTGAAGCACCTTCGAATTGAGGAGAAAACACGCAACAAGGACAAAAGAGGTCAAGTCGGATCGAGTGTGAATCATATTGTTGGAGGATCTGGTCAAAAGGGAAAAGGGGCATCAAAGAATAGAAATTTTACAGCACCAAAGAAAAAGGAATTCAAAAAGTCACATCAAACGACCAACCATCAACCAAAGAGATCGGGTAAATGTCATGTTTGTGGAGAAACCGGGCATTATGCACGAGAGTGCTCTCAAGGAAATCTGGATCTACAGTTGTTCTACAAGTGCGGTTGATATTGAGAAAGTCACCAATCGAGTGGCTAATGTGGGTCTTGGAGATGTTAACATGCTTTCTCAATATACACGCGTTGTGGCATGTAGAGGATGGTTTTTGGATTCCGGAGCAACTGTTCATTTTTGGGGAATCGTGGCTCATTTCTTACTTATGGTCCTGTTACTCAAGAAACAGTGGTGGTATGTGCTGATGGACATCGAGTGGAAGTTCGTGGTAAAGGCACAGTGCGACTAAACTTTAAAGATGGTCAAACGGTTACCCTTCAGGACGTGTTGCATGTTCCCGGTATCACCAAGGGTCTTGTTTCTGCTGATCAGTTTGATCGAAATGGGTACAAGCTGGTTCTCAAGAATCTTCGTGTGAAGTTTTCTCTAAATGACATCTATGTGGGTCAAGCAAAGAACACGGGTGGAATGTATCGCCTTGACCTAGCTGAAGATGGAATTGATGAAGAAGAAGACTCGGATGAAGGTGGCGTTTCAGTGATTGATGGGTTTGGGAATGAAAGTGATAGTGATAGTGGTAGGATAGTTTTTATCAATGTAATGCAATTGGTTTTGACTTGAATGAAATTATGTCTTCTGATTATATCGCTTGTTCAATTTCTTTATGGCATAAACGTTTAGCTCATACAAATATTAAAAACATTGAAAAATCAAACTAAAGGTTTATTGAAATTAAAAGATAAAGACTTTGAAAAATGCGAAACTTGTGTGAAATCAAAATTCACAATGAAACCTTTCCAAGTGTCCATAAACGTAATACATCACTACTAGAACTAATTCATTCAGATATTTGTGAACTGAATGGAGTCCTTACTCGTGGGGGTAAGAGATACTTTACACTTTCTGCGATGACTTCAGCCGATACTTATATGTTTATTTATTGCATTCAAAAGACGAAGCTTTGAGGCATTTAAAATATATAAGGATGAGGTTGAAAAACAAAAGGAGAAATGCATTAAAATTCTTCGCTCGGACAGAGGCGAAGAATACTTTAATCGAAGATTTGATGCATTCTGCGAAGAAGAAGGCATCATACATGAGAGAATTGCACCATATACTCCCCAACAAAATGGTTTGGCTGAGAGAAAGAACCGAACCTTGGTAGAGATGGCTAACTGTATGTTAAATCAATCGGGTCTACCTCGTAATATGTGGGGGAAGCTGTGTTAACCGCATGTTATGTTCATAATAGGATCACTAGTCGTGTGATACCTACGAGTCCATATGAGTTGTGGAAAGGAAGAAAACCAAACCTAGAGTATTTGAGGGTTTGGGGGTGTCTTCCATTATCGCGTACCTGATCCAAAGACACTCAAACTGGAAACGAGCTTACAAGAGTGTATTCATTGGATATGCTCCGCAAAGTAAGTCTTATCGGTTGTTGGATGATGAATCAGGTACAGTTGTAGAATCCAGAGATGTGGAATTCTTTGAGAACAAGTTTTCTAGAGATGATGAAAACTCAAATTACACCACATCTTCTAGTACTTCTGTGAAAAGAGTCGAACCTTCACCAATGGTTGAAGAACCGAGGAAAAGTACTAGAGTTAGAAAAGAGAAAAGCTATGGAGATGATTTCTTTTCTTACCTGGTTGAGGGAACTCAAAAGAAAGTGACGAGAGAGGTCATTTTCGCTGTTAATTTGGATGATGATCCTCAAACTTTCAGCGAAGCAATGTCATCAAGAGATGCTCCTTTGTGGAAGGAAGCAGTCAATGATGAAATGGATTCCATTATGGGAAATGGAACTTGGGAGTTAGCTGATCTACCCAAGGGAAAGAAACCTATTGGATCCAAATGGATTTTCAAAAGGAAGTATCATCCAGATGGATCCATCTCTGCTTATAAAGCGAGATTAGTTGCTAAAGGGTATAGGCAAAGAGAAGGGATCGACTATTTTGATACCTATGCCCTGTGGCTAAATTAGCTGTATTAGAACTCTAATAGCGATGTCGCTTTGAAAGGGATGTACATCATCAAATGGATGTAAAGACTGTGTTTCTAAATGGGTATCTAAATGAGGAGATTTATTTAGAGCAACCAGAAGGGTTTGTGATGCCTGGACAAGAGAACAAAGTGTGTAGACTTATTAAATCTCTTTATGGTTTGAAGCAAGCTCCTAAACAGTGGCATGAGAGGTTTGACACACTGTGACTGCTTTCGGGTTTCGACACAATAGTGCTGATAGGTGTATCTATACTAAATGTGAACCCGGTTATACAGTCGTGATTTGTCTCTATGTTGATGATATGTTGATCATTAGCACTCACCTTAAGGTATTTCAGAAACTAAGAAATATCTGTCCTCGAACTTTAAGATGAAAGATCTAGGAGAAGTTGATACCATTCTTGGATCAAGGTGAAAAGAACTGAAAGTCAGATTTCTCTAAGTCAATCTCATTACATGAGAAAATTCTGACTAAGTTTCAACACTTGAACATTAAAGAGTTTAATACCCCATTTGATCCAAGTGTGAAACTTAATGTGAACTCAGGGAGAGCAGTGGCTCAACTGGAGTATGCGAGTGCTATTGGAAGTATGATGTATGCAACACATTGCACTCATCCTGATATTGCTTTTGCTGTAAGCAAACTGAGTCAGTATACTGTCAATCCAGGGACAGAACACTGGAAAGCAGTGGGTAGAGTACTTGGATACCTGAAAAGGACCAGTAACTTAGAACTGACATACACATCTAATTCCATAATACTCGAAGGTTATTCTGATGCGAGCTGGATTGATCACACCAGTGATTCAAAATCTACAAGTGGGTAGATTTACACTCTAGCAGGAGGAGCAATTTCTTGGGAGAGCAAGAAACAAACTTGTATTGCCCTCTCAGCTATGGAAGCTGAGTTCATAGCACTAGCTGCGGCTGGTAAGGAAGCAGAGTGGATTAGAGATCTACTTACGGATATCCGTTTGTGGGATGTTCCAATGTCGTATATTCCCATGTATTGTGTAGTGAGGCCACACTATCTAGAGTATACAACGCAGTGTATAATGGGAGGTCAAGACACATAGGTCTACAGCACAAATATGTGAGACAACTTCTTGAAAGTGGTACCATCAAGGTTGTCTATGTCAAGACGAGTAAGAACTTGGCTGATCCGTTTACTAAACCTCTGACGAGAGATTTGGTAGTGAATACCGCGAGAGACATGGGTCTAAAACCATAATAGAACCGTTAGTGATGGAAACCCAACTTGAACTTAGTGCTCCTATTTCTCAAGTTTAATAGGTAAAAACGAAGTCACTTAACGATAGAAGGTACTATCAATTTTTTGATAGATCCATGTGAGGTATGATAGTACGTCGTTGCCGAGAACAAGGGTGAGCTAATGCTCTTAACAAAGTTTTGGAGGCATCCAAGCAACGTGGATGATGTAAAACTTTGCCTATATGATCTAGGGGGGTTCCACCTTGAGTGAAGATAAGTGGTTTGTCTTCTAAAGGGTCATGAAAAGGATTTATAATGCACGGCCATATTCGCGCTCAGTGAGAACGCAAAGTTGGCTGGTGATGTGTGGGGGTAAACCGAAGGGGGCTATCAGGTTAATGGTTAATTCCATATGACACCATCGAATCTGTCTCTTCTTGTTTATCAACATAAACTGGGTTTAATTTTCGTGACACCTAGTGACATCATCTGTCTAAGTGAGAGGAAACATTCCAACTTGGAGGGGGATTGTTGGAAATATTAATAAGGAACATACAAGTTTGTATGTTTCATCCATTCCACATTGGTGGGGGAGGTGAAAGTTGAGTGCCTTATAAGGGATTACCCCTTATGGGCCTCCAAAGTGTTAAATGGGTTGAGAAGTGGGTCAAGCCCACACGCGCGCCGAGCCGAGCCGAGCCGCGAGCTCACGAATGGGCACGTTTGAGGCGCGAATGGGCGCGTTTGAGGCGCACTTTGCACTTTGCACGTACGCATCGTCGCTATGAGCTGAGGAGCTTTTATTTTTAGCTAGGGTCCGGTTCAGGTGGGTCAGACCTGTGGATCGGATGAGATAAAGATTGGGATAGAGATGAATTCAAAACAGTGGGGGTTATCTCTAGGAGTTCGAATTCGTGTGGGATAGATCTAGGAATTCGAATTCGAATCTGCTAGATAATGGTTATCCCATTCCCCTTTTTCTCATTCTCTGTTGAGATTCCAACCTATAAATAAAAGCCTCCTGCTACCTATTCTACACACCTAATTTCGCAGCCTGTCATCTATGTGCTTCTGTTTCTTCTCCAGCTTCTGCGTTTTCTGGTTTCCATTGCTGTTGGAATACCAGATCAGTTCTGCATTAAATCCTGGGAGTTAACGCTGCAGCTCACAGCAATACGAGCGCGTAAATCCTTTAAGGACAGGAATCATCCGTGCAGTTCAAGAATCTCGGTTTCTTAGATCGCCAGGTTGGTTTTTAGTTTTGCGTGTTATTTAAATTCGTCCGATAACGGGACAGTCTCCTTCTACCTTTCTTCAATCAGTTTGTTCAAGTTGGAATAAACTGGTTTGGTCAATAACTCGGTAATTAATAATAAAATAATTAATTTTCTATTTGATTAAATTGTTTTCAACACATATATATATAGTTAGTATGTTATATGTGAACATATTCAAGTATGATTCAGTGCATACAAGGATTAACTTTATATGTCCAAAAGACAGCGCTTAAACTAGGTGTTTGCGGCAGTGTGTTTGGAAGTTTACTTGGTCCAGTCGTTGGAAACCCACCCGTTAAGTCATGTTGAAGCCTTCTCGATTGGCTTGTTGACCTTGAGGTCGCCGTTTACCTTTGTACTGCTATCAAGACTAACACTTTGGAATCAATCTTAATGTGCCTTTAATTGTCTTTCACTTTGCATTTAAATGTTTGTAGCAAAAAAGTTCCAAAGGACTTCGTATATGTGCTTAAACAGTTAACCAAGTATGTACCCTGCTGGTGCGTTTGTTTTGGATTGTAAATGTTTACCACTTGATCTCTAAGATGGGAAATCATTTTATTTTTAATAATGGTTTGAAGCATTACTGATCAAATACAAATAGCTTTTAGCATACAAAATTGCAACATAAGAAGTGAAGGAAGCTTTATTTTTAAATTTTATCCCATCTACTTAAATATGATGTTTAATTGCAAAATATAAAAAAATAATAATAAAATAAAATTCATGATTTTACACTAGTTGAGTAAAATTCATTGACTAAAATACGTGCTAAATAAGATGAGAAAAAGAATTTCAAAAAAATTCTCCTTTACTTTTCACGTTAAGCCAATTGGTATGTTAAGACTCTTTTGTGCCGAAACCTAACCCTGTAGAATTAATACGTGGGAATGACGTTTTGTTTTGTTCATTCGTTTTTGTACATCATGTTTTGGATGGAAATTGCTCTAAACATTTGAAGTTGGAAGGTTGTAAATAGTTGTTTTTTTTCTTTCATTCTCACTTAAATTAATACGAGTTTTTAATGTTTGCGACATTATTGACATTATGTGTTTTTATGTATTTGCTTAAAACTACCGAATATGTGTTAGCTCATACAGGGTCGAGTCAGAAGATTACAGCATGGATTCCAGTTGTAATAAAATACAATTTGTTACTTGTGCTTATGCAATACATGTGGATTTATTCTAGCTCTAATACGGAAAAATAAAAGTACTTGATACTTGACCAATAATACCATTGAAGCATCCCACACATAATGATCATTCCAAGAGTTTATCCTTGTGTTCCAATCCCATCTTTGCTTAATTAGGGTGTTTTTGTTTAGTGTAATTAATTGGAATCTAATTTCAATTCTAAGATATCTGGTTTTTTAGAATTTGTTAGAATTATAATCTCAATTTCATTCATAATGTGAAAGGAGTTAAAATTAGAACTGGATATGAATTTCTTTAAATTACTTTACCTAAAAAAATCAAAATCCTACCAAAATGTGAAGGAATTCAAATAAAGTCATTGGAATATTTGACCGATCACTAATGTCGCAATTATCACTAGCAATGACATGAGTGCAAACCGTGTTATGAGTAATATGCAGTTTAGTGTAATATAGTTAGCTTAATGTGTACCCTGGAGGCGTAATGTTGTCTTAACGAAAACTCACTTTGCGTGCCGCACTTCCCACATGCGCAAAGTCCTACTTTGCACTTGTATTGAAGACGAACGTTAATAAGTTTCATGTGAACCCCACTTGACTAGGTGTTCATGGGTCAGATTGTATGTGTTAATAGGGAAAGAAACTAACTCTAAGATGAGTTATAGATACCCACTTTGTATAGTTTTTAGCATTTTACATGAAAGTCAATGAAAAGCTTATAAGCATAGGCACGAGTAAATGATTTAATAAAGAGTTAATTACTTTTTTGTCCATGTAGTTTGCTAAATCTATCTATTACATCCGTTAGTTTAAAAACTACAAAATAGTACCAGTGGTTTCATTTTTCCTTTCAACAAGACTCACCCCAATTAACTCCAACTATTTATGATGTTAAGTTTTGGGGAGATGACCAAGTTGACCATGTCAATAAAAGATATAATATTTAAAATTCTATGAAATAAAACAATTAAAGGTGGGTCTCACCAGATCCAACTATTTATGACACCAAATCCACAATACGCACACCACGGATCTTGAAACATTCTGCTTCTTGAAGCGAACATCTAGCTTCAACACAAAATATCCGCATTTTACCAAAAAGAATTACACACAAATCAAAATTAGATTCATTAATTGCAAAATAATACATTTTTTTTATAATGTTGCGGATGGGTTGGATCACACTACAAGCTTCCACAGTGCCAATTGTAACGCCATATAACAAAGGGGTAAATGCAAAATAATTACAAGGGGACACAATTGAATATCTAGCGAAAGATCTTTCAAATTTTTCAGGGAGCTTGTGTACGCCCAACCGGTTCCTAAAACCACAACTTTCTTCTTCTTGATGGTAGGTTGAGTTGCATAGGCATAAACACCAAATGGCCTCTCATTAGAGTATGCCACTATTTCGCCACAACTGAATAACCCTAACCAAATGATTCATGAGCCATTTGGGAAAAAGTTAAATAAACTAGGTGGCTCAAGTACCCAACTAAATCGTTGAAACCTGCAAATCATCAACAAAAGTTGTACATCGAACTTTAGTGATAGGCACGAGTTAGGTTTATGGTTACTTTATCAGCGGTGCGGGGAGGGTGTGGGGATTTAGGTGGTGGTGGGAGATGTTCAAGATGACATGCGTAGAGAGAGAATGAAGAGAGAGGAGAGAGAAGTAGAGAGGGAATGGTGCAAAGTTAATGTAGATTCGCAAGAATTTACGGAGGTCCACCTGTGTTGCTGGAGGTTGCAAGCTGACATGTTTAGATAAACCAAAACTTAACAATAGAGATGGATGAGGTTAATGAAGTGGTTCCAATTAAAACGAAAATCAAACCACTGGTAGTCAGTACTGTTTTAGCAATTTTTAAACTAATAGACTGTATTAGCAATTTTTAAACTAATAGACTGTAATAGTTATTTTCAGCAAACCTCAGGAGCAAAAAAGAAATTAACTCTTTAGTAAATGTATTGATGAATATGCATATAGAATGTATAGGTTAGTAAAGAATTATGCAATGTTTTTTATGTTATCGAGTTCTACGCAATAAAGGTTTTTTAGAGAACCAAATGATTTTGACACAAACCACGAAATTTCAATGTTTGGAGCTTTGATCCATTATGTTGACATGTTTACATTCAAATGAATGTTATGTTTAAAGGAATGGTTAAATGGAAATATTAACGCCAAGTTTAAAGGAAACGGTAAATGTTTTAAGTCTTGCATGGTTTAAGTACTTGTCCGGATTGAAAGATACAGTCTTGGAATAGTGCATAGTTCAACTAATTAGATCTACTACAAGCGTTATGGCAACGTCATAACCAGGACACATGATTGTTTTAAGAACAACAGGAACAATACCTTCATGGTATGTCACTGGATGGTTGTACAGCTTATGACATAGGAGTAGTGAGGATCACTCAAGGGGTGAATGTGACCCCTATGTTATGATATGTTATGCATAACAAGTTTATAAACAGCGACCCATAGGGGCTATGACGAAAATGGTCAATTTTATGATAGCATGCCATAGGGACCATGATATACATTGTTTGTATCTGGAATACGGACCATGGGGGCAATTTTACGTATTCTTAGAAACTTACATGCTTGGATTTTACGTCGGTTAAAATTAAATGTATTTTGTATCAAATGTAAGTGTTTACAGATAACTTTGTTCAAAATATAAAATGCTTTACAACTAAAGCTTAATTACATGAAATGCTTTTAAATAATCTTAAATATCTTATAAAAAAATTATAACTCACTCATCTAAGCTAACTATTTTAACATGTATGTCATGTAGACTAGGTATTGATGCTAAATAGAAGGATACACGTCATGGAATCAACGCTACCCTACCCTGATGTTTGGATTGCTTTGTTTAACTTTGTTGACCTGATGTATTGGATAAGATGATTTTCCTGCGTGTGTATGACTTTTTTATCATGTTAAGAACTATGATTTAATGCCTAAATCCAACTGTTAGGTCTCCCGAGTTTGGATCCTTACAATTTTTTGGACCGGTAAACACTCACGCAATTTACTCTATACCTACTCTACTCCTAAAATCACCACACATGCACTCCGCATAATTGAACCCATAAACATTTAATGATAGTACACACCACTTAATTTACCACTTTGATGTTGACTAGGGGACATTTAGTTACTACTTCATGAAGGCAATTATTAGCCTCTTAAGGAGTTTTTGCTGACATGGTTATTAGTGATGATATCCAATTGGCTAGCAAACGGTCGTAACCATCAACAGTTTTTTTCACAAAACAATGTGTCGCTTTAGCTAACTGTTGAAATGGAACCTCCACTATAAAAAACGAAAGTATTTAGTCTAGTATTTGCATTAAAAAAACACGAACTCGTTTATTTTTTATTTAAAAATCTAACTAGATTTTACAAAATATTAACAGTGATTGAACCTCCACTATAGAAAAACAAAGTATTTGGTCTAGTATTTGTATTAAAAAAATACAAACTCGTTTTTTTTTTCTATTTGATATATCTAATTAAGATTTTACGAAATATTAACCGTGATTATAGGCGATTGAGAAAGATAATAAGGTTATCACATAATTCATTAAGCCACAAAAAGTCTTCTCATATGCTAGGGAAGAAATATATGGACAAAATGTTATTTAGTCAATGCATGATCTACGTTCACGGCTAGAATGATTTTTTTGTTGTTCACGAGTTTGTTTAGAAACTGCAAAGTCAACCTTTTATTTTTAATTCTTAATATATATAAATAAAAATGCACAAACTAGTGACAATACTAGAAAATACAAGTATTTAATGTATATAGGACTAGTTTAAGTATTTGTGTGTTACATTGGTGGTCTCAAAGTAAATTATATTATTTAACAGTGTTAGACATAAACTTTTTAATGAAAGAAATGTTCTATTTCTTAAGTAAATATTAAACTACAATCATTTGAAAGACATGAATATAAAAATATCATAAGTTATTAATATTTATTTATACACCATATTTGTTGTCTTATTTGTAGGTTTGCCCTTATTTTCTAATATTAGTAATTTGACTCCATATCTAGTTTTTGGAATTGTAACTTATTTGGCCAAGTGATTGATTTTACTTGATTATTAATCAAAGTATCTGGTTATGGGTTTGTTTATAATAACCAAATTGACCCATGCTCACCACTTATAAATGAATTAATGTTGTCTGCGTTAGAAAATAGAACCAATGTGTATGTTTTATTATTATAACTTTGTATTAATATATATATATAGGGTAAGGTTATTGTAAAAAAGGTTAAAAGTGTGAGAAGTGTGAGAAATATTGTGGAGGTGACATGTGTCCTAAATCTAAATTAATTCAAAAGGGTAAACAGTAATTTTATCATTGATTTAATTAATTCAAAACTTTCATAACCGTCACCCTAATTTATAGGAACACGTTTTTTTTAAGATCTCTATAAAACACTACGAATAACACTGCAAACACCATTCAGCACGTATATAACATCATTCAATAATTATATAACACTATTCAATAAGTATATAACACCCTTCAATAAGTATATAACACCATTTTAAAGATCTCTATAAAAACACTACGAATAACACTGCAACTACCATTCAACACGTATATAACACCATTCAATAATATATATAACACTATTAAAGACACTACAAAACACCATTCAATAGTTCATAACAATGTAATAAGTACATAACACTACAAAAAAGATATAACACTACAACCCGTAATGGTGGGCGTCTGAAACAGCAACGACACGATGGAGAGTGGTCGGACCGGTGGTGGAGGTGCGACAACTTGAGTGGTTCTCGGTGGGAACCGATCGGAGCAGGTGGGTGCCTTGCGATGGTTGTTCGGTGGTATCCAGCAGGCCTGTTTCGAAGATGTCATACTGCTGTATCGATGATGATGATTCGAGATATAAACTGATGATGATGAAGATTCGAGATGGATTATTGATGATGATGATGATTCGAATTCTAGAAGAAGGAGGAGGATGATTCGAATTCTGGAAGAAGAAAGAGAATTCGTAATTTTAGGGAATTGATTTACAGTTTCCTATTTTCAGGTGGATATAAAAGACACAATTGCCCCTACAATTTTCAAATCAGTCCAAACTAATAAAAACATTTTACAATTTGGCCCCTATTGATCTCAACCATTAGATCAAAAGATCTAACGGCTGAGATTCTTTCTTACCCTTCTCACACTTTTGGTCTTTTTTACATAAACCTATATAATATATATATATATATAAGTATCTAACATTGCATAAATTTCTATTAATACATGTATGAAGTATTGTTAAGAGAGACCAAATCAATAAAATATACATATCCATCCGCTTCATCGGTTTTACTTATCAACCCAGCTACAATTGCAAACGTGGATATTATTAGGGGAAAACTTAGAACCTTACCCTTAAATAGATTCTTTTCACCCCTTAAATGTGTTAATTATGATCAAATTAAAACTCCATTAATGTTTACAAAGAACACAAAGGTTCTATGAAATGTTTACTAATAGTTTATAACTTTGATTCCACGAATTATGGAAGTTTTCCAAATTATTCCCCACCCTCCAACTCTATTAAAATTTGTTCTAATTCACGAATTTAATGAAAGAGATTTTAGGGCTCAAAATATCATCACACGATTTCTCCTTCATTTCATACCAAATCAGGTAATTACAAAGCTTAACTTGTTAATTTTACGTGCTCTACATAAAACCCCAGTATCCGTTTCTGTGATAGAGGGCATTATGAATCCGAATTTAATTTCACATTAGGGTTCTTAGTTTGCAGAATTTGAGGCTTTTGATTTACCATTACTTTTTGATGAAATTGAACCTTGGATATTGTTCATTATCATCTCATTAATTATTTTTCTCCCTCAATAATCATCAAAAACGTTTCATTCTACACATTTTAAAATTTATCCAATAAAGATAAAAAAATTATCATTCACCATAAATTAGGTTGTTTTGAAAGTATGTATTTAGAAAAATAGTTAAAAGTTTAATTAGTTAACGAATATAAGAGAATACAATAAATGATTAAAACAAGAGTAAATTACAAGTTTTGTCCTTTATGTTTACACCAAATTGCAGGAGTTGTCCTTGTTTCCAAAAGTTTACAGGCGGTGTCCTTAATGTTTTAAAATCTTGCACGTTATGTCCTTTAGACCAAAGTCAGTTAAATTTTTTGGTTAAATCTGGTCATGTGCAAGACACATGAGGGTATAATAGTCTTTTTATCTTTATTGTTTTAAAAAATATCTTAAAATAAAGTAATAATATATATATAACTCAATTCATTCTCTCTCCCTCCCTCTAAACCCCCCCCCCCTTTTCCCTCTCTACTCCATGTCTCTCTAGCATCTCTCTACCTGTGCTACAGCTACCATCCCTTGAACCATCATCCACCATCACCACTACATCTCAAATTTTCCTCATTATTACCAAGCGTTGCACTCATACAACAACCTAATATCTCAGAAAAGGCATATTGTTGTTTGTAGATTCAAAAGTTTGCGGCGGCGGTATAACAGTGGCCGGAATCACAGTGGTCGGTATCACAAAGGTTGATATTTTTTGGTTAAAAGAACCCAACGATCTATGAATTCCGTCAATCAGCTCTTGAACTGCCGTGAGCCAGCCACCGCGGCGGTGTGTTCAGATTCTTCTTTTTAGTCACCTCTTATCTCTAGAAATTTGAGCAACGGAACGAATCAAGTCGTCGGAAAACCAGGTATGGATGCCAGAATTGTTTGGGGTTTTTGATATTTTTGGTTTTGGGGATTTTGGGGGGGGGTTTGATTTGATATTTGGGTTTGTTGAGAATAGTCAGGAGGATGAATGTGATGCAAGTAGCAGTGAATGTTTGGCGATGGTGGTGGCATCGTGGTTAGTTAAGCGTGGTGATTGAGGAGTGTATTGGAGATGGAGATGTATAGGGTGGTGATTGAGGAGTGTATTGGAGCTGGAGATGGAGATGGGGATGGGGTTTAAGGTATGGTTAATGGTGGTAACGGCGGTGGCGGTGGAAGGTGGTGGTGGCGGCACTGGAGAGTGGTGGTGATGGTGACGGTGATGAAGGATGGTGGTGATATATTTTAATATATAGTTAAAATAATAATATTATTATTATTATATATTTTAAATCATTTTGTTTTATTTTTTAAATAATATTAAATAAATGGGGTAAAAAGAGTAAAATGCCCTTGGGTGACCAGATTTAACCAAAACATTTAACTGGATTTGGCCTAAAGGATAGAACGTGCAAGATTTTCGAAGGTTAAGGACACCGCCTGTAAAATTTTGGAAAAAAAGACAGCGCCTGCAATTTGCTGTAAAGATAAAAGACAAAACTTGTAATTTACTCTTAAAACAAATTTACCTATGTGTCTTTATAATGACATTAAATACACATATTTAATGGAGCATATCTATTGGTTAAACATATTCTTTATATTCTTATAAAAAATGTTTTTGATTTGAGCCGAAAACTATATATATATATATACACACACTAGCCGTTTACCTGCACGATGCAGCGGGAGTGCCGATTTACAATAGGATACTCATTATCCGTTAGTTTATCAGTCGTCTCGTGATATATTGTATAGTGCTTAAGTTAGTTTTCTTATTCGTGATATGCTGGCACTGGTTTTTTCTGTTAATTTATCGATTCTTTAGAGATATACTTTTGTTAATTTTTTTAGTTATAGCTTCGACGTAATCTGTCTACAAGAAGAGTACAAAAGTAGGAAGTAGATGTAATTAAAAACAAGAAGAGTACAAAAAAAGCAAGTTGCTGGACAAAACACCAAAAACAAAATACAGGGGGTCTCTTGCTTCTCTTCCTGTTTTACCAATACATCCGTTCGCTTATCAATTTCTTGTATATTCTCCTCTATTGTAACAGATTTCAACACATTAAAAATACAATGTTAGACGCTTACAGGTGTTCTAAAAAGTAACTAAAAAGGAGGCACAAAATCTACAAACTTACCTTCGTTTTGATACGAATGCGGTTCATTAATCACGCGACACTTCCTGGTAGACAACATTTGATGTGTAAACATCGCGTTGTTTAAACTCTTTGGCGAGATGTACCAACACCTTCGTATTTTGTCTTGAAATCCCTCTTAATAACGCCACATAAAGTTGTCCATGTGAGAATACAGAATCCGGTTAATAAATACCAACGTGCGGAATGGTTTGACCTTAAGCTTTATTAATCATCATGGAAAAGCTTAGTCGAATTGGAAATTTTTTTCTTTTTAGGTTGAATGGGAACATGTCATCTTCGGAAAGGGTTAGAGGGATTCTTGGCAAAAATACTCGTTTACCGGCATGTTGACCGACTGCAATTTTTGCACCAATAACATTTTGCATGAAACCTTTACATATCAACCGTGTGCCATTACACAGGCCATGTGATGGGTCGATATTCCGTAACAATATGATTGGGCATCCAATTTTTAAACGAAGCTTATGAGGCGGCAAGCCACTAACATTTAGTGAGTTTAAGAACTCGATCGGATAGAAGTTGTGTTGATCGTCTTCAGCTTCGTCAAAACTGTAATACACTTTTTCCTGCTCTTGAAAAATGTTAATCATTTGATTATTAATCTCATCAACACTCTCATTTTTAGTGGACAATATTGCTCTAGAGATTATATAATTGGAAGAATATATATTATCTTGAATTGATGGAACGATAGCATTGATCAATTCTTTTATAAAGTTTTCTCTATTGCTGCACTGAATTGTCATGTCCATGGGTATGCGGATATAGTTTCCTTCGATTGGTTCTTCAGTTCCATCGCCGACCCTTAAAAGAAATTCAGAAAACCATGGATCTGAATTAGTTTAGCCATCAACGCTTCATCCCATATGATTATTTTGGTAGACAGAATTAGTTTAGCGGTCCACTCTGTTTTTTGATATTGCACTTTGAATTATTTTCAAGATTAATAGAAATCTTGAATCTCGAGTGAGCCGTTCTACCTCCTGGCATATTATTAGCCGCAGCACCTGATGAAGCTGTTGCGAGAGCAATAAGACCACGTGACCGAATTTCAGCAAGCAAGGCATTGTACAAAAATATTTTTCCAGTTCTACCTGGACCATCAATAAAGAAGATGCGTGGAAGATCATTATCAACATGCATCATGATCTCATCAAACACGTTTTTTTGTTCCGGATTAAGTGAATCTTTGGCATTCAAGTGTTCAGGTTGCAAAACAATCCCATACTCCTCTTGTAATTCACGATAACCTCAATCCTGTAAGTTAACATCGTTTGTTATCCTAGGAAGGTCGAAATTATTGATATTTTTACCCATGGAATGTAGAAAGACACTGATTTCGGAAAGAACCATATTTTGAACTCGTTCGATACTTTGACAGTGTAAGCGATGATCTTCAGACAATGAATCAAAGTGGTCGTTCCATAACTTTCGAATATCTCCAGGTTGGCAAAAATTCATTATGGTCGCAAATAACCTTCTAAGAGCATTGGGAAACTGAAACATAGATGCTTCTTCGAGACATTGTGACAAATATTCATCATCTTCTATTAACCCTAACTCAAGAGCTGCTTTTCGAAATGTCTCACACCTTTGACCATTAACTGTACAAAGATGTTCAAAGAAGTAGGTCCTCTGACATTTGACAAAAGTAGGCGTAAGTAGTACCTTTCTCCTTCGGCCGGATTTAGCGGAAACGATACGACCTCTTTGTTTTTTTACCGCCACGATGATTCCAACGGCGTGTGCTTCCATTCCAACTGAAGTGTTTAGGAAAATCTTTATACAAATATATCCTTGGTGTTGCATCAGTTCTATTCTTTTCAAAAATTGTTGTTAGCATGGTTCTCTTATCCCTTTCCCTATCAACAATATTAGACATGTTGTCATTATCTCTAAATCTAACCATCTGATTATTTGGGAGATGAAGTTGTAAGGCTAGAACATAAGAAAAGATTTGAGAAAGAGCGAAGGAAAAAATGCGCCACATAGCCTCTGGGGGCGATATGTAGCGTGCATCTTGAAATTTATTTATTTCATTAATAACACCCCTTGCTCACTTTGATCAACTTGAATAACCTGTTTGTCATGTCCTTTATAAACATATTTGAAAAGATATTTCACAGATTTTATACTTGAGCAAACTTCAACATTTATGAGGCAGTTAAACTGTAACGACCCGTATTTTATTATTTTTATTTAATAATATATATATATATATATATATATAAAAATAATGATAATAATTTTTCTTCTATCTTTAAATAACGAGTGCGAAAACGACCCTTTAAAACGAGACCGGGCCTTTCTAAACACAACAATCGGGCTTTAAGCCCAACCGACCGAACCCTACCTAATAGCTAAACCCTAATTTTATTTATAACTCACTACACACACTTACCAGCCCCTTCAACCCCCCTTCTCCTTTCCTGCCTGCACACAACCCCTCTCATCCCCTCACCCGCGCTCTCACTCCTCCCTCTTGCAGACAAAAGCACGGCAGCAACACCACCACCATTGGTGGCAGCGTCGCCAGCCAACAACATCAACATCGGTGGTGGCGGCACAAGCCGCGACGGCGGTGGCGGCAGGAGCCGCAGCAGCAGCGGCGGCGGAGCCGTGCCGGCGGCGACGCTGGTGGTTACCTTTGGGCAGTTCACGTTTCGTCTCAGTTTAGAGTTCGGGTCTTGATTTGGGTTCACGTTCAGGTTTGAGTCTCTGTCAGAGTATCGGTGTGAGTCGCCGGTTTCCCGCGGACTCGACGGCGACGCAATCAGTTCCAGATTCAGGTTTGAGTTCTCGTTTGATTTGGTTTCCGATTTGGTCAATCTTTCATGTCTAAATTCGTGTACCAAATGTTTTGTCGTTCCAGTTGGTGCGGTTCCCACAACGCGGGTAACTTGGTTCAAGTGCCAGACTCGGGTCAGCTTTGGTTCGGTCAACCCGGTTAGACCTGGTCAAAGCTCGGGTCTGGTCAAGCAGTCAAACAGTCCACGGATCAGCTCCGGGTCGAATCTCGGTTCAGTCAAGGTTAGTCTCGGTTCGGGTCTTGGTTTTGCTTCTATTTTGAATCCCGTTAATTCTTTTCTTTCGGCAGGTTACGATTCGTTTCGGTTCAGTTCATGGCTCATGTTCAGCGGGTTCGGGTCTCGGTGCAGAGGTTCGGGTCAGCAGTGAGTCAATGACAGTTTTGGCTTCGGTTCGGGTCTCGTTTGGTGTTCGGTCAAACCTGGTCAACTGTTGGTCAACGGGTCAGATTCAAGTTCGATAAAACTCTAAGCCTCGTAGTTCATTTTACTTATATTAATGATCTTGTATTCACGACCCGAACTTGTACAAATGGTAACACTTGAACATAGAAATATATATATATATATATGTTTCATGATTTAAAATTTCGTAACGTCTCTTATAAAATCATCGTGGTAGAATTATTGCGTTTTGACAAATAATATCGACACTCGTGTGTCGGGACCGTCCAAAAACAAGGGGAAACTCTGCCCGATTTTCGACTAATATATATATTTATTCATTATATCTATCGACGAAATATACTTATTCGTTACATCTTTCGACAAAATATATATTGATTTATTATGCTTCCGGCAATATATATATTTACACATTTCTGCTTTTCGACAAAATCCATTTAATTATTATACCGTTCGACAACATATTTAATTATTATTCTTTTTGACAAATAAATATCTATTTAACGACAAGATATAAACAGTATTCCTTCCGTCAAAATAAATATATATTATATACTTTTCGAAAATGATACTTCTCTAACGACAATGTATATATATAATATGTGTTTCCGACGAACAATATATATATTTAGCTACTATTCTTTTCGTTAACATGCATATATATCTATTATCCCGTTCCGTCAAAATATACATTTATCTATTTTCTTTTAGCCAAACTATATATTTATCTAGTAATCTTTTTCGTCAAAATATACCAATATTTATATACAGTTACTTGTTAAACCTTCCGACAAGGGTGTAATTTATTCGCTAAACCCTTCGACTAAATATGCTCCACGATTATACTTTTTCGCCAAAATATATAAGTACACGTCTATTATTCTCGTCGACAAAACATAATAATTTAACGAAGGAATATATTTATCTAACTGCAAATACCTATATATCTTTTATACTTTTCGCCAAAAATATATATATTTATTGTATTATTTTGATAACACTCTTACGGCACCTTTGACGAATTTAACTTTAGAGTCGTTACACAAATTCCGTGCTAAACGTACACGTACCTTCAACTCCGATTCGATTATTCATCCATGTTCGTTGTCATTTAAGGTGGCATTGGTGTCCCTTTCTCCCCTCATCAACTCGTCGTGGAATTTCCAAAGAAGACTTAGCAATTCTGTGAGTACACTCGACCCACTTTGTTTATATCACTTTTTGGGTGTAACATGTTTCCATATACAAAAATCACAAACACTTAAACTTTATGAAACGCACAAACAATCCTATATACATGACTACTTGAATCGTATACTTGTTGCTTGTCTGGGATAAACGTTATGCTATGCTTTAGTCATTAACTATTTTTAGCCTTTGTTTGACATGCTTAGCGCTATAGGAATTCACGCATCCACCTCCATCGTGTTATTCGTGAGGTCATGTTAAAACATCATGATTGCGTTACGGGTTTGATTATTAGTATTGCATGCCATGATTTTGCTCTTGTATAGATTTGGTTGCCATGAGGATTGTCAAAACTTTATTCGTATACGTATGCTATGCTTAAACTTGTGTACTCGCCTTTGCTTTTGCATTGACTTTATTTTAAAACATGTTACAGGTTGAAGGAGATGACGCTATGAAAACAATATAGCAAGGACTAGATACACACAAATTAGACGTTAGGTTTAATGTCGACGTATCAATTTTGTTATGACTTTGCAAATGTTAGGTTGTTCTTTGTTTTGTTACATTGATGTATTTGACAATTCTT
The DNA here is from genome assembly GCA_947069175.1 of Scalesia atractyloides. Taxonomy (NCBI): domain Eukaryota; kingdom Viridiplantae; phylum Streptophyta; class Magnoliopsida; order Asterales; family Asteraceae; genus Scalesia; species Scalesia atractyloides. The sequence continues at coordinate 28,572,259 of CAMTDV010001634.1, forward strand.
ATGAAATGAAATATGGTTTAATTAATTATTGTCACTTAATAATGTTGTGAGCAATGAGCAATCTCGTTTTCGTCTCATCCCGATGTTTCCGCCATCGGTTGGGGTGTTACAGATTGGTATCAGAGCCATAACTATAGGGAATTAGGTAAATTGCTACGCTTTTGACCTAGTCTATAGTTAAGTACCATACTTGACCATACGTGATTCACATGCTAATTTCTTAAAACGTCTCTTATATGTTAAATTTATGAAATGCTTTACGTGTTCATACTCGTTACATTATTTCAATCATACGCCTTCCTTAATGCATATTACTCGATTATACTAAACTCGAAAACACTCGTATTACACAAGTGAGACGACTTCACCAAAATAGGCGTGATATCCACAATTTGGTGAACGATTCTCATTACGCTTATTCTTTATATTTTTACGAGGTTACACCATCAAGTTAGGAGTGACATCCACACCTTGATGGAAAACTTCCCATTCAAACTCTAGTGGACTCTCGTCAAAGTGTCGAAATTAATTTTAACCCGAAGAGTGCCAACCACACTTAGGGTACGAAATCGTCGAGTTAGGGGTGAAACCCGCACCTTGTCGATTAAGTCCCATTCCTCGATTTTCAATCTCGCCAAAGTTTCGATTTTCCAATCGATTAGAGACATGTAATAACTGGAAGGGTAAAATGCCGTTAATCACTTCTCGACGAGAGCGTTTTACCTATAGGCCAAAGCACGTTTCTCTAATTCGAAAGGATCTTCGATTCACTTTGGAATAGTCGACGTTTCTCTACCCGAAACAGTCTAATGTTTTCTGAGACTCTCTTTTATACCATTTCAATTTATACATGACTTTTTATATACTTGTTACCATTCCTTTCGAGTTTCTAATTTATTTTAAGGTTTTTACGCAATTCATATTAAACCTTTTCATCCACTTGTACATTATTTGCATACATGATTTCAAAACGTCATCAACTAGACTTATATTTCTCGAAAAGTCCGAAATGGAGACCGTCGTCGAGATAGGAGTGAATCCCTTACCTAGACGATCAAACTTCGTTTCCTTCCTTCCTTAAAACGACCTCACCAACGGATTAGGGGTGATTCCCATACCTCGGTGATCGTTACCAACCCTCCTTCTTGGAGACTTTATTACACAAACCACATGTTTAAATTGTATACGCAAATCTTTTACCATTTTGTCAAAATTCTTACTTAGACGAATTTCAAAACGTATTATTTTATCAAACGTATTTCCCACCCGGTAATCTATTTCATATAAATCCCATATGCATATACTTGGTCACCACATGAAACGTTTTGTTTTACGATTTTCAAAGCTCGACAGAATGCTACCTACCAACTTAATCGATCCAAGGAATACCTTGCCCACAAGTCTTATGTTTAACTTAATCACTAAAACACGCTCACAGCAATGACTTTATGTTAAAAAAAAAAAAATTCGTCTGTAAACAAAAAAAATCAAACCAATATCTTATAGGCATTATGGGATCGTTGTACTAAAGGTGTGTTTGGGATTGTTTTTGCAACCTAATAATTTTTTTTTGTTTGTGTTTGAAAGCGCAAATATTAAATAAATAAATAAATAAAAAATCTATTTTTAGTGTTTGGTAAATAATTAATAAAAAAAATATATATAATAATAATATATATAAAAAAAAATGATTTGTTTTACGTATTTTAGAGATCAAAGCTCATCTATTTATAACTTTTTATATACATGTATATATATTTTCAAACACTCAAATAGTTGATTACCTGATTATTGTGATATCAAATAACATAATCAAATCCAAACACTATCTTCCTACAGTATGTTTTGTTACAACTAATTATCTGATTTTGATTATTCAGAACGCATAATCTATTTTCAAAACTCAACCCCAAACCCCCTCTAAATCTCTCATCGCGATTAAGAAAACATTTTGCTAAACGTTTTTCAACGGTCATTAAATCAATTAACACGGATTTCCTCTCAAGGGTCAACGTTTCACAAGCACCACTAAATTTCAAATCTCTTATATCCTTTGAAAACAATGCGAACCTACTAATTTAACACCTTGTCATACACCACTCAAAATGTCACCTCAATTTCAAAACACGTGGGCAAGAAAACATTACAAGGACTAACCACTTTCGACTCACTTAATTTCCCCTAAAACAGTGGTAGCACTCCCGTCCATTACAAAATACGTAACGCATAATCAATAAGTACCTTATATTCTTTTATATTCACAAACTAGATCCTACATTCTAAGTGAAACTGAACCTATTTCAGAAACGATAACCTCAAAGTTTTGCAAAAAAAAAAGTAAAAAAAAAATATACATGCATATCCTCATACATGGTTTGGTCAACTGTTGCATGACATTTTAATCGTATCATTCGTTTTACATACCCTGATCTCTCGACTATTTTATGTAAATAAATTCGTAGCATTCAATTCATATCATACGCACAATTATCGTCTGTTACACTTGTTGACGTTCATAATTATACACATATTCATGTTCATGAAAATACGTGTCATCTTTCATGCTTATTATAACACCTAATGGCATACCTCCCAACATTGTCCGTGGACAGGAGAGATTCCTGGCTCATAAGTAATGCCCTACCTCTAAAATCACCAACGTGTTTTGGGCTTAATGCTAGTGGATGAGAGGAGAACTCCACAGTTAAGCGTGCTCAAGTGGGAGTAGTACTAGGATGGGTGACCTCCTAGGAAGTCTCCACCAGGGCAAACAAAAACAAAGCCGTGAGTTCCTGGATGGGCCACCCATCAAGGGCAAAGCGGACAATATTGGTGATAACGAGGGGCAGGGGTGTTACACTTATACTTATCATCACATTCATGCATATACGTCTTATATCCATGCTTATACTTATTTACATACTTATGCTTATACTCATACACATACCTATACTTGTACTCGTATTCATATAAATGCCTATGCGCGAGCGGAACCCGAGGGATTCGCTTACGTGGGCCACAAGCTAATTACACGCAACATGCCTACGCACTACATTCTTACACACACCGCAACTTATTTTCAGAATGTATGTACACCTTTATTCATGCGCTGCTAGTACAAGCTATGCGGATCATGTGATGATCGGTATAATCGCGGGTGCACACGGGATTATAGCGATAAGCGCATGAGAACCATAGAGTGTACTACCGCGTATGGTAACACACGGAACGTAACATTGCATCGAGTAACGAAATGGTCGCAACGTGGTCAAAACATGGTGGATACGTCGCTGGTACTTCCTATACATAAGTGTTTTCACCATGCTGCCAAACTTTCGTAATACGTGCCATGAGAAATTCGGTGATTTACAGACCATAATATGACCTAACACGCCAGCTTTAAACAACTCACAAACTGCATTGCTAAGTGCGCGCTACCCGATTATCCACGACGAGTCTTAATCCCTAACGTAACGTTTTCGTTTGTTCATATACATATGTCATCCTTACACGAGTATTCGTTGATCGAATCAATCGTCCGCTCTTATGCCTCCGTTACCCCCGTTAACCTTGTCTTTTTATACAACCTTGTTTACAATCAATCGTGTAAGCATTATAACCCTAAATGCCTTTTTACTCTAAAGTTATCTCCCATTCTCGTAGATAGCAACACGCTTGGTTGGCCGCTACCTCGATAACTAGCTTATTTTAAATACCTAACCTTCTCGTTTTCCATCATTAAGCAACTCTCTACAAAACCGAGAATTATTAACGCTCTTCGAAGTCGATAGAACTTTCTAACAACCTGCGGAGCAACCTCACTTCCTCTTAGATTGTATACTGTTTCATACGAAAACTTCCCTGCTTAGGTTAACTTATTCTCGAGTTAATCCACTCGTTTAAGCTGCATGCCTTTACACACACTTATACGTTTTACTTATACTTGATAACACGAGTCATTCTAGTCGAACAACCTCTTGTTGCAAACCTAACCCTCCGTTGCTCTAAACTCCATGCTTTCCCTCACGTATCCAAAACTCCAAGTCTCGATCGTAAATCCTCACCCTTAGCCTGATTCCTTTCAAGTCTTCCTCTCAAATAAATTTCGGGACGAAATTTCTTAAAGGAGGGGAGACTGTAACGACCCGTATTTTATTATTTTTATTTAATAATATATATATATATATATATATATATATATATAATAATGATAATAATTTTTCTTCTATCTTTAAATAACGAGTGCGAAAACGACCCTTTAAAACGAGACCGGGCCTTTCTAAACACAACAATCGGGCTTTAAGCCCAACCGACCAAACCCTATCTAATAGCTAAACCCTAATTTTATTTATAACTCACTACACACACTTACCAGCCCCTTCAACCCCCCTTCTCCTTTCCTGCCTGCACACAACCCCTCTCATCCCCTCACCCGCGCTCTCACTCCTCCCTCTCGCAGACAAAAGCACGGCAGCAACACCACCACCATTGGTGGCAGCGTCGCCAGCCAACAACATCAACATCGGTGGCGGCGGCACAAGCCGCGACGGCGGTGGCGGAGCCGTTGTGGCGGTGACGCTGGTGGTTACCTTTGGGCAGTTCGCGTTTCGTCTCAGTTTAGAGTTCGGGTCTTGATTCGGGTTCACGTTCAGGTTTGAGTCTCTGTCAGAGTATCGGTGTGAGTCGCCAGTTTCCCGCGGACTCGACGGCGACGCAATCAGTTCCAGATTCAGGTTTGAGTTCTCGTTTGATTTGGTTTCCGATTTGGTCAATCTTTCATGTCTAAAGTCGTGTACCAAATGTTTTGTCGTTCCAGTTGGCGCGGTTCCCACAACGCGGGTAACTTGGTTCAAGTGCCAGACTCGGGTCAGCTTCGGTTCGGTCAACCCGGTTAGACGTGGTCAAAGCTCGGGTCTGGTCAAGCAGTCAAACAGTCCACGGATCAGCTCCGGGTCAAATCTCGGTTCAGTCAAGGTTAGTCTCGGTTCGGGTCTTGGTTTTGCTTCTATTTCGAATCCCGTTAATTCTTTTCTTTCGGCAGGTTACGATTCGTTTCGGTTCAGTTCATGGCTCATGTTCAGCGGGTTCGGGTCTCGGTGCAGAGGTTCGGGTTAGCAGTGAGTCAATGACAGTTTTGGCTTCGGTTCGGGTCTCGTTTGGTGTTCGGTCAAACCTGGTCAACTGTTGGTGAACGGGTCAGATTCAAGTTCGGTAAAACTCTAAGCCTCGTAGTTCATTTTACTTATATTAATGATCTTGTATTCGCTACCCGAACTTGTACAAATGGTAACACTTGAATATAGAAATATATATATATATATATATATATATATGTTTCATGATTTAAAATTTCGTAACGTCTCTTATAAAATCATCGTGGTAGAATTATTGCGTTTTGACAAATAATATCGACACTCGTGTGTCGGGATCGTCCAAAAACAAGGGGAAACTCTGCCCGATTTTCGACTAATATATATATTTATTTATTATATCTATCGACGAAATATACTTATTCGTTACATCTTTCGACAAAATATATATTGATTTATTATGCTTCCGGCAATATATATATTTACACATTTCTGCTTTTCGACAAAATCCATTTAATTATTATACCGTTCGACAACATATTTAATTATTATTCTTTTCGACAAATAAATATCTATTTAACGACAAGATATAAACAGTAATCCTTCCGTCAAAATAAATATATATTATATACTTTTCGAAAATGATACTTCTCTAACGACAATGTATATATATAATATGTGTTTCCGACGAACAATATATATATTTAGCTACTATTCTTTACGTTAACATGCATATATATCTATTATCCCGTTCCGTCAAAATATACATTTATCTATTTTCTTTTAGCCAAACTATATATTTATCTAGTAATCTTTTTCGTCAAAATATACCAATATTTATATACAGTTACTTGTTAAACCTTCCGACAAGGGTGTAATTTATTCGCTAAACCCTTCGACTAAATATGCTCCACGATTATACTTTTTCGCCAAAATATATAAGTACACGTCTATTATTCTCGTCGACAAAACATAATAATTTAACGAAGGAATATATTTATCTAACTGCAAATACCTATATATCTTTTATACTTTTCGCCAAAAATATATATATTTATTGTATTATTTTGATAACACTCTTACGGCACCTTACCTAGACGATCAAACTTCGTTTCCTTCCTTTTCATCCACTTGTACATTATTTGCATACATGATTTCAAAACGTCATCAACTAGACTTATATTTCTCGAAAAGTCCGAAATGGAGACCGTCGTCGAGATAGGAGTGAATCCCTTACCTAGACGATCAAACTTCGTTTCCTTCCTTCCTTAAAACGACCTCACCAACGGATTAGGGGTGATTCCCATACCTCGGTGATCGTTACCAACCCTCCTTCTTGGAGACTTTATTACACAAACCACATGTTTAAATTGTATACGCAAATCTTTTACCATTTTGTCAAAATTCTTACTTAGACGAATTTCAAAACGTATTATTTTATCAAACGTATTTCCCACCCGGTAATCTATTTCATATAAATCCCATACGCATATACTTGGTCACCACATGAAACGTTTTGTTTTACGATTTTCAAAGCTCGACAGAATGCTACCTACCAACTTAATCGATCCAAGGAATACCTTGCCCACAAGTCTTATGTTTAACTTAATCACTAAAACACGCTCACGCAATGACTTTATGTTAAAAAAAAAAAAATTCGTCTGTAAACAAAAAAAATCAAACCAATATCTTATAGGCATTATGGGATCGTTGTACTAAAGGTGTGTTTGGGATTGTTTTTGCAACCTAATAATTTTTTTTTGTTTGTGTTTGAAAGCGCAAATATTAAATAAATAAATAAATAAAAAAATCTATTTTTAGTGTTTGGTAAATAATTAATAAAAAATATATATATAATAATAATATATATATATATAAAAAACTGATTTGTTTTACGTATTTTAGAGATCAAAGCTCATCTATTTATAACTTTTTATATACATGTATATATATTTTCAAACACTCAAATAGTTGATTACCTGATTATTGTGATATCAAATAACATAATCAAATCCAAACACTATCTTCCTACAGTATGTTTTGTTACAACTAATTATCTGATTTTGATTATTCAGAACGCATAATCTATTTTCAAAACTCAACCCCAAACCCCCTCTAAATCTCTCATCGCGATTAAGAAAACATTTTGCTAAACGTTTTTCAACGGTCATTAAATCAATTAACACGATTTTCTCTCAAGGGTCAACGTTTCACAAGCACCACTAAATTTCAAATCTCTTATATCCTTTGAAAACAATGCGAACCTACTAATTTAACACCTTGTCATACACCACTCAAAATGTCACCTCAATTTCAAAACACGTGGGCAAGAAAACATTACAAGGACTAACCACTTTCGACTCACTTAATTTCCCCTAAAACAGTGGTAGCACTCCCGTCCATTACAAAATACGTAACGCATAATCAATAAGTACCTTATATTCTTTTATATTCACAAACTAGATCCTACATTCTAAGTGAAACTGAACCTATTTCAGAAACGATAACCTCAAAGTTTTGCAAAAAAAAAAGTAAAAAAAAATATACATGCATATCCTCATACATGGTTTGGTCAACTGTTGCATGACATTTTAATCGTATCATTCGTTTTACATACCCTGATCTCTCGACTATTTTATGTAAATAAATTCGTAGCATTCAATTCATATCATACGCACAATTATCGTCTGTTACACTTGTTGACGTTCATAATTATACACATATTCATGTTCATGAAAATACGTGTCATCTTTCATGCTTATTATAACACCTAATGGCATACCTCCCAACATTGTCCGTGGACAGGAGAGATTCCTGGCTCATAAGTAATGCCCTACCTCTAAAATCACCAACGTGTTTTGGGCTTAATGCTAGTGGATGAGAGGAGAACTCCACAGTTAAGCGTGCTCAAGTGGGAGTAGTACTAGGATGGGTGACCTCCTAGGAAGTCTCCACCAGGGCAAACAAAAACAAAGCCGTGAGTTCCTTGATGGGCCACCCATCAAGGGCAAAGCGGACAATATTGGTGATAACGAGGGGCAGGGGTGTTACACTTATACTTATCATCACATTCAAGCATATACGTCTTATATCCATGCTTATACTTATTTCCATACTTATGCTTATACTCATACACATACCTATACTTGTACTCGTATTCATATAAATGCCTATGCGCGAGCGGAACCCGAGGGATTCGCTTACGTGGGCCACAAGCTAATTACACGCAACATGCCTACGCACTACATTCTTACACACACGCGAACTTATTTTCAGAATGTATGTACACCTTTATTCATGCGCTGCTAGTACAAGCTATGCGGATCATGTGATGATCGGTATAATCGCGGGTGCACACGGGATTATAGCGATAAGCGCATGAGAACCATAGAGTGTACTACCGCGTATGGTAACCCACGGAACGTAACATTGCATCGAGTAACGAAACAGTCGCAACGTGGTTGGTGGATACGTCGCTGGTACTTCCTATACATAAGTGTTTTCACCATGCTGCCAAACTTTCGTAATATGTGCCATGAGAAATTCGTGTTTTACAGACCATAATATGACCTAACACGCCAGCTTTAAACAACTCACAACTGCATTGCTAAGTGCGCGCTACCCGATTATCCACGACGAGTCTTAATCCCTAACGTAACGTTTTCGTTTGTTCATATACATATGTCATCCTTACACGAGTATTCGTTGATCGAATCAATCGTCCGCTCTTATGCCTCCGTTACCCCGTTAACCTTGTCTTTTTATACAACCTTGTTTACAATCAATCGTGTAAGCATTCAAACCCTAAATGCCTTCTTACTCTAAAGTTATCTCCCATTCTCGTAGATAGCAACACGCTTGGTTGGCCGCTACCTCGATAACTATTTTAACATGTATGTCATGTAGACTAGGTATTGATGCTAAATAGAAGGATACACGTCATGGAATCAACGCTACCCTACCCTGATGTTTGGATTGCTTTGTTTAACTTTGTTGACCTGATGTATTGGATAAGATGATTTTCCTGCGTGTGTATGACTTTTTTATCATGTTAAGAACTATGATTTAATGCCTAAATCCAACTGTTAGGTCTCCCGAGTTTGGATCCTTACAATTTTTTGGACCGGTAAACACTCACGCAATCTACTCTATACCTACTCTACTCCTAAAATCACCACACATGCGCTCCGCATAATTGAACCCATAAACATTTAATGATAGTACACACCACTTAATTTACCACTTTGATGTTGACTAGGGAACATTTAGTTACTACTTCATGAAGGCAATTATTAGCCTCTTAAGGAGTTTTTGCTGACATGGTTATTAGTGATTATATCCAATTGGCTAGCAAACGGTCGTAACCATCAACAGTTTTTTTCACAAAACAATGTGTCGCTTTAGCTAACTGTTGAAATGGAACCTCCACTATAAAAAACGAAAGTATTTAGTCTAGTATTTGCATTAAAAAAACACGAACTCGTTTATTTTTTATTTAAAAATCTAACTAGATTTTACAAAATATTAACGGTGATAGAACCTCCACTATAGAAAAACGAAAGTATTTGGTCTGGTATTTGTATTAAAAAAATACAAACTCGTTTTTTTTTCTATTTGATATATCTAATTAAGATTTTACGAAATATTAACCGTGATTATAGGCGATTGAGAAAGATAATAAGGTTATCACATAATTCATTAAGCCACAAAAAGTCTTCTCATATGCTAGGGAAGAAATATATGGACAAAATGTTATTTAGTCAATGCATGATCTACGTTCACGGCTAGAATGATTTTTTTGTTGTTCACGAGTTTGTTTAGAAACTGCAAAGTCAACCTTTTATTTTTAATTCTTAATATATATAAATAAAAATGCACAAACTAGTGACAATACTAGAAAATACAAGTATTTAATGTATATAGGACTAGTAGTATTTGTGTGTTACATGGGTGGTCTCAAAGTAAATTATATTATTTAACAGTGTTAGACATAAACTTTTTAATAAAAGAAATGTTCTATTACTTAAGTAAATATTAAACTACAATCATTTGAAAGACATGAATATAAAAATATCATAAGTTATTAATATTTATTTATACACCATATTTGTTGTCTTATTTGTAGGTTTGCCCTTATTTTCTAATATTAGTAATTTGACTCCATATCTAGTTTTTGGAATTGTAACTTATTTGGCCAAGTGATTGATTTTACTTGATTATTAATCAAAGTATCTGGTTATGGGTTTGTTTATAATAACCAAATTGACCCATGCTCACCACTTATAAATGAATTAATGTTGTCTGCGTTAGAAAATAGAACCAATGTGTATGTTTTATTATTATAACTTTGTATTAATATATATATATAGGGTAAGGTTATTGTAAAAAAGGTTAAAAGTGTGAGAAGTGTGAGAAATATTGTGGAGGTGACATGTGTCCTAAATCTAAATTAATTCAAAAGGGTAAACAAGTAATTTTATCATTGATTTAATTAATTCAAAACTTTCATAACCGTCACCCTAATTTATAGGAATACGTTTTTTTTAAGATCTCTATAAAACACTACGAATAACACTGCAAACACCATTCAGCACGTATATAACATCATTCAATAATTATATAACACTATTCAATAAGTATATAACACCCTTCAATAAGTATATAACACCATTTTAAAGATCTCTATAAAAACACTACGAATAACACTGCAACTACCATTCAACACGTATATAACACCATTCAATAATATATATAACACTATTAAAGACACTACAAAACACCATTAAATAGTTCATAACAATGTAATAAGTACATAACACTACAAAAAAGACATAACACTACAACCCGTAATGGTGGGCGTCTGAAACAGCAACGACACGATGGAGAGTGGTCGGACCGGTGGTGGAGGTGCGACAACTTGAGTGGTTCTCGGTGGGAACCGATCGGTGCAGGTGGGTGCCTTGCGATGGTTGTTCGGTGGTATCCAGCAGGCCTGTTTCGAAGATGTCGATGCTGCTGTATCGATGATGATGATGATTCGAGATATAAACTGATGATGATGAAGATTCGAGATGGATTATTGATGATGGTGATGATTCGAATTCTAGAAGAAGGAGGAGGATGATTCGAATTCTGGAAGAAGAAAGAGAATTCGTAATTTTAGGGAATTGATTTACAGTTTCCTATTTTCAAGTGGATATAAAAGATACAATTGCCCCTACAATTTTCAAATCAGTCCAAACTAATAAAAACATTTTACAATTTGGCCCCTATTGATCTCAACCATTAGATCAAAAGATCTAATGGCTGAGATTCTTTCTTATCTTTCTCACACTTTTGGTCTTTTTTACAGAAACATATATATATATATATATATATATATATATATAAGTATCTAACTTTACATAAATTTCTATTAATGCATGTATGAAGTATTGTTAAGAGAGACCAAATCAATAAAATATACATATCCATCCGCTTCATCGGTTTTACTTATCAACCCAGCTACAATTGCAAACGTGGATATTATTAGGGGAAAACTTATAACCTTACCCTTAAATAGATTCCTTTCACCCCTTAAATGTGTTAATTATGATCAAATTAAAACTCCATTAATGTTTACAAAGAACACAAAGGTTCTATGAAATGTTTACTAATAGTTTATAACTTTGATTCCACGAATTATGGAAGTTTTCCAAATTATTCCCCACCCTCCAACTCTATTAAAATTTGTTCTAATTCACGAATTTAATGAAAGAGATTTTAGGGCTCAAAATATCATCACACGATTTCTCCTTCATTTCATACCAAATCAGGTAATTACAAAGCTTAACTTGTTAATTTTACGTGCTCTACATAAAACCCCAGTATCCGTTTCTGTGATAGAGGGCATTATGAATCCGAATTTAATTTCACATTAGGGTTCTTAGTTTGCAGAATTTGAGGCTTTTGATTTACCATTACTTTTTGATGAAATTGAACCTTGGATATTGTTCATTATCATCTCATTAATTATTTTTCTCCCTCAATAATCATCAAAAACGTTTCATTCTACACATTTTAAAATTTATCCAATAAAGATAAAAAAATTATCTTTCACCATAAATTAGGTTGTTTTGAAAGTATGTATTTTTAAAAAATAGTTAAAAGTTTAATTAGTTAACGAATATAAGAGAATACAATAAATGATTAAAACAAGAGTAAATTACAAGTTTTGTCCTTTATGTTTACACCAAATTGCAGGAGTTGTCCTTGTTTCCAAAAGTTTACAGGCGGTGTCCTTAATGTTTTAAAATCTTGCACGTTATGTCCTTTAGACCAAAGTCAGTTAAATTTTTTGGTTAAATTGGTCATGTGCAAGACACATGAGGGTATAATAGTCTTTTTATCTTTATTGTTTTAAAAAATATCTTAAAATAAAGTAATAATATATATATAACTCAATTCATTCTCTCTCCCTCCCTCTAAACCCCCCCCCCTTTTCCCTCTCTACTCCATGTCTCTCTAGCATCTCTCTACCTGTGCTACAGCTACCATCCCTTGAACCATCATCCACCATCACCACTAATACATCTCAAATTTTCCTCATTATTACCAAGCGTTGCACTCATACAACAACCTAATATCTCAGAAAAGGCATATTGTTGTTTGTAGATTCAAAAGTTTGCGGCGGCGGTATAACAGTGGCCGGAATCAAAGTGGTCGGTATCACAAAGGTTGATATTTTTTGGTTAAAAGAACCCAACGATCTATGAATTTCGTCAATCAGCTCTTGAACTGCTGTGAGCAAGCCACCGCGGCGGTGTGTTCAGATTCTTCTTTTTAGTCACCTCTTATCTCTAGAAATTTGAGCAACGGAACGAATCAAGTCGTCGGAAAACCAGGTATGGATGCCAGACTTGTTTGGGGTTTTTGATATTTTTGGTTTTGGGGATTTTGGGGGGGTTTTTGATTTGATATTTGGGTTTGTTGAGAATAGTCAGGAGGATGAATGTGATGCAAGTAGCAGTGAATGTTTGGCGATGGTGGTGGCATCGTGGTTAGTTAAGTGTGGTGATTGAGGAGTGTATTGGAGATGGAGATGTATAGGGTGGTGATTGAGGAGTGTATTGGAGCTGGAGATGGAGATGGGGATGGGGTTTAAGGTATGGTTAATGGTGGTAACGGCGGTGGCGGTGGAAGTGGGGTGGTGGTGGCGGCACTGGAGAGTGGTGGTGATGGTGACGGTGATGAAGGATGGTGGTGATATATTTTATATATAGTTAAAATAATAATAATAATAATAATAATAATAATAATAATATAATAATAATAATAATAATAATAATAATAATATTTTAAATTATTTTGTTTTATTTTTTAAATAATATTAAATAAATGGGGTAAAAAGAGTAAAATGCCCTTGGGTGACCAGATTTAACCAAAACATTTAACTGGATTTGGCCTAAAGGATAAACGTGCAAGATTTTCGAAGGTTAAGGACACCGCCTGTAAAATTTTGGAAAAAAAGACAGCGCCTGCAATTTGCTGTAAAGATAAAAGACAAAACTTGTAATTTACTCTTAAAACAAATTTACCTATGTGTCTTTATAATGACATTAAATACACATATTTAATGGAGCATATCTATTGGTTAAAACATATTCTTTATATTCTTATAAAAATGTTTTTGATTTGAGCCGAAAACTATATATATATATATATATATATATATATATATATATATATTATATATATATATATACACACTAGCCGTTTACCTTCACGATGCAGCGGGAGTGCCGATTTACAATAGGATACTCATTATCCGTTAGTTTATCAGTCGTCTCGTGATATATTGTATAGTGCTTGAGTTAGTTTTCTTATTCGTGATATGCTGGCACTGTTTTTCTGTTAATTTATCGATTCTTTAGAGATATACTTTTGTTAATTTTTTTAGTTATAGCTTCGACGTAATCTGTCTACAAGAAGAGTACAAAAGTAGGAAGTAGATGTAATTAAAAACAAGAAGAGTACAAAAAAAGCAAGTTGCTGGACAAAACACCAAAAACAAAATACAGGGGGTCTCTTGCTTCTCTTCCTGTTTTACCAATACATCTGTTCGCTTATCAATTTCTTGTATATTCTCCTCTACTGTAACAGATTTCAACACATTAAAAATACAATGTTAGACGCTTACAGGTGTTCTAAAAAGTAATTAAAAAGGAGGCACAAAATCTACAAACTTACCTTAGTTTTGATACGAATGCGGTTCATTAATCACGCGACACTTCCTGGTAGACAACATTTGATGTGTAAACATCGCGTTGTTTAAACTCTTTGGCGAGATGTACCAACACCTTCGTATTTTGTCTTGAAATCCCTCTTAATAACGCCACATAAAGTTGTCCATGTGAGAATACAGAATCCGGTTAATAAATACCAACGTGCGGAATGGTTTGACCTTAAGCTTTATTAATCATCATGGAAAAGCTTAGTCGAATTGGAAATTTTTTTCTTTTTAGGTTGAATGGGAACATGTCATCTTCGGAAAGGGTTAGAGGGATTCTTGGCAAAAATACTCGTTTACCGGCATGTTGACCGACTGCAATTTTTGCACCAATAACATTTCGCATGAAACCTTTACGTATCAACCGTGTGCCATTACACAGGCCATGTGATGGGTCGATATTCCGTAACAATATGATTGGGCATCCAATTTTTAAACGAAGCTTATGAGGCGGCAAGCCACTAACATTTAGTGAGTTTAAGAACTCGATCGGATAGAAGTTGTGTTGATCGTCTTCAGCTTCATCAAAACTGTAATACACTTTTTCCTGCTCTTGAAAAATGTTAATCATTTGATTATTAATCTCATCAACACTCTCATTTTTAGTGGACAATATTGCTCTAGAGATTATATAATTGGAAGAATATATATTATCTTGAATTGATGGAACGATAGCATTGATCAATTCTTTTATAAAGTTTTCTCTATTGTTGCACTGAATTGTCATGTCCATGGGTATGCGGATATAGTTTCCTTCGATTGGTTCTTCAGTTCCATCGCCGACCCTTAAAAGAAATTCAGAAAACCATGGATCTGAATTAGTTTAGCCATCAACGCTTCATCCCATATGATTATTTTGGTAGACTGAATTAGTTTAGCGGTCCACTCTGTTTTTTGATATTGTACTTTGAATTATTTTCAAGATTAACAGAAATCTTGAATCTCGAGTAAGCCGTTCTACCTCCTGGCATATTATTAACCGCAGCACCTGATGAAGCTGTTGCGAGAGCAATAAGACCACGTGACCGAATTTCAGCAAGCAAGGCATTGTACAAAAATATTTTTCCAGTTCTACCTGGACCATCAATAAAGAAGATGCGTGGAAGATCATTATCAACATGCATCATGATCTCATCAAACACGTTTTTTTGTTCCGGATTAAGTGAATCTTTGGCATTCAAGTGTTCAGGTTGCAAAACAATCCCATACTCCTCTTGTAATTCACGATAACCTCAATCCTGTAAGTTAACATCGTTTGTTATCCTAGGAAGGTCGAAATTATTGATATTTTTACCCATGGAATGTAGAAAGACACTGATTTCGGTAAGAACCATATTTTGAACTCATTCGATACTTTGACAGTGTAAGCGATGATCTTCAGACAATGAATCAAAGTGGTCATTCCATAACTTTCGAATATCTCCAGGTTGGCAAAAAATCATTATGGTCGCAAATAACCTTCTAAGAGCATTGGGAAACTGAAACATAGATGCTTCTTCGAGACATTGTGACAGATATTCATCATCTTCTATTAACCCTAACTCAAGAGCTGTTTTTCGAAATGTCTCACACCTTTGACCATTAACTGTACAAAGATGTTCAAAAGAAGTAGGTCCTCTGACATTTGACAAAAGTAGGCGTAAGTAGTACCTTTCTCCTTCGGCCGGATTAGCGGAAACGATACGACCTCTTTGTTTTTTACCCCCACGATGATTCCAACGGCGTGTGCTTCCATTCCAACTGAAGTGTTTAGGAAAATCTTTATACAAATATATCCTTGGTGTTGCATCAGTTCTATTCTTTTCAAAAAATGTTGTTAGCATGGTTCTCTTATCCCTTTCCCTATCAACAATATTAGACATGTTGTCATTATCTCTAAATCTAACCATCTGATTATTTGGGAGATGAAGTTGTAAGGCTAGAACATAAGGAAAGATTTGAGAAAGAGCGAAGGAAAAAATGCGCCACATAGCCTCTGGGGGCGATATGTAGCGTGCATCTTGAAATTTATTTATTTCATTAATAACACCCCTTGCTCACTTTGATCAACTTGAATAACTTGTTTGTCATGTCCTTTATAAACATATTTGAAAATATATTTCACAGATTTTATACTTGAGCAAACTTCAACATTTATGTGGCAGTTAAACATCTTTGTACAGTTAAACTGTACAAAGATGTTCAAAAGAAGTAGGTCCTCTGACATTCGACAAAAGTAGCGTAAGTAGTACCTTTCTCCTTCGGTCGGATTAGCGGAAACGATACGACCTCTTTGTTTTTTACCCCCACGATGATTCCAACGGCGTGTGCTTCCATTCCAACTGAAGTGTTTAGGAAAATCTTTATACAAATATATCCTTGGTGTTGCATCGGTTCTATTCTTTTCAAAAAAATGTTGTTAGCATGGTTCTCTTATCCCTTTCCCTATCAACAATATTAGACATGTTGTCATTATCTCTAAATCTAACCATCTGATTATTTGGGAGATGAAGTTGTAAGGCTAGAACATAAGGAAAGATTTGAGAAAGAGCGAAGGAAAAAATGCGCCACATAGCCTCTGGGGGCGATATGTAGCGTGCATCTTGAAATTTATTTATTTCATTAATAACACCCCCTTGCTCACTTTGATCAACTTGAATAACCTGTTTGTCATGTCCTTTATAAACATATTTGAAAAGATATTTCACAGATTTTATACTTGAGCAAACTTCAACATTTATGTGGCAGTTAAACATCATCAAAAGCCTTGGGTTATATGGGACCACCCATCTATTATCAAGTGTTGTTCCTTGTATGTCCACTTTTATTCCGGTGTCTCTCCTTCGATACAACGGATATGCATCTTCTCCTTGCGTGGTTTGTTCATTAAATTGTTTAGGATAACGAAAACGACAAATTTTAGGATCACCCTACATACAAGGACTGCTTAATCGTAAATTGCCACAGGGACCGTGAATCATGTGTTTGACAACAATCTCATGCAATTTGGGATGTCTTAGTCTGTTAGAAATTTCAGCACACACAACCTTATCATAATGGTCCGCGTTATTGATTTTATAAGGAGAAAATATGCGTGCGGCAAACCACGCTTTTGAAATTCGATAACATAAACGTATGCCTTAACTTCCCCGAGGATATGTTTCTTGAAGAGTTGTTCATTAAGATCTTCTAATTTAGCCCAGAACACTCTTGAAACAAGGTCTAGACGATCTTGTGCAGTTTGACCAACATGTAAATTATCATATATCTCAGGCCAGTTAGGATTACACGTCATTGTAAGGAATATATCAGGCTTGCCGTCATCTTGAACTAAAGTCATCACATCTAAACCGACGTCGCATGTCATGAGGCCCTCCGATGAAAGATGCCGGCAATGCAATTCTTTTTCCGACTATGTTTGCATGAACCTCACCAGCATTGACACAATCCACTATATCTTGGTACAAGTCGGCCTGTGTCTTAGCCTGGTTTCTCTCACAAAATTGTAAAAGTGACGTCTCAATTTTTATGTAAACATCTACCACAAACTGTTGTAACAATCTACCACCAAACAGAAGCACGTTTTCGATAGATCGAATCTGGAACTTGTAACTGTAGTACTCTCTCATAGCCACGGTTGTCCTACCACTTCGTGTGTTAGCCTCTGAACGATGAAGAAATTTAAAAAACAAACAGTTAATAAAAATAAATATGCATTAGTGTATTTTTATGATCGTCACTTAAAAGGATAAGGAATTGTTGGTACCTTCCATTTCTCCTTCGATGTTGTCATTGTTAAGAACCTCATCGATCGATACTCCATGACGTGGTATGTTAGCATGCCAACCCGACTCACCATTAGGAAAAAAATAGAGGATACGGCAATGGATCATAACAACTGAAGTACGGCTGAATAGTTTGGCTATATTCAGACCTACCGTACACGACACTACTTCGTTTATACGAAGTGATATTGACATTACCTTCAACCCAAATACCAGCAACCTATATAATCGTCAGCTATAAGTAAATAAAATAAGCAATACTATTAAATAATTGTAATTAATATAATATTTTATATACCTCCGATGTTGTTGGTCGGTTGTACACCCTTGGTCAAGTTCAACCGAAGTATTCAAAGTGACTCTATAGTTGTCCAAAGGTCCTAGTTTCGCAAGTCTTCGAAATGTATGACATATGAGTTTGTAGACAGAACGCGTGTCAAAATCTGAGTAATACGACGATCAAGATTTGGCCATTGGAGTCTGAGATCTAACTCGGCATCAGGATCATAAAAATACAACTGCAGGTGCCCAGGGGTTCCATCCCTCGGAACTAATTGGTGGATTTTGTGATATATTCCTCTATGTGCACGAAAAGTAATACACCGTCTCTCATATTGTTCAATGTATCATCCAACGTCACTCCCATTGAGGCAAAAGAAAAATTGGTGTTATAAGCACGAATGTTTTGCCTAAAAATATTTCCAATTTCATCTCGTGATGTGAAAAGTCGGCGCAATTCCTCTGGAATTTCTGAATTTGCTAACATAGGTTTCCCACTCATACAACAAAAGGTATCAAATTCAAATTGAAAATGTTTTGCTCCACATTAGGACATGCACCACGTTCTTTTAAAACACGATACTCCCCAGGTACACGATCGTAAACAAAGTTATATGGATCATCTTCTATATTCTCATCTTGGAAGGAAGGTTGATCAACTACTTCATGAAACTGAGGTAAAAGTGTACGTGGTTGAATTCGAACACCTAAAAAAATCGTTGTCTTAACTAACAAAGGCTATTAAAGATGTCAAGTTCAATAAAGAAATCACTGTTAAATAAATAGAAACCTCGTGATGTTTTGGTAATGACTTCATCAATTACATTGGGGAATGTGGTTGTCGGCGTAGCATCATCGGTCGGGGTTGATGTAATTTGACTACCATTTGAAATACGCATTCCATTGTACTCCTTAAGTTTCACGGTAGAAATACCTGATGCATTCTCATTTGTCATTTGGGTGAATTGAGTAACATTAGTGTGTAAACTTCTTAACGGTGTCCTTTCATGCTGATCTATTACTCATGAAAGATAGTGATGAAGCACTTCGGGAGACCTCACCACTCCCAAATTTCGGGACTTTGTTATTTTCTTTGCGTGTAGCATAATGTCTTTTGTTATACTCTTTTCGTTTTTCAGCTCTAGTAGATGAACTCGAGCTAGAAGCTTGATTAAGATGGTTTGGTTGTCCATTAGTCATTGTAAATTGTTAAAGTGTCAAATACCTTGCAAATTAAATAAAAGATAGTTATTATAGATGATGAAATTCTGAAATTATTACAAGAGTAGTACACGGCACTTAAACGGAATAACATGATTACCATAAATAAAAAAAAACCAGAATTCTTAAAACATTGAAATAGAAAGCCAAACTAAATACTTGGTGAAACGACGGTCTCCACAAACACAGCACCCTTATAACAACGAAACCAAGTAACTGGATAAAGAATTTCGAAGGGCTTCGTATCCATTTCAATAGTAAAGAGCTTCCCTAATTTAGTCATCACAAACCAATTACCATTTGCTACGTAATGTGTTATATCGGCCCACAATGACAATGATAATGTGGGGATCGGAGGACATGATAAGACCGTAATCCAGTAATCCTCTTTTAGCGTCCATAGGTCAATTGTTATCTCAAACCAGCCAGTTGTAGCAAACATGTGAAACTCATTTTTTACATTCACTAGAACATCTTGAACAAGTCCCGTAGAAGGAACAGGTGGAAAGCTTATCTCCTTGAACTGCTCTGAATTAATATCAAAACAAATCACCACATTTGTACCTCCAACCCAACATTCGTAAAGAGTGAAATACAGAGTACCACCACAAAATGTGCCAGGTGACCACTCGAAATGGGGACTAGAGTACTCTTGTCTTGTTAAGAAAGGAATATTTCTCCGAAACTTTAATTCCCTAGAATAAACACAGCTTTCATATAACACACACCTACGCTTGATATGCAAGATCTTCTAATCATCAGCATCATCAGCATATAAACCAACGACATCAAGATTATTTATATAGATTCCATGAGAATCAGGTGTTGACAAACGCTTGAAAGCAGTAGTTGTTGGATTCCAAAGAAGCAACTCGTGTGTATGATTCAAGCAAACACACAACAATCCATTCAAATGTGAAAGTATTGACACATTGTTTTGGTGGTCGAATGGTAATGTACCTATTGACCTTGGTCCATAATCATAGGATTGAAAGATGATCAGATGAACAGAGCATGTTAGGTTGTCAATTAAGATAACTCTCTGGTTAGATGAAACTAATGCGTGAGAACAATGTACGCTTATGAAATCTCGAGTTGACAACAACGCATACTATTCATTACAAACACTCTTAGAACGTCCTACGACCTTTGTTGGCACCCTCATTAATATCTCAAATATTGCTTCAATAGGAAGGTCAGCGATAGTGATACCTTACGACACCAAGACAAAGAATAAGTTTTCAGTTGTCCTACATATCAAGATTATAGTTTGGTGAAAAATAAGTGTAACCATTTCTTATAAATAAAGTAATATAACATACTTGTTACAACTTAATATAATATTAGAAAAACTAAAGTATACTTCTACAAGTAGGAAGGAAACTTAAAGGCAATTAACCAAATGCAAAACACAAAACACCAGACTTTAATATTCAACAACTAAACATATAACAAGACCAAATTTTTCTAACATAAACACATACTTGGATAACAAACCATAATTTAAATACCTCGTGCCTCAACCATGTCTGGTTCGTACGAAATCATACTCAACTCCGTAGACTTCAAAATATTAGCTGAAATAACAAATAAAATATAACTTTTATTAAACTACATGAGCCATTAAATGTAACTAATTTAAGTAAAGTTCATTTGTAAAGCATAACATACTATCTGATAGATGAACCAAGTTCACACGCGATACATATATGATAGACTTTTGTTGCATAGCTCGAATGGTACGTATAACATCGGAAGGCTTCAAGGCGGACAAAAACATTTGTATTGTGTGACCACTGTAGATAACGATCTTGGGTTAAAACTCTTTTAATAATAATAATAATAATTTTTCTGTCATATGATGTAAATATTATGTTTATAATTTGTTAATAGATAATAACTTACGTCTTATCTTGGAGAGAAAGTTCAAAACAACATCGATCGCGTTTACCTTCTACTATTCTCCCAACCACATCTACAACCAAACCGTATACACTTATTATCTATACTATATAATTATATAAACTTTTATATATTTAATAAAAAAATTAGTCTCAGATTTTATACCTACCAACAATAAATTTTTGAGATCTCCTGTCATGCTTCAATTTTTTAATGGAAGGGACCAATGGATATAAAGAATCACCTCTTGGAATCGTAAGCATAAGCGAAGAAAGCTTTGTATATTCGTTGATCACGATTTTTTCTCAGAACAAATTAACATGTAATTCTGGTACTTTGGGTACTCATGAGGGTTGAGATTCGCAATTTGGAAATGATTCAAGGGAAAAAAAACCACCCATCAATGTCGCATCATTATATATGTGCATCAAATGTTGTGGAACGATCGCAACAATTTTTTGTCTCTAAAAAATAAGACAAATTTAGTGGTGGAAAAACGCTTACACGTGTAACACAAAGCAAATTAAAAATAATGTCCTTGCGTGTTGATCAAGAAAAATAACCACTAATCTCTTTTCACCAACGTCATGCCAAATAAACTCCACCATAACAAAGATTAGAGTATACCATGCTCTATCATTTCTCAATGATGAAAATTCTTCAACAGAAAAATGATCAGATGTGTCCTATTAAGTGTTCAATGTTAGTTAACTAAATAAATAAAAACTCCAAATACTTAAATTTATATCAATTTGATTTTTAAGTCAATTAGATAAGTGGGAGGTGGTACTTCATTATGTTTTCTAGTGTTTTAATTTAATAATTTACTTAAAGAATTAAACACCCAATTTAAATTTAAACTAAAACATGATAAAATTAAACAACATCAAATTTAAATTTAAACTAATACATAATTAAAACTTAAACATCTACATAACTAATATTTAAACTAATTCGAGAGGCCAAAAGAGTACATGGAAATAAAATTAACTAACATATAAAATAAAGCATTAGATAAACCACATAATATATATCATTATGCTCATCATCGCGGTGGAGGTAGCCATCATCAAAGTTGTTCTAAGGTTCCCAAACCATTTCTTCATCCTTGGGTGGTTCGTATTCCGCATGAAGGGGCTTTGAAGGTGGAGGAGGGTTTGGCACTATAGGAGTGTTTGCCACCGGACGGTGATGCGCCTCCCCAATTCGTAGTCCACCAAGTTGTAGTTGAGCAAAGGTATAGTCATGCGCCCAATTCAACTCTTCATCCGTCAAACCAAATGGATCATCATGTTGAGGGTATGCCACGGGGGAGGGTTTGAAATTGGAAGACTGAAGACGACCGGACGAAAAGGGTTTGCCACATCAGGGTTTGAAGTTGGAGGGTTTGAAAATGGAAGGTTTAAATGGTGATGGGATGATTGTGCATGTTTCGAAGGTCCTTATGGTTCAATTAGAAAGGATAACCACCGCCCATAGCTCTCAATTGGTATGTGTTTCCAGCAAATTGTGAACTGAAAAATACGTCATAAACTTTTTAACATGGTCTGCATTGCCCTTCTATCTATTTCAAGTTTCATTTCCTTGTTGCTTATAGCAGATTATAATGTGTCTTATGAGACGCGATAGGGATTCACAGAAAGATATGGAGTATTTTAGATGTAGGATAATGACATTGTTAAGATGCTAGACACACATTTGCTTTCTCTTTTCAGTCCAGCTTTATACAGAATTTATCAATATTTGTTGATGGCTTTATCAATATTTACGCAAACCATGTTTTACAAAATGTTAAACCCTTGTTTTACAAAATGCGGACAGGTCTAATCAAACCATGTTAACCGAATCAAACGATGTTTTACAAAAATGTTAAGTGAAGAATAAATAACATTTACAGGTTGATTGAAGGATAAGAACAAAAGAAGAAAATAATGATAGATTAGTTAGAAATAAACGTATGCCTTAAAGGAGACAACATTATCAAATCATTTAAGAAGCCAGCGAAAACAGAACGGATTGATAGCTCATTTTGACCTAGATCTGGTTCAAAATACTAAAATAATACAACTCAACAGTTACATTGTTAGACCTATGCTCATAACAAGTGAACAAAAGAAGAATTAAACAAGCAAAAAATAACATTTTCTGAAATCAAAGTAAAAAAGAACTTACAACATGTTCATAACAGATAAAAGTTACAAAAAGAAACACTAAAAGTGAGAAAACTTACAACAATGCAAGACCAAGATGTAAAGAGAGTGGATATTCTGAAATCAAAGTAAAACAGAACTTCTTAGGTTGATATTTTGAAGGTTTAATTGATGTCAGATTTAAAAGTAGCATTAGTTCAACATGTGATTAACTTAAAATCTGAAGGTTTAATTCTTCTATTACTTTAGTTCTTCACTCCTTGAAGCTACAACTTGATGAAGGTTTAATTCTTCTTTTGCTTGAGTTGTTCACATCTTGATGCTACTATCTGGAATTTTATGTTGAGTTGTTTTGTAGAGTGTTACAGATTTGATGAAGCTTCACATGTTGAGTATAGAATTTATAGACCTCCAAGCATGTTTTCCCGCCACTACACATACTATTTGCTTTAAAGCTGTCATAGGAAGTGTAAAAGAAAGTTTGATGTTAGGATTTGACCAGTAAAGCAAGTCTGATAGGGTGTTTGAAAAGGTAAATATCTACAGTAAAAGATGGTCTGAAAAGGTAAAAAGCAAAAGATAGGATATTTGAAAAGGTAAAAAGCAAAAGATTCTCTGGTAGTTGAAAATATTAGTATTTTGACTTGTTAAAATCATGTCTTGTGAAAGAGTTATTGGGAATAAACAAAGTATTTCTCTGTTATGAGTAAAAACGATTCTAAATATATATTTTTTTCTGAAAATGAACAACAATTCTGTAAAAAAACAAATTAGCATACCCCTGGCTGCAGCATTGTGGCTGCGCTGGCTGCAGCGTTCCGCCGGGCTCGCTGGGGTTGTGCTCGCCGAATCATTTCATATTGCCACGAAGTTTGTCTCATCAATATTCCAGGCCTATAAAAAATGTTTTTTTATTAAATTTAAAATGCAGAATTAAATACTAAAAAACTAAAAACACAATCAACTTAAATGATAATAATGACTTTAATACACCTATATTAGGAGGAAAACATGCTAGATCTGTTTTCTTTGCTTTTTAGGGGGAAGATGGGTGCTCCTCTCCACAGGGGTTACAAAACACAGGTAATTGGCAGAAGCCCGCCATATTTAACATATAAAGTTTTTTCATACGTTAAATATGGCAGGCTGCCGCCAACCTGTGTTTTGTAACCCCTGTGAGAGAAGCACCTATGTTCCCCTTAAAAAACATTGAAATCATCAGGAGAACTCAACGCGCCACCACATTCCCCTGTTAGAAAGCCGACATGCACAAATTAATATCAAAGTCATTAAAACAAACTAACATTCAAAAGAAACACCAATTCAAAAAAGTCGAAGTTATCTTTGGAAATTCTGAAGCGTATGTCTAATATTCAGATCAGTGATGCAACTTTAAGACAAACTTTATACAAAATGAGGGATACCTGTTTTGGTTCTCAGGTCTTGCCTCCTATAGTGGTTAATGTGATGAGCTGCCACAATAACATAAGTCACACTAAGACATTGTGAACATAAACATTTAATAATAAAATAACAAAAGAGTAATGGCTGATCGAATGCTTTACCTGAACGAAACTGGAGTCGCATAAGTGAGAAGGCCTCCTGCAATTTGGATTTTAAAAATGAGTCATTTAGTTACAAATAAGTTGATCTGCTTGTGCTTTGTATCAAATGGGTCGAACTGAAAATTTTACTAATAAGGGGCAGATGGATCGAATTGGGTGGAAAGTGAATTCGCGCTGATAGAAATTTACTAAGTCAATTTTTATCAATAAAATTTAGTTGTAACCATAAATTTTTAGTTTTTCTACCCAGGAGTAAAACCTTAATTAGTTTTATCTTTCAAGAAAATGAACATAACAGTTTCTAGATTTTATGACCATACTACAAAATGACTCCTTTAAACCGGACCGATTTTGTAAAACAACCAAACTTTTCTGTCAAAGAATTCAGATTTAATGAAATGCAACAAAAAACATCTCTACATATTGATATACTACTTAATTGGCAATTATTAAGATTTTGCTTACTCTCCATCTAAATGTTCCTTAAATATTTTGTCAAAAGCACGACAAAGTTCCAAGATGGTGTAAAGTTGAGCCTGCAAGATGTGAATTTAGGTTAACTGGAGAGAGAAAAACATTTTTATCTTTACCCACTGTCACCATTTTACCACTATTTCAATCAGGATCAATCTGTACCGTAGTACGGTTGACCCGTGACACCCGTTTTTTCTTAGAATCCTTCTTTACTGCAAAATGGCGTTCTAGAAGCTTCAACATTTGGATATGACCAACTTGTGGTTTTCCAAAGAGACTTTTTAACCTCGAGTCACATATGATTTTATTTTACTTTTTACTTTTAGTTGTGTTTTATCTCAGGCCAAATAACAAAAATAGCTGAAATTGGAATGGGTCAAAACAGTTGAAAAATGCCCAAGTCAATTTAATGCGTACCTCCTAAATCATTTTTACACAAAGGTTTAGATTACTACTGTTATAATATTGTTTTTGTAACCAATTTTTATGATTTTTTTTCTAAAGAATGGACAAAAACGTTTGTGGGTCAACCCAACCCTGTCCGTGTTGACCCATACTTAAAATGACCAGTTTCAACAAATCATCCGACCCGACTCTACTTCTTTCTATTAACATATCAATAATTCAAAAACAGTCAAAGAGTCAATGCATTTGGTAGTATACCTCTTCAGCTGAGGGACGGTCTTTGGGATCAAATGCAAGTAGGCGTTCCAGATATTTGAATCACAACACCGTTCCAGATATTTGCATTTGGTAGTTTAAGAGCCAACGGGTCTACATACCTATTCAAAACACCATAGCAGGCCCTAAACACAGTCAAATAGAGCATCAGCAATAGTTATTTTAATCACAACACCGTTTCCATACCTATTTAATAGAACTTTCTACAAACCTGCTGGCAGCAAGACCACCAAGAAGCTTACTTTGATCTCCTTCCTTCATCTCTCTACCACATTTCTTCAGTAAAGTACCACGGTAACAAAAACCCTTAAAAACGCCAAAAAATTAAACGGTAAAACAAAAGGTCGAATAAACCACTACCTTCAAGCTCTGTTCAGGTTGCTGGATATGATCCTCCTGCGACCCGCTTCGATGCGTTACAAATTGCATTCCCTGCGTTATTGGTACCGTCAAAACCTGTTTATAAAAAAACGGTTCAAAGAACACGATCCTTGTGACATCAAGCGTCTCATCGGAATCAACAGCAGTGGCTTCAAAACCATCAACACCGCCTCTATAGCTTGTTACCGGTTCTCCTTGGATTGTTACAATGTAAATCTCCGATTTCCCAACAACATAAAAACCGAAAATAATAATAACCGTAAACATGCTTTCCACCATCATCATCATCTTCCTCAATCCTCCTACAACTATAAAAACATCATGAATCCATATTAGAGCTCAAACAAAAGCCAAACTGAACCACATGAATAACATTATTACACTTCATTTATCGGGCGATTTGGGATTTTGTATAAATATTTGTTATTGCACTTCTTTACACACATACAAATAATTCAAGAAAATGAAGCAATGACTAAAAGGGCTAATCTTTTGCTGATAAAATCAAGTGAAAACATCCTAAAATTAACAAAAAAATAAATAAATAAAACAGAGAGATAAAGAGATATAGAGTGTGTACCAGTTTGATTCAATCTGAAACAGTCTCTTTCATTTGCATCTAAATATCTGATAACCCATGTGATCAACCTGCATATATTATTCACAAATTAAATAACATACATAAACACATACTGATGACCAAGATAGGAATCAAATAAAGATCATTGTAAACTTCACTTTTTCACCTAATAATCAAAACCCATTAAAGATTAACTAATCTTAAATTAAAAAGCTCAAAACTTTACTCACATTGATCCAAGAAACGAATCAAATTAAACCCTAAAACCATCTTTATTGATAAAATCGAATGGGGGGTATGGGTATGAGAGGGAAACGAAACCGAAATCATTTCAAACTCCAATCATAGATCCAGCTAGATCTAACACAAACACGTGATATCCAAAATGTAAATCAGTAACGGAACATGAAACGGCATCTGGTGAGAGATCTGGCATGATGTTCTTGAGTCGCCGAGAGAGAGAAAGTCTGATGATGATGAAGATGTGTGTGAGAGAGAGAAGGTCTTGAGTCGCAGAGAGAGAAAGGTTGATCCGTGTGAACTTAATCTCAGGTAAAATATTTGTGTTTAGTACATTATGCATTGAGCGTGTTTTAAGTACATTAGCAACTTATTTAAGTTACCCTTCATATATGCTTATTATATATAGTATAATATAAGGTTATGCGGGAATCACCTTTATTGTGAGAACTACCTTTATTGCTAAATAAAATCTAAAAAAATCAAAAAAGTAATCAAAAATTTTTTAATATATTTTTTAAAAAATCGTTATATTTCTTACCAAAAAAAAAACTTTTTTTTTCGAGTAACAGTTATCCACGCACATGTGCATATGTATCATAACTTTGACAAATTCGTAATACATTATCAGTAATAGACAATTACACTTTAATTTACTACATTAGCAACTTACTTAAGTTACCCTTCATATATGCTTATTATATATATTATATATAGGTAAGTCATGCAGAATACCTTTATTGCGAGAACCGTGAGAACTACCTTTATTGCCAAATAAAATCTAAAAAAATCAAAAAGTAATCAAAAAATTTTTTATATATTTTTTTAAAAAATCGCTATATTTCTTACCAAAAAAAACTTTTTTTTCGAGTAACAGTTATCCATGCACATGGCATATGTATCATAACTTTGACAAATTCCGTAATACATTATCAGTAATAGACAATTACACTTTAATTTACAATACCATCCGTAATACACTACTTTTTACATTACCAATATTCAAAATGCAAATGTGCATCATTATGTATAACCATTATATAATGTGTTTTGGTATAAAAAGTTTGTGATTTTGAATGATGAAGTATGCCCATATACATGTTTTTAGGTTAGTTATATCTAGTGGTTGATGGTTTGGTTATAGTTTGTTAGTGCATATGTATGTTGCCTACGTCATTATGTATCGAGTCTGAGAGAATAGGGCTTAATTTGTTAGAAACGATGCGTATTTAAGTGAGAAATAGGCCAAGTTCGCTGGAGAAGGTATTGTTGATGTCAAGTTCGGCCGAACTTCCTCTCCCACCAGCGAACTTGTGATGCTATATATAGGTGTCTTGGTGATTTCATTTGTAACTTTGAGATTTTGGCACAGAGACGGCGAAGCTCTGTCGGATCCGGGTCTCGAATGTATTGAACTTTAGATCAATGAAAACAACATTTAAATGAGTAATTCTTGTTATTTGGTTAACTTGTCATTAGTTTCCGCCTAATTGGACAATAGATAACAAATTTAGGTTCCCGTGCTAATCGTGGACGTTTCTACAAGTGGTATCAGAGCCTGGATACCTAAATTTGCTGGAATCAAGACAAGAGTTTCTCTTATTCTACTCCATTCTATCATTTTTCTTAACTTTTTCACATATTTGAAGATTTCATGGACAAAATTGGCTAAAAATTGAATATGTCATATAAATTACAGTTGTGATAAACCCCGAGAGTTTGGACATCAAATTCAATCGAATTGATATCAAAAGGTTGAAAAACCC
Source organism: Scalesia atractyloides (assembly GCA_947069175.1). Classification (NCBI taxonomy): domain Eukaryota; kingdom Viridiplantae; phylum Streptophyta; class Magnoliopsida; order Asterales; family Asteraceae; genus Scalesia; species Scalesia atractyloides. The sequence continues at coordinate 28,601,620 of CAMTDV010001634.1, forward strand.
ATGAATTGCAAACTAGGTTTAGCCGAACTTTAATCAAGTTCGCCCGAACTTGATCGGTTTTTCAAGGATTTCTACAAGTTCGCTCGGACTTGCAAGTTAATTCAACATTTTTTATCAAGTTCGCCCGAACTTGATCAATTTTTGTTGAAATTCTCTCACAAGTTCGCCCAAACTTGATAACCTTCTTGAAATTTCACCTAAGTTCGACCGAACTTATCTTTTTCTTGATAATCTTCACAAGTCCGCTCGAAATAATTCAAGTTTGAAAACTATCAGCTAAGTTCGACCGAACTTGACTGTGTGTGATAAAATTTGAAAATTGTCATCTAAGTTCGACCGAACTTGTTGAAAACTGAAATCAAAATCTGATTTTCACACAAGTTCGACCGAACTTGTCTATTGCTAATCAATTTTCGAGTGTTTTTGATCGTATTTTCATAGGTATTCAGATTGTCATAATGGAAGATTTCCATAACGTGTTCGTTTCACAAGTGGCTTCTTTATCAAATGCTAATACTCTTGCGGCGAATCAGATGAATATTGACAATGAAATGGGTACTACAGCAAAACCGCCAAAGTTAATGAGTATGGACGAGTTCGAAGGGTGGAAAGAAAAATTTGTGAATTAGATACAAGCAAATCAATTCAACAGCTGGGTTGCAGTTGAAGATGGTTACAAGTGGCCAAAAATGAGCGTGATCAAGATCTTCCGCTGAACAAGTTTTCACCAGCTGACAAAGAAAATTATGTCGCTGAGAAGAAAATGATCAGCTTGATACAATAATCAGTGAAGGAAGATATCTTGATATTATTACCAGAATATGATACTTCGCAAGAATTATGGCACTCTCTCTATGACAAATTCAAAGGAAGTGATGAAATGATTAAGAGCAAAAGGCTTTGATTAAGAAAGAGTTCGAGATTTTCACTATGATCAAAGGTGAAACTATGAAGCAGATGATTGATAGATATTGTCACCTCATGGTCCAGATGCGAAGACATGATATCAAAAGATCTAATGAAGAGCAAATCGAGAAATTGGCCGATGCACTTCCTGAAGGAGAATGGACAACGTATCTGATGATTCTGAAGAACAGTCCATCTTGGGGACATTTCAAGTTGTCATCTTTCATCGACAAATTAGAAGGTCATGAAATGGAGTTGATGAAGATTGCCAAATCAAAGAATGCTAATATCGTTGAAGATGTCGGTGTTTATTACAAAGGAGGTGTTAAAGATACTCCGATTCAAAGTCCAAAAATTCAAACAACATTTAATGCAAATATGAATTCTTCTCCAAATCAGAGTTCTCCATATGCTGGATATACAAGTGCTAGTTCAAGCTCTTCATTCCAAAATCAGAACAATCAGTCACATCAGACAAACCAATCTAGTTCTGATTCAAATGTTTTCCAGTGTAACATAGCAGTCGATTTGAAGAATGTATTTCCTGAAAAAGTGGCCAAACAACACATAGCACTTCTTGCTACCGTTCTAGAATCATATGAAAGTCTTGTTGCTGGTAAGATCGGAAATCTGGAAATGACCGCCGAGGATTACGATCAGGTGGACGAAGAAGAGTTGGAGCTGATGGATATAAAATGGAGTCTAGCATTATCATAAGAAGAGTTACTAAGTTTGTGGCACTCACTGGAAGGGATATTGGCAATTCAAGAAACAAGCTTGGATTTGACAAGTCAAAAGTCACATGCTTCAGATGTCGACAAAAGGGACATTTCAAACGTGAATGCAACAATCAAGAAGCAGGTGGAAACCAAAATCCTTTCGGCAGTAACAATGAGTATTACAAGAAAGCTCTTCAGTATAAGCCATATCCGAAAAGAACACAAGTCGAAGTAGAAGAAAAATCTGCAAAGACAACCGAACAAGCTCTTGTTGTTACTCATGAAGAAGATGGTTTTGACTGGAACAAATACATTGGAAGGAAAACTGGTGTTGCTATGATGGCAGAGGTAGTGGATGAATCTGAGACATCGTATGTTGATGCTGCCCTAGAAAATGCCATTCTGGAAGGATATATGCAGAGAGCTGAGGAAGAAGAAATAGCTTATCTAGAGATGCAAAGGCAAGAAGAGTTGAAATCAGAGGCCGAAAAAGTAAAAGCTGAGGTAAGTATGTCTGACAAGGAAGTTGTGGAGGTTGAAAAACCTTGCACAAAGTGCGCAAATCCTTATGAATCTTGTATTGAAAAGATCAAAGTCATAAGAGAAATGACTGTACACAACGAAAATTTTCGTTATGATTACTGAACAATGAAAGAAGCTTATGACAAAATGAAAGGCACATATAAAAATGTCGAAAAAGCTAATCTTGAACTCAGTGCTAATGTAAAAATTTTAAATGCCACAGTAACAGAAAAACAAAAAGCAATTAACATGTACATTAACACTATTGCTGAAACAAAGCGTGAGCTTCATGACATAAAGATAGAAACAGAAAGGGTAAGACAATTGCTGAAAAGTTACACTACAAACGCTCATGTCATTGATCACATTCTGCCTACAATTAAGTCGGAGGAAAATGTTGATAAATCAAAGCGTAAAGAATACAGAAGTGTTCCTCCACTACTTCTTGCAAGTTATTCCTGCAAGAAAGATGATGAGATTGAAAAGGCATTTAATATATTACTTTTATCAGAAATGAAAGATAAATTGCCTGAGAACATTGACGTAGAGTTTATGAAATCAAATGATGACAATGAAGCGGTGGTAAAAAATATGGTTAAAAATGTGTTGGGAAATGATTCTGATGAAGGTAGTTCTGAAAGCGCCAAATCAAGTTCGAACAACTCGGAGTCACAATCTGAAGATGACGATACATCATCAGAATATGATCTAAGTGATGATCCTAATATTGTCATGTACAAGATTAAGGAATCTGATAGATTATACTTCGATGATAGTTTTCCGATTCGGAACGTGAAAGAGGATCAACTTGTTAAATTTTTCAAACTTGTAGAAGTTTCATCAGATGATCTTGAGAAAAACGAGAAAAGATTTTCCTCGAAACCCAAAAGGAATGCTAACAATTACCGAAAGTTTGGTGGTGATTTTCCTAAGAATAGGAGAGCAGGATTAGGTTTGGAGGAAAATGAAGAAGAGCCGAGAAGGAACCAGAAGTTGCCATTTCATGAGTACAAAGGTAAAAACATAAGGTTTGTGTATGGGACAAATACGGTTCAAGAAGAAGGTATGATTGGTAAGAAATCGAATGATAAATTCAAGAAAGAGAAAGAACTTCGGGAAAAGGCTAAGACCAAGTCCACAAGTGGAGTAAAACCCACTAGTGGACATGCTCATGATAATCGAATTTGCTTTAAATGCAATCCTGTTGTCATATTGCTCGCAAATGTCTGAATCTAAAGCCTGTGTTTCCACGAAGAAAAACAGTGTCAAAAGATGAAAAGCAAAAACAACCAGAGATTGTGAATTCTGATACAGTGTCAAATAGAAACTATGAATCTAAATGCGAAGTGAAACCTAAAACTGGATCAAAGTTTGAAAACTCAACAATTGAAAAAGGCGAAACTTCAAAATTAAATGAAAACAAATATTCTAGATTCTATATCAAGAAAGCGAGAAGCAAACTACAATCCTGGGTTGCTAAGAAAAAGTTCTCATCATCTGAAAAACCAAAGTCTGTTACTGACAAAACTGAAAATGTTAAATCAACCGAGTCAGTAATCAAATAGACAAAGAAAGAAAAGGTCAAAACGTTTTCAGAATACACATTGGACGAAATGTTTGAGGATGATTTTGAATATGATGACGATTTTGAAAGTGTTTATGATGCTTATCATGTCAAACCCAAAACCAAAAAGGTTTGGGTTTCCTTATTCAAATAGTTGCTTTGTGTGCAGGAGTTCAAAAAGATCCGCTTTGTCAAAGTTAAATATGGATAGTGGAGCTTCATGTTTTCTTAACATATTCAGAAATGTCAAAATTTTAATCATTTTGAAAAAGGAGAAGTTGAAAGGAAAAATTGTCAAAGATCAAATTGTGCAAATCCACACCGTTTAATACAAAATTGATTTTAAATAACCATTTATTCTTTCACGTAAATGAGTTTAATGATTTATCTGTTAAAAAGGTATAGATGCAGATGTTGGAAAATGGGATCGGACGACGAGTTTTCGTGATCCACATTGGTTTGTTATCTTTTTAGAATAGTATTTCTTAAAATCTAAAATCCAAAAATATGTTTTTGATTTTAGGGCGAGTAAGAAAAATTTTTAGAAAAATAAAAAACATATGGAAAAGTTGAAAATTCAAAAACATTGGAAAATTCAAAATGTACAAAAACATTGAAAAAGACAAAAAGAATTTGGTTGTCAAAAAGGAAATGATAGTACATCAGTGGACTATCACAATATGCTAAAGAATTATAAAGTTTAAAAGTGATAAACGAGTCTTACTGTGAATGTGTCGATAAGCTTTACACATTTAGTAAATTGTTTCTGAGATATAAACTAAATTTCGCAATTGCTTAAACTTGTGGTTTAACACATCTTGGATATATGGACTTAGTACTCCGAAATTTCGATTGAAGGGTTGCCTGATTCTGAGATACGAGGTCTTTGTAGATGATTGATATCTGGGGTATTATACAAGTTCTTCTGATTTTGCGGAAGCAATAGCCTAGAACTTCTATAATGCTTTTGCTAAAAACCCTAAAAAACTGCATGCAAACTTGAAAAGAATCGAAAGATCTAATCATTTGCAGTGCTGAAAAGATTCCTTAAATGGAACACACCTAAAGACGAGACTTCATCTCTTTGTCTGTATGGTAGTACTAACCTGAGCTCTCAAGGCTTCGCATAACCCAAAGACATATATCAGTTAAGCTATATTCACCTGTAAGATGAAATCTAGGGAATCTAGATTCGGGAGTATATTCAAGAAGTGGGAAACACGGTTAAGTCAGGTTTCATAATTCATACCTAACATATCTTGGAACAATTGAGAAATGTGTCGAAGTTTAAGTGGACAAACATATCGACAATCTAAGTAAATGAGTTTAGAACTTAAAGTCTCAAAAGGTCAATGGTACTGGTGATATGTCTCAAACAACTGATATGATCCTTAGACACGAATTCACAAAAATATGTCTGTAAATATGTTTGTACATAGTTTACTTTCTTTACTTGTTTTACAGATTAAAATCAAAAAGATTTTCAGTGTGTTTTAGCATAAACTTTCTAAAAATTCAAAAAAGATTTTGTTTCTTCATTAGTTTTTACAAGCCAATGATGGAGAACGGTTCTTTGAAGTCTGGTAAAGTGCTATAATGGTGAAAATCTTGATGACATTTGTGAAAAATCAAAATAATCAAAAGTGTTAAAAAGTTCATTAAGTTGAAACTTTAAAATTTGAAGAAAAACATTGGTTTATCACAATAGTTTCAAACCGAGGTCATTAATTTGGACTCGGTAAATGAAATTGGTTAACCAAGGTCATTAACTTGGACTTGGTCAATCAAGTGGATTTCATAATTGAAAATTTTCATTAAGTAGACAAAGACTTAAATGGAAAGATATTCAAGGTCATTAAGTTGAACTTGAAACAACTAAAAGTTTTTGAAAAGATTGAAGTAAAGATTAAAAACTTGAGATATTGAGTTACAAATTTTCAAAGTTTGAATCTGAAATGTTTATTTTAATGTCAGAAAGTATTTAGACATGAATTAAAGATTGACGGGGAGTTGATAAAGCGAAGACTGAAGATACCAGAAAGCTTAAAGCAAGGGGGAAAGCTTAAAGCAAAGGGGAGCATGTTGATTAAAATTTTATCAAGTCAAAGCTCAAGAAAGAGGAAGAGGATATAAAGATCAAGATGTTAAAGTTTATTCAAAACCTAAAGATCGGAGACTCAGAAGATTTTAAAAGTCAATGACTACGAGAGAAAAATGACTACGGCAACATCCAAGGGGGAGTCTGTTGGTGCATATGTCTGTTGCCTACGTTATTATGTATCGAGTCTGAGAGAATAGGGCTTAATTTGTTAGAAACGAGGCGTATTTAAGTGAGAAATAGGCCAAGTTCGCTGGAGAAGGTATTGTTGATGTCAAGTTCGGCCGAACTTGACTAGGTCAAGTTCGCCCGAACTCCTTCTCCCACCAGTGAACTTGTGATGCTATATATAGGTTTTGGTGATTTCATTTGTAACTTGAGAGATTTTGGCACAGAGACGGTGAAGCTCTGTTGGATCCGGTTCTCGAATGTATTGAACTTTAGATCAATGAAAACAACATTTAAATGAGTAATTCTTGTTATTTGGTTAACTTGTCAATAGTTTCCGCCTAATTGGACAATAGATAACAAATTTAGGTTCCCGTGCTAATCGTGGACGTTCCTACATAGTTGTCATTTTATGATGTAATATGTTGATTGGAAGGTATAAATAGTGATGATATACATGTAATAAAGTAAAAATATTGATATTGGTATTGGTATTGTATTATAGATGGTAGGAGGTAATGGTATTGTATTATGGATGGTAGGAGGTAATGGAAGTTTATTATGGATGGTATGATAGATGAAACAAAAAGTGTATTCAAAGTAGTGTACCAAAACACCTTATTTCATGTTGATACATATAGATGCACATGTCTAATATTGATAACATAAAAAGTAGTGTATTACAAATTGTAGTGTAAATGAAAGTACAATTGTCTAATATTTGTAACGTATCACGGAATTTTTCGAAGAAATGATACATATGCACATGTGCATGGTAGTGTATTATGGATGAAATGATAGATGAAAGAGAAAGTGTATTCAAAGTAGTGTACCAAAACACCTTATTAGTAGTGTATTACACGTGGTAGTGTAAATGAAAGTACAATTGTCCAATGTTTGTAATGTATTACAGAATTTGTCAAAGAAATGATAAAAATGCACATGTGCATGGATAATTGTTACTCAGTTTTTTTTGAATTTTTTTTGAGATATAGCGAATTTTTCAAAAAACTATATTAAAAAAATTTTAAAAAAATTGGGTGTTTTTTAGATTTTTATAGGTATTACTGTCTGTGTTCACACTGGTTCTCACGGTTCTCACAATAAAGGGTGGTTCCTAACGGATCCTTCTCCTATATATATATATATATATATATATATATATATATATAATATAATATATATATATATATATATATATATATATATATATAGGATTAGGATCAAGGGAAAACTCTCCCGAGTTATGAGAACTTAGAGAACTCGGCATTCCCGTGCGATTTTCGACCCCATTTTTTTCACACCTTTATATCAAAATGTTATAAAAAACTGCCGTAAAAAAAATTCCTAAGTGGTGTTTTTCGCCCCCAAACGGTGGCTGTAAAAAGGTGATGACATAAGCATGACATCACCTTTTACACCATTTACGACGGCTGCCGTAAATGAAAAAAAAAACAAGTTTTTTTTGGGGGGTGGGGGAAGTTGATTTTTTTAGGATTTTTGGTAAAAATAAATTTGAAAAAACCTTTCGTAAGGCCGAGTTCTCTAAGTTCTCAAAACTCGAGGAGTTTTTATTTTACCCTAACCATATATATATATATATATATATTAAGGGCTCGTTTCCAAAGGGCATTCTTCATATACATACACATATATACATATTACTCTTCTTATAAATCATTATACCACTACCAACACATCGTCCCCATAGAACCCCCCTCTTTCTCAAGTTGAACCACGTTTTCTCCTTTCACTTGTTCCCCACACAAATTATACCCTTTTACAGGTCATGATCACGAACATGTGAAACTGTAGGGAGAAAAAGGGCGTAAGAGGCATTTTAGAATAGGCTATTTTTGGAATCTTTCTCTACATATTCAAAGCATAAGCATATTCTTCATATTTTTTAAACGTTCGTAACTTTTGTATACGACATTATTTTAAAAAAATAGCACTATAAAATCTAGCATTTATTTATCTTTAATTTGATTTATTGGTATTTAAAATAGGGTAGAACTTGGCTACAAAGTCCAAAACTCCTAAAAAGTGTAAAAAGTCATTAAACACCATAGTGTCAACAATAAAACATACTCAAAACCCATAGATAACATAATGAAGAATATTAAAACACCGTATTTTATAGTTTTGTTTTTTTGGATGATAAGGTTCTAATTATGGAAGGTTGACATTATTGTGTTATATGTTAAGTATCATGTTGTGTTTTATATTCATAGTTATATATGATGTTGTGTATAAAGTTTTTATGGACAATTAGGGTTCTAATATAGTGTTTTAGTAATATTCTCTCTTTATTTGTGTGTTTTGAATGTGTAGCCGAACTCGACCCAATATATATCTAAACTAACTTTTTACACTTTTTATGAATTTTGGACTTTGTAATCAAACTCCGCACAATATATACATACATGTGTGTGTGTGCATTTTTATACAATAAATAATTATTATCTAGTTCAAATTCAAATAATCACATCAATTCCTTTGGATTTTTTTTTGAACTGCGACTTTCATTAGGAACACTAACAAGAAGCTAGAAATAAAAACAACATCCAGAATTATAATTCAAGAACAAACCAGTCTTTCTATCTATGAAAGATTCTCAATCGTTAACCTATTAACAATCCAAAGGTAGGCTAAACACTTTATATACATGTAAGCAGGTGTGATTGAGTTGAAGACAAACACATGTCGGACATGCCTTATAATAATAAAATCGGATCTTATTTTATGTTTGATGATTTTGGATATTGTATGAATTATTTGGAAAATTCATGATACGTGTGATATTTTAATTTTGACATGCTTTAAATATATAAACTTATAATAGTTGTCATGAGCAATGGACAATCATCTCGCTTCGACCAATAATCCGCTACGGATCGTGATGTAACAGATTGGTATCATAGCCAATGACTATAGAGAATTAGGTTTAGGTAATTAGACTACAACCCATAGACTTGGACTATAGTTTGATTAGGTGCCTCAAGTACCTTATGTGCTTAATTGATTATTTGTCCTTACTTATAAATATTTAAAGTGCATATGTGTTAAATTTCTTGATGTCACACACATATGCAATTAAGCATTTTTAATTGTGATATGCTAAGTATTATGTGCCTTACATGTTAATATGTGTTTTATTATTATTCCATACTTTAATATTTTAAATGTCACCCCTTTACACACTATACCATATATATATATATATATATATATATATGTGTGTGTTAAATCTTCTAATATTATTCAATTTCTATCCCATTGATCTAAAGTTTTAAATCAATTTATTTTTTAATGCATTTCAAGTATTCTAATATTTTTTTGATGTTTATGTTTTGAATCTCATTTGAGTTTTCGCAAATTTCATTTGAGTTTTTCACTCTCGTCAAAGTGAGTTCTCTTGAAGGACATCTAATAACTGGAAAGGTTATGTACCGGTAGTCGGGACGTCCTGTCTAGGCTGACATTCGCATAAATTCAATTTAACCGATGGACCAGTTTACCTACCTGGGGAAAAAGAATGAGATTACAATAACCTATTATGCCAAAGCATGTCACACCAAACATCACGCGAACTAACAACACTTTGATAAGTTAACGTGTCTGTGATAATTCATGGATATCATCCCAAGCATCATTTCAGATCAACCCAAACTCGAGTCATTTATCATTTCATGATTTTTCTTAGGGTTAAGCGTACGTCAATTGGTAAACATATCCGGACCATGTGAAAGCTCGGTTATTGCGAGGGCCCACGTAATTATAAAAGTGACGCATGGAAGGTATACCAAACTCTATGATGTGCTAAACCTATGAATTTTCAATATTGCATTTTTGAAATATCATTTTATCATAAGTCTTATCATATTATCATAATTCATGTAATTTCAAGATTTGGATTTCAATACTTTATGTGATGTCACGTACGTCGAATTTCCAATTTATCATAAGTTTTTTATTTTGCGAAGATTCTTATTTCAATTTATCAATCAATTCTTATCAAAAACTCACGAACAAGTTTGCGTCAATCCCTTTAGGCGGTCGCTTCCAACACCGCCATCCATTCAACACTCCTCGTTGACAATGCACTGGCCATATCAATTCATATTTTGTCAATGGGATGAACTTTTGTTACTCTTAATTGTTCTACGATGTTTTTTATTCGAATCATATCTTTGAATTATAGGTTACCGTAAGTCCCATGATTTCACGATTTCGTGTATTTCACTTATATATATTCTTTAATCTATCAGCCCATCCGCACTATGAGCTGTAAATCTTATATGCGTTTGTCCCTTTAAATGTCTTCTAATCGGCGTCATCACACAAGAAACTCTGACCACAGCATGGCAGCTTTAATAGCTGAGCAAATGGCCGCAATTATTCCTGACATTGTCATTCAAGTTTAACAGACTCTCAACGCCAAATCACCCAAGAACTAGTTCAAGGAGGTTGAAGCTTAATCGTCTTCTCACATGCACTCCGCATAATTTGAACCCAAAACCATTTAGTTGTAGAACACAACACTTAATTTTACAACCTTGATGTTGACTAGGGGACACTTAGTTACTACTTAATGAAGGCAATTATTAACCTGTTAAGGAGTTTACGCTCACATGGCTATTAGTGATTATGTCCCATTAATTGTCAAACGGTCGTCACCGTCAACAGTTTTTCACAAAACAATGTGTCGCTTTAGCTAACTATTGCAATGAAACCTCCACTAAAAAACGAAAGTATTTGGTCTAGTATTTGTATTAAAAAAAATACATACTCGTTTTTTTTTCTATTTGATATATCTAATTGAGATTTTATGAAATATTAACTGTGTTATAGGAGATTGGGAGAGATATTATGGTAATCATTTAATAAATGAAGCCATAATAAAAGTCTTCTCATTTGCTAGGGAAGAAATATACAAGGACAAAATGTTATTTAGTCAAATGCATGATCTACGTTCACGGCTAGAATGATTTTTTTCTCGTTCATGAGTTTGTTTTGAAACTGCAAAGTCAACCTTTATTTTTAATTCTTATAATATATACAAAAATGCACAGACTAGTAACAATACCAGAAAATACAAGTATTTAATGTATATAGTACTAGTTTAAGTATTTGTGTCTTACATGGATGGTCTCAAAGTAAATTATATTATTAAACCATGTAGGCAAAAAATTTTAAATGAAAAAGACGTTCTATTACTTAACTAAATATTAAATTACAATCATTTGAAGAAATGAATACGAAAAAATCACAAGTCGTTAAAATTTATTTATACACCATATTTGTTGTCTTCTCAGTAGGTTTGCGCTCATTGTCTATTATTAGTAATTTGACTCCGTATTTAGTTTTCCAAATGGTAACTTATTTGGCCAAGTGACTGATTATACTTGATTAATAACCGAAGTATCTGGTTATGGTTTGGTTTATGATAACCAATCGACCCATTCTCACCACTTATGAAATGAATTAATGTTTTCCTATGCGTTGGCTTTCACATACTACATACATTAGAAAATAGAACCAGTGTGTATGTTTTATTATTATAACTTTGTATTAATATATATAAAAGTATCAACATTGCATAAATTTTTACCAATACATGTGTGAAGTATTGTTAAGAGGTACCAAAACAATGAAATATACATATTCATCTACTTCATCGGTTTTACTTATCAACCAGCTACATTTACAAAGATGGATATTATTGGGTTGGAGTTTCTACTAAATCCACAAGCTTTTCTAGTCCCTTTGCTCCATAGAAAAATACGGTGAAACATTGGAATGGAACCTTTATGGCTATGTCAATATGAACATCAAGAAATGAAGTGAGCTCAAAGTGTAACATCCGCGAAAAAACAGTTCTTTGAAAACCCGAATCACTTTGCAAACCAAATCCTTGACGGATTATACATAAATGAGAAAGTTTATTATTTATTTCATAAGCGTAACATTAAATATATTCAAGCTTTAAAATATGAATTCTATAAATAAACTTAGTTTTATAAGTTACGTTTTGTTAGCACCGCTTGAATTATAAAAGAAAACAATTAACTAAGTAGAAATGTTAGGTAAATTAAGGTAAACAAGTAAACGCACCCGAATTGTCATGTATTAAAAGTCATTTGAAAGAGAAGGAAAAAGGGGTAAAAGGCACTAGGACGGTACTCGAACTCGAACCTGAAACCCCACGCTTAATATATGACTTATACATCACTGGACCAAGTCCAGAGGGTGTGATAACTTTCACACGTTTTGTTTAAAACACCTCTCGATCATGCGGCTCCATCTCCAACTTCATAACCAGCCGCGACCCACCACCTTCTACCGACCCGATCTGACTCGTGTGGCTCCAATGCGTGTTCCTTCGACTCCCATTCGAACTTAAAAGTTAAATTAGCTAACGAGTATAAGAGAATACGATTAATTAATTAAAATACCTATTTGTCTTTATAATAACATTAAATATGCTAATACAAATATTTAATGAAACATATCTATTGGTTAAAACTTATTCTTTCTATTCTTACAAAAAATTACTTCTCATTTGAGCCAAACATATATATATATATACACACACATATATATATACATATATGTGTGTGTAAGGTTCATTTATAAAGGGCATTTCTCATATATATATATATTACTAGGAACACCCCCCCCCCCCTTTTTTCTCAAGTTGCACCGTCCCATGTACGAACATTATCTCGTTTCACTTGTTCCCCACTCAATTTATACCCTTTTACAGGTCATGGCCACGAACATATGAAACTGTAGGGGAAAAAGGGTGTAAGAGGCATTTTCAGAATAGGCTATTTATTGAAATTTTTCTATGCATATTCAAAGCATTTGCATATTCTTCATATTTTATAAACGTTCATAACTTTTGTATACAACATTATCTTAAAAAAATGCACCATAAAATCGAGCATTTATTTATCCTTAATTTGATTAATATATTGGTATATAAAGTATGACAACCTAAAAAACCCAAAAAAATTGTGTTGTATTTATATGTTGTATGATATTTTTATGATGTAGTTTTCATACCGGATTTTTGTGTAGAATTTTTTGTTCTTTGTACTATATTTTTTATGCTAATTTTTTATACTAGATTTTTTGTGTTGTATTTTGAGAACATAAAAGGGGTGAGAGTTTCTCTTATGGGACCAAAATGTCCTTTCATCCTACTTATAAGTAATGTCACATGTCATCTCTACAATTCTTTTTAGGCTATTTAGGCAAAACCCACTTTTTAGTGGATCTTTCCCTAATAAGTTATATATATATAGGGAAATAATATTTAGAAAACCCACTTGTGGTGAGAAAACCTAGGAAACTCAAAGCTCCCGACATTTTTTTATTTTGAAAAAAATTACACATGTAATATACATGTTTTTAAGGGTTCTGAGCAAAAAAAAATCAAAAAAGCGCCGACCAGATTTTTTTTTTAAATAAAGAAGTTTTTGTGTAACATATGTTAAATTCATGTGTAACATATGTTATAGTCGCGTTGCAAAAAACTTGTTTATTTTTTAAAAAAATATCCACTTGGCGCTTTTTTGATTTTTTTGCCTAAAACCCTTAAAAACATGTATATTACATGTGTGATTTTTTTTCAAAATAAAAAATGTCGGGAGCTTTGAGTTTCCTAAGTTTTCTCAATTACAAGAGTTTTCTCCATATACTTACATTATATATATATATACAGTAGAAGTTGGCTACAAAGTTCAAAACTCCAAAAAAGTGTAAAGGTCATAAAACACAATAATATCAACAATAAAACATATTCAAAACCCATAGATAACAGAGTGAAGATTATTATAACACCATATCTGTGAGTTTTTTTTAATGATAAGGTTTTAATTATCGAATGGTTGGCATTATTGTGTTATATGTTAACTATCATGCTATGTTGTATATTCATAGTTGTATGATGGTGTGTTTAAAGTTTTTATGGACTATTAAGGTTCTAATATAGTGTTTTAGTAATATTCTCGCTTTATTTGTGGTGTAGCCAAACTCCACCCAATATATATCTAAATTAACTTTTTACACTTTTTAGAAAATTTGGACGTTGTAGTAAAACTCCACCCAATATATACATATATGTGTGCGCGCGTTTTTAAAAAATAAACAATTATTGTGTAGTTCAAATTCAAATAATCACATGAAAATCCTTTGGAATTTTTGTAACTGCAACTTACATTAATAAAACTAACAAGAAGCTAGAATAAAAACAACATCCGGAATTATAAGTCAAGAACAAACCAATGCTTCTATGAAAGATTCTTAATCGCTAACCTATTTTTAATCCAAAATTAGGCTAAACACTTTATATACATGTAAGCAGGTGTGATTGAGTTAAAGACACACATGTCGGACATGCCTTATAATAATAAAATCGGATCTTATTCTATGTTTGATGATTTTGGATATTGTATGAATTATTTGGAAATTTCATGATACGTGCTACAACTTAATTTTGACATGCTTTAAATATTTAAACTTATAATAGTTGTCTTGAGCTATGGACAATCATCTCGCTCCGACCGATAATCCGCTACGGGTCGTGGTGTAACAGATTGGTATCAAAGCTAATGACTATGGGGAATTAGGTTTAGGTTATTAGACTATAACCCCTAGACTTAGACTATAGTTTGATTAGGTGCCTTAGGTACCTTGTGTACTTAATTGATTATTTGTCCTTGCAAATAAATATTCAAAGTGCACATGTTCTTAATTTCTTAATGTCACACATATGCAATTGAGTATTTTTAGTTGTTATATGATAGGTATTATGTGATTTACATGTTAATGTGTGTTTTATTATTATTTCATAGTTTATTATTTTAAATGTTACACTTTTACACACTATACCATACATAAATATTATATCTTCTTATATTATTTCATTCCTTCCCCTTCTTATATTTGAAATGGAATAATACAAGAAGGGATAGAATGGAATAATATAAGAAGATTTAATATTTATGTATGGTATGGTGTGTAAAAGTGTGACATTTAAAATAATAAACTATGGAATAATAATAAAACACATGTTAACATGTAAAGCACATAATACTTAGCATATAACAACTAAAAATGCTCAATTGCATATGTGTGTGACATTAAGAAATTAAGAACATGTACACTTTGAATATTTATTTGCAAGGACAAATAATCAATTAAGCACACAAGGTACCTAAGACACCTAATCAAACTATAGTCTAAGTCTAGGGGTTATAGTCTAATAACCTAAACCTAATTTCCTATTGTCATTGTCTCTGATACCAATTTGTTACACCACGACCCGTAGCGGATTATCGGTCGGAGCGAGATGATTGTCCATAGTTCATGACAACTATTATAAGTTTAAATATTTAAAGCATGTCAAAATTAAAATGTAGCACGTATCATGAAATTCCCAAATAATTCATACAATATCCAAAATCATCAAACATAAAATAAGATCCGATTTTATTAATATAAGGCATGTACTACATGTCTTTGTCTTCAACTCAATTACACCTGCTTACCTATATACAAAGTCTTTGGCCTAATTTTGGATTAAAAATAGGTTAGCGATTAAGAATCTTTCATAGAACCATTGGTTTGTTCTTGACTTATAATTCCGGATGTTGTTTTTATTCTAGCTTCTTGTTAGTTTTATTAATGAAAGTGGCAGTTAAAAAAAATTCCAAAGGATTTCGATGTGATTATTTGAATTTGAACTACACAATAATTATTTAATTTATAAAAATGCGCGCACACATGTATGTATATATTGGGTGGAGTTTTGCTACAAAGTCCAAATTTTCTAAAAAGTGTAAAAAGTTAATTTAGATATATATTGGGTGGAGTTTGGCTACAAATTCAAAACACACAAATAAAGCGAGAATATTACTAAAACACTATATTAGAACCCTAATAGTCCATAAAAACTTTAAACATACCATCATACAACTATGAATATAAAACATAACATGATAATTAACATATAACACAATAATGCCAACCATTCGATAATTAAAACCTTATCATCCAAAAAAACTCAAAGATATGGTGTTATAATAATCTTCACTCTGTTATCTATGGGTTTTGAATACGTTTTATTGTTGATATTATGGTGTTTTATGACTTTTACACTTTTTAGAAGTTTTGGACTTTGTAGCCAACCTCTAACACACACACACACACACCACACACACACACAATATATATATATATATATATAACTTATTATGGGAAGATCCACTAAAAAGTGGGTTTTGCCTAAATAGCCTAAAAAGAATTGTAGAGATGACATGTGACATTACTTATAAGTAGGATGAAAGGACATTTTGGTCCCATAACAGAAACTCTCACCCCTTTTATGTTCTCAAAATACAACAAAAAAAATCTAGTATAAAAAATTTAGCATAAAAATTATAGTACACAGAACAAAAAATTCTACATAAAAATCCGGTACGAAAACTACAACATAAAAATATTACACAACATATAAATACAACACAATTTTTTTAGGTTTTCATACTTTATATATCAATATAGTAATCAAATTAAGGATAAATAAATGCTCGATTTTATGTTGCATTTTTTTAAGATGATGTTGTATACAAAAGTTATGAACGTTTATAAAATATGAAGAATATGCAAATGCTTTGAATATGAAGAGAAAAATTCCAAAAAATAGCCTATTCTGAAAATGCCTCTTACGCCCTTTTTCCCCTACAGTTTCATATGTTCGTGGCCATGACCTGTAAAAGGGTATAAATTGAGTGGGGAACAAGGGAAACACGATAACGTTAGTACATGGGGCGGTGCAACTTGAGAAAGAGGGGGGTGTTCCATGGAGGACGTTGTGTTGCTGGTGGTATAATGCGTTATAAGAATAGTAATATGTATATATATATGTATGTGTGTGTGTATATGAGAAATGCCCTTTGTAAACGAACCCTTACACACATATATATATGTATATATGTATATATGTATATGTGTGTGTGTGTATAATGTTCGGCTCAAATGAGAAGTATTTTGTTGTAAGAATAGAAAGAATAAGTTTTAACCAATAGATATACTTCATTAAATATGTGTATTAACATATTTAATGTTATTATAAAGACAAATAGGTATTTTAATTAATTAATCGTATTCTCTTATACTCGTTAGCTAATTAAACTTTTAAGTTCGAATGGGAGTCAAAAGAACACGCATTGGAGCCACATGAGTTAGATCGGGTCGGTAGAAGGTGGTGGGTCGCGGCTGGTTATGAAGTTGGAGATGGAGCTACGTGATCGGGAGGTGTTTTAAACAAAACGTGTGGAAGTTATCAGACCCTCTGGACTTTAACCAAAAAAACAAAATGTTATTTAGTCAAACCATAATCAAATACTTCGGTATTAATCAAGTATCTGATTATGGTTTGGTTTATGATAACCAAATCGACCCATGCTCACCACTAATAAAATGAATTAATGTTGTCCTAACGCGTTGGCTTTCACATACTACATACATTAGAAAATAGAATCAATTTGTATGTTTTATTATTATAACTTTGTATTAATATATATATATATATATATATATATATATATATATATATATATATATATATAAGTATCAACATTGCATAAATTTCTACTAATACATGTATAAAGTATTGTTAAGAGATACCAAAACAATGAAATATACATATCCATCTACGTCATCGGTTTTACTTATCAACCAACTACATTTACAAACATGGATATTATTGGGTTGGAGTTCCTACTAAATCCACAAGCTCTTTTAGTCCCTTTGCTCCATAGAAAGAATAAAAGCGGTGAAACGTTGGAACGGAACCTTTATGACTATGTCAATATCACCATCAAGAAATGAAGTGAGCTCAAAGTGTAACATCTGCGAAACACTTGTCTTTGAAAACCTGACTCATTTTGCAAACCGAATCCTAGACGAATAATTATTTATGAATGAGAAAGTGTTATTATTTATTTAATACGTGTAACATTAAATATAGAGCTTTAAAATATTAATTCTATAAATAAACGATAATTTTATACCGCTAGAATTATAAAAGAAAATAATTAACTAATTAGGAATGTTAGGTTAAATAAGGTTAACAAGTCAAGGCGCCTGAATTATCAAGTACTGAAAGTCATTTGAAAGAGATGGAAAAAGGGGTAAAAGGCACTGGGACGGGATTCGAACTCGAAACCCCACCCTTAATATATGACTCGCGCACACTGGACCAAGTCCAGATGATGTGATAACTTCAATGCGTTTTGTTTAAAACACCTCCCGATCACGCGCCTCACTCTCCAACTTCATAACCAGCCGCGACCCGCCACCTTCTATCGACCCGATCCGACTCGCGTGGCTCCAATCTGTGTCCCTTCGACTCCCATTCGACCTTAAACGACTCGATTTGGTGGAAACCTTAGAACCTTACCCTTAAATCGGTTCCATCATTCCTTAAACGTCTTAATTAAAATCAAGTTAAACCTCCATTAATGTTTACAAAGAACACAAATCAGGTATACAAATTGTTACTAATAGTTTATAACTTTGATTCCAAACGAATTATGAAATATTTCCACATCTTAACCAAATCAAGGTAATTAAAAAGCCTAAACTTATTTTATGTGCTCTACAAAATCCCACTATCCATTTCTATGATAGAGGGCATTATGGATTCAATTTAATTTCATGTTAATTTCGGGTTCTTAGTTTGAAGAATTTGGGGCTTTTGATTTAGGATTGTGTTTTGCTAAAATTGTGTAACACCTCGTAAAAACTCATCCTATAAAATTCCGACACGTGTCCTAATGATCCTCGTATGCCACGTGCTAAAACGAGAGGGACCAAATACATCGTTATGTTAATTATAACCTCTGAACGATAGATTAATAAGATAAGGGACTAAAAGTGTCAACATGCTCAAACTAAGCCTCTGAGTGACCTTTTAACGAACCGAGAGTCGTATAATATTATTCATACTCTTATGTGTGCCTATTATATGCCAATGAAGGCTTCATGCACTAATTATAACTTTTCACGCAAGTTTGGAAGTCCATGGACTATTCCTGACAAATTACGGAAACTTATCGATTATCGTATTTTGATATACAGACCCAAAATATGGATTCAAATATATTGCATACAATAAAATGTTATGTTTTATTGATAAGATTGCAAGGATGTCCATCGTTGCAAAATTTCGATAGTTTTGTGTCCGTTTAAGCGTTTTACGCGTTTTAGCGAAACGTGCAACCGTACAACCGAACGAACCGACATCTGGGATATATCTGGACATAATCCAAGTTACTTATGCCTTAACACCTTTATCGAGCCTTGAAATCAGGTTAAAAGGGGTTACGGGTGACAAAACGCAACGAAACAAGTCCAGGGGCCAAAACTGTCAAAAAGTGAAACTTTGTGGCTGAGCTGGGTCCTTACGGACCGTATAGGAAGACCCTTATGGTCCGTAACCAGGTATGAAAACAGAAAAATGATGATTCATCATGTATAAGCTCACAACTCGCCACCTAGCTCATTTTTGCCACTCTTAACCTGGTTGTGACACCTCTCTAACACTTGTAGTGATCCTCTAACCCTTGTTAACACCTGGAATGATTCTAGCAATCCTCAATCATTGTAAATTATGATGAACATGTGGGTTGCAACAAACCTTCATTCATTTTAAACTCACCAAGTTCATCTAGAGGAGCTCCTGACCATTTTGAAGCATTCCTTTCTGTTCTTAGCAACCTCTGGACCTTCTGTAAGTGTTCCATCTTCATGCTAAGTTATTTCATTAGGATCTAAGCTAAAGTCAAAGTCTTGACGTAAAAACGCCTTGACTTTGAGCTAAGACCATTATGGTCCAGCCATGGATCAATCCGAATGTGGCTATGTGATCGTTAATAGGTAGGTGTTAATCCCTCAAAATAGATTAGTATGCTACCATTTTAAGGTCTCGTTATGATCGTATTATGATATAGCATAACCCTCTGAGGTTATATTACATGATAATAACAGTTATCTGAGTTTTATGCAAGTTTCCGCCAATATGCCATACTTTGACTATTTCGCCATTTTATTTAAAAATAAGGTTTTAAAAGCCAACAAACTTGAAAATGATTTAGTTACTGGTATGTTAACATTTTAACATATTTTGATGTTACAAATCTGACAATAAACTAAGTTTTCATATAATGTCGTAAAATATGCTTTAAAGCGACCAAAAAGCCCTTTCGGCGCATAGAACGACTTTAAACATAATTTCTCATACCAAACTTATTGCCTACTAATGTAATATCATGATTAGGATATTTTGAGATATCATTTCAGTATATAAGCTGAGTTTATGCACAAGTTCTTATGTTACGCTCTTAAATGACGATAACGCCCTTACGGCACTTAAAATGGTTTTTAATCATGATTTCCATATAAAACCTTTTCCTACTAATATGTTATACTAAATAACATATTTTAATTATTTAAAACTGGTCATAACATTAGTTTTCACAAAATATCGCAAATATCGTCATTTAACGACTTTAACGCCTTTTCGGCGCATAGTATGGTTTTAAACTATATTTACCAACAAAGAATTGTTACCTACTGATTTTATAACTCATTTAAAGTATTTTTACAGAAACTCAGAATCCCAAATAAGCTTTCGAAACTATGTGTGAAATTACCAAAATGCCCCTACGGTGCATCATTTGGTCTTAAACTATAAAACACACATATGATTGGTATCCTACCGATATTATATCATAAATATAGTATTTTCACAGAATCATTATGGTCGTAACATCAGATTATACACAAGTTCCTTTTATACGTCGCTAAATGACCAAAAAGCCCTTTTGAGGCATTCATTGATTTTAAAACCATAACGGACATACAAGTTGATATCCTACTTATATTATAACTTGCTTCAAAGTATATTGGCATATGGAACTCGTTCATGACTCATCCAGTTACCGGTATCACTTATATGCGCACGGTTAAGCTTATTTAACTAGTTTACGTAATTTAACCAAAACGGGTTTAACCTTATCATTTTTATCTCAAATTCCAGAATGTAAATAGTTTGGCCATAATATACAAGTCTTAGTACTTGTCGGGTTTACACTACATTCTATTCCGATCATCGCTTAATTTAGCGTATCGTACCGTATTGTTTTAACGTAAGTCTAACCGGTTCAAGTCTAAGACTTCATTAAGAACCGTTAGCATTCTAATATTGGTTAATAATTACCATCACTCCCAGACTAAACGCCTTCCGGTAAATTTTACCTGTGCTTATTTCTGATCTGCTACTGAGTTCTGACTTTACAAGACTTAACTTCAGGTAAATACCCTTAACTTATTTTCCATTATACGGGCTTGGGATATGGTAAATTATTACCGCTTGGTCGGGTATGGGATCATGTTTTATCTAGTTGTGGTGATTAAGTAGAATCTTGCATAACCCGGTTTTGATCTCTTTTGTCTGAAACTAAAACATTGGGAGTGGACTTGACCGTGTCCTGGATATCCTTGGCTCACTAAAGTGCTAGTGGCCATGACAATATACGTGGCGTGTAGGCATACACTGGGTAATTGCTATCTGCTTTCTATGTGAAAGTTCAGAGTGGTGTGTCAGTCGATCAGGTCTCGGTTTCTGTACCGGGCCCCATATGTAAAAGCCTGACATGTAAATCTGTATACAAGGTCATTTGTACTATCCCAAGTTATTTATGAAAATGTGCGAAGTGCACCTAAAACCATTTTTGAAAAGATTTCCAAAATGAGTCGGTTGAGCGTATTTACCAATGTAAACTGACGTATTTTCAAAGATCAAGTTACAGGTACAAGTACGAAATAGGCCGGAAGCTACGGGGCATATACCGAGGAGTTGTGACCTTAGGATTTGCCTGTATAGTCTGTTATCATTTTATGTATATTTTCGATCCGCCTGTGGATCTTCGTTACAAACCATTGTTATATTTGAACTTTGATTATCTCGGTTTGTAATGATATTATAATTCCAATACTTCCGCTGTATTATTCTGTGTTGTTTGGTTATGATGATATTAACAGACGTCACAATATTCCCCACCGGGCCCACTGGGTTACACGTGGAAATCGGCGTGTGACAGGTTGGTATCAGATGCAACGTTTGAGTGAATTAAACACTAGCCTTTTGTGTTTAATCTCAAATGACATAATAGCATATTCCTTAAACCTTCCGAGTCTAGGCTTGGCATAGGAATGCTCTCATCCCTGTTAAATAAATCTTGCTTTCGATTTTATGAATTTCAGAAACAAGTCGCCAAGAAAAGAAGCCATTGATGAAAATTCTTCTCATCCGAAGCCATAGAATGCTATGCTTCGTACCACGGCTAAGTTAAGCATGCGACCGGTTTGGAGGACAGACCTTATATAAAC
Organism: Scalesia atractyloides; assembly: GCA_947069175.1. Classification (NCBI taxonomy): domain Eukaryota; kingdom Viridiplantae; phylum Streptophyta; class Magnoliopsida; order Asterales; family Asteraceae; genus Scalesia; species Scalesia atractyloides. The sequence continues at coordinate 28,624,064 of CAMTDV010001634.1, forward strand.
TTATTCTTAAACCCAAACCTATTAAAACCTTAAACTAAGCTTCAGAGTCCATACCAGAGGTCCCTGAGGCTAAACTTTTGAAGTTTGTATCTGTAGAGTCCTTACCAAAGGTCCCTGAGTCTCCAACTTCTAAAGTAATACCGATGGATACTTATGACCCATATTTCTTACATCTGAATTCTTGGAATTCAAAGCTTGGATTATGCTTATCAAACTCAAATCCGTGATCCATTTTATTTTTAACCCTTGAATCCTTGAATTTTGTTTCTACAACGGATCCTGATTTGGAAAACTTACATTATCCACTAACCTTCAGTGTTAGTACCGTATGCAATAACCAAGAAGAGAAATATAAGAAGTTAAGCAATGGAGACTTAAGAGAATTCTTCTATCAATTGTAATTCTTTTTCTTTTGAGTCCTTATCAGGACATGTCTCTTCTGATTAGTCCATGTGCGGACATTTAATGAAAATAATTCCTTAATGGACATTTGTTTATTACAGTTCCCATGTGGACATAATTTTTGACTTAAAGTCCCTGTGTGGACATTTATTTTCAAAATAATCCCTTCGTGAATATTTATGTTCATTATAGTCCCTTGTGGAAATGTTATTTCTTATAGTCCCTAGAAGGACTTATATATTTCCTTTTAGTCCCTGTGTGGACTTGTGATGTTTTTAAGTCCCCGCGTGGACAAGTTAATTATTAAAAGTCCTGTTTAAGGCACGATTGTAAATTCCTAATGAATTATGGAAAGATTAGGAGTCATTATCATTATTATATATGTATTCGTTATATTCTTTGTTCAAGCGAACGTCTCAATTTTGATTCGAAATCTATGATCTGCGAAACATATCCAAAGATCTTCTTAATGGTTTACACCCGCCGAGTGCAATAGGTCACATATATTGGCGAAACGGTAGTTAAGATGGTCTTCTACCCTGATAGTTAAGGTTGAGAAATCCCTTTTGTGGAGTCCCTCCTATCCAGAGGCAGTGAACTACGTTCTAAACCTCACTAGTCTGCCCAATCTGGGCTAGTTATTTAAACCATTTTAAGATTGTCCTAAAAATTAATATGTTAAGGTATTAACCTCCTGGTAGTGTGAATTGAGGAACCACACGAGCCATCTAGGTAATGGACTATATCCGAACCTATGTGATCATTGTGATCCAATTAAATATCATCAATGCGATGATCGTAATTTAAACATCCATTAGTGATGTAGTGCCTACGGGCTGTAATTTAAACATCTATTAGTGATGTAGTGCTTCCGAGCCATGATTTAACATCCATTAGTGGTATTTCGCCTACGGACAATGTTGTCAATAAGACAATGACAGCTGTGACCATTATGGTTCTCTGTCCAAGGTGGTGGGCTATGCTAAAGCCTGATAATCAAAAGATCATTATGATCGTAACTACTATCATCAATACGATGATTACTATTTTAACATCCTTTTGAGATGTCAATTGATTCGCCTACGGGCCATATAATATCGCCGATTATGACAACGACAGTTGTGGTCTACGACCCCCTGTCCAACGGTAATGAATTATGTTCAAGCCTTAAAGCCTGTTGATTAATAAGATCGCGGCTTTATATATATATATATATATATATATATATATATATATATATATATATATATATATATATATATATATATATATATATATATATATATATATATATATATATATTTTAAACGTCCTTGTGACAAGGCCTCGTGCCGTATTTTGATGTCCTTTGTGACAAGGCCGTTTGTGCCATATCTATATATTTTTTTAGCAAAGTCGGTTGTGCGATAGTTTAAGTCTTTGGTGACAAGTTTGCGAGATACTTAAATTGTTGTTACGACAAGGACATATGTGACTTTATAATCCACTCTCTAATATTTCTAGACTATGTCCGATCTTTTAAATACATATGATGGTCCTTTTGAGACCTAGGTTATATATATAAATAGCTATTAGACATTCATTTAAAATGTCAAAGCCTGACAGTTGTGACTTCGAGCACACTGATCCAAAAGGCAAGGGATTTATATACCCAACTTAGAGCCAAAATGGTTTGGTAATACCATGGCATAGATATAATGAGTCATCAAATGCGAATGACCAGCTAATAGAATACAAATTGGTGTTTAGTACCAAGTAGCTACAATGGCAACTTCTGATGGAGCCAACAGCAAGCGTAACGACAATAATGCAAATGCAAATATTGTCATAAGTAAAAATGATCTACAAGCTTTAACTGCTACGGAGGTTGGCAAGGCTATAAATGCCTATACTGAAAAACCACAGGAGTCGAGCGCTTCTCGCTCCAAACATTTATCGAAACACTCATCAATACCTCGATCGAATCCTAGGGATAGTGAGGTACACTGCTCAAATGTGAGGAGTAAGACTGAGAGACAGGAACATTATGATAAGATGCATTCCAATAAGGACGGGTGTTCATACAAGAATTTCGTATCCTGTAAGCCCCGTGATTTCAATGGGGAAGAAGGGGCAGTTGAAGCCCTTAGATTGTTAGATGAAATAGAAACCATAGTCGAGATCAGTGGTTGCGCTGACAAAGATATTGTGAAATTTGTATCACAATCATTTAAGGGCGATGCTCTAATATGGTGGAAAGCTATGGTACAGTCTGCTGGAAAAGTGTATTTGTATAATTTGAGTTGGTCTAAGTTTATGGATCTGATTAAAGAAACATATTGTCCACCTCATGAGTTGGAAAGGATAGAGACGGATTTCTTATCTCTATCAATGACGAATTTGGATTGTCAGAAGTATGTGATCGACTACAACTCATTGTCTAGGTTAGTGCCATACCTAGTTTTCCCTGAACCAAAAAGAATTGCTCGTTTTATTGGTGGCTTAGCGCCAGAAATTAAGGGAAATGTTAGGGCTTCAAAGCCCAGCACATATAGGTCTGCTGTAGACCTAGCTCTAACTCTCACTCAGGATTTAGTGAGAAAAAAATCAGTCAAAGCTGAGACCGATGGGAAAAGAGAAAGAGAGAAGGATAACCCCAAAAATCTATGAAAAAGGGGAAGTTTGGATTCATTAAGAGCTAGCAAAAGTCGGATGAAAAGCCAACATGCGAGACCTGCGACAAAAGGCACTAGGGACAGTGTCGAACAGACCAAAAGCCAAAGCAATGTGGTATTTGTAAAAGAGCTGGTCATCAGTCCCATGAATGTAGGGACATAAAGAATGCGGTCTGCTTCAGCTGTGGTGACAAAGGCCACATAAGTACTAACTGCCCTAAAGCGGCCAAAGACGGTGCAACTAAGCCTTGAGAGGCTAAGAAAAGAACCGCCTGAATATTTTCTTGACGAATGTAGTAGGGAGTAAATATCAACAAGCTATTAGGTACATTCCTTATCATTAATTAAGGTTATGTTTGCTAAGAGTACTGTTTTGATTCAGGCACTAATAAGTCTTTCATAAACCATAAGTCTAGCAAACTTCTAATATATCCATAAGAATATCAGATATTAAGTATAAGGTAGGACCTACCGATGAAACCATAGAAATCGCTCTTTTTTTATGGATGCTCTAGAATCAGTCATGATCTTCCTTCGGTTGAAGTACGAAGAAATTTTTTTATTATTATTATTTAAATTATTTTATTTAGCTATTAATCTCTTTGATTTCTATCGACTACGAATGCCAAACTAGTTGATAAAAGCGCCATATGGTAAATGGCAGTATCTTAGTGTGTCCCATAGATTGCTTTCATGCCTGATCAACATGAAGGTTTAATGCATGGAACCACTAGGATCTTCCAACAGTCATATTATACTAAAAATTAGTAAACGGTATTCAAGGAGATATTCCGTATAAAGATGCTTGAGTAGGTGTCTCCACTCAAGGCATCCAAGTATTCGAAGGGCGAATGTGTCATTTTGATGACACAAGCAACGTTAGAAGAATCAAAGGCTGAAGTTTAAATTATATATATCGATTCTAATTATCTTAATATCTTCTCTAAAGAACTCCACGATTTACCTTCTGAAAGGTAAGTGGAGTTAAGATTGACATCATACTAAAGGCTAGACCTGTTGCAGAAAGCTCCATATCAATTAACACCGACGGAAAAAGAAAAGAATAACAGAGCCCCAATTAAATGAAGTTTTGAAGAAAGGCTTGTACAGCTTAGCTCGTCACTTTGGGAGATCAGATGTTGTTTGTTAAGAAAGATGGTTTAATGTGGTTATGCTTTGATTTATTTAAACAAGGCAATGATCAGGAATCGTTAACCTTAGCCCAGGATTGACGATTTGCTCGACCAACAAGGGTTAGGTACTTCTTTAAGATTGATTGAATAGTAGTTAGAATGAACATCTCACCCTAGTTAAGATCTCCTATATATATTAATTGTTATATAAATACCAAGGCTGCTCCCTTGGAAGCCTTGTATGGGAGAAAATATTAAACGCCCATTTGATAGGCATAAGTGGGAAGGACCCAACTAACAAGACCTAAGATTGTCTTGGGAACCATGGATAGGATAATACAAATATGAGATCTATTTCAAAACTGTCAATGAACAGCAGAAGAACTACACTGACAAGAGTTGCAAACGTATAAGTTCCCAATAAGGGACAAAGTCTTATTGTAGGCATCAACCTAGAATGGTGTAGTATGTTTTAGCTAGAAGGGCAAATTAAGCCTTTGATATATATATATATAATATATGACCATTCGAGATGATCCAATGTGTCGGGACTTTAGCTTATAAGCTAATTTACTTGAGAAGCTCACTAGTTTAAAAATACGATTTTACCCCGAATTCAAAATAAAATTATACTTTCTCCTTCAGCTAAAAAATACGATTTCGCCCTCCGTTCCAAATTACGATTTGGCACTTCCCTATTCGACCAACCATTTTATTCTTTTATATTCATTTTAAATTTATGGTTTCACCCTCAGTTCAAAATACGATTTTACCCCGAATTCAAAAATGTACAAAAACATTGAAAAAGACAAAAAGAATTCAGTAATGCGTCTCACGAATGCAATTTAAAGGAAAAGACTAGCCAAGTTGCTAGCAATATCGCATAAAAATGTGCAAATTAAATGAAAGCGTATGTTTTTTGTTGGAAAACCGGTAACGATCGAGAAACGACAGGTTAAGATACTTCTAAGAAAGCATGTGCCTATTGTAAAGGCCAAACGGGATGTCCATAGAAACCCCGAGTATACGTAAGGTTAAGTCCACTATGCGACAATATTACTTCTAACCTTTGAATAAAATCTCGAGGTCGTGATTTCTTTTAAGGGGGTGAGGATGTAATACCTCGTAAAAACCCATCCTGTAAAATTCCGACACGTGTCCTAATGATCCTCGTATGCCACGTGCTAAAACGAGAGGGACCAAATACATCGTTATGTTAATTATAACCTCTGAACGATAAATTAATAAGATAAGAGACTAAAAGTGTCAACATGCTCAAACTAAGCCTCTGAGTGACCTTTTAACGAACCGAGAGTCGTATAATATTATTCATACTCTTATGTGTGCCTATTATATGCCAATGAAGGCTTCACGCACTAATTATAACTTTTCACACAAGTTTGGAAGTCCATGGACTATTCCTGACAAATTACGGAAACTTATCGATTATAGCATTTTGATATACAGACCCAAAATATGGATCCAAATATATTGCATACAATAAAATATTATGTTTTATTGATAAGGATGCAAGGATGTCCATCGTCGCAAAATTTCGATCGTTTTTGTGTCCGTTTAAGCGTTTTACGCATTTTAGCGAAACGCGCAACTGTACAACCAAACGAACTGACATCCGGGATATTTCCGGACATAATCCAAGTCACTTATGCCTTAACACCTTTATCGAGCCTTGAAATCAGGTTAAAAGGGGTTACGGGTGACAAAACGCGACGAAACAAGTCCAGGGGCCAAAACTGTCAAAACGTGAAACTTGGTGGCTGAGCTGGGTCCTTACGGACCGTATAGGAAGACCCTTACGGTCGGTAAGCAGGTCTGAAAACATAAAAATGATGGTTCATCATGTATAAGCTCAAAACTCGCCACCTAGCTCATTTTTGCCACTCTTAACCTGGTTGTGACACCTCTCTAACACTTGTAGTGATCCTCTAACCCTTGTTAACACCTGGAATGATTCTAGCAATCCTCAATCATTGTAAATTATGATGAACATGTGGATTGCAACAAACCTTCATTCACTTTAAACTCACTAAGTTCATCTAGAGGAGCTCCTGGCCATTTTGAAGCATTCTTTTCTGTTCTTAGCAACCTCTGGACCTTGTGTAAGTGTTCCATCTTCATGCTAAGTTATTTCATTAAGATCTAAGCTAAAGTCAAAGTCTTGATGTAAAAACGCCTTGACTTTGAGCTAAGACCATTATGGTCCAGCCATGGATCAATCCGAATGTGGCTATGTGATCGTAAATAGGTAGGTGTTAATCTCTCAAAAGGGAACCTCAATTACCACGTTTTCTAGATCAATTGACGAGTCAAAAATATATATTTTTAAAAGTCAACGGGTCAGATCTTTGAAATATTCATAAACTGAGTTAAAGGCTTTCTAAAATATGTTTTAACACATAAACAACTTGTAATAAATATTAGAACTTGTGTAAACAAGTTCGGCTCGTCAATTTCAGTTTTAGGATCGATTCGTAACCGAAAGTCGCGAAGTTTGACTTCTGCGTTGACGTTTGATTATGAATCAAACTAGATTAGTATGCTACCGTTTTAAGGTCTCGTTATGATCGTATTATGATGAAGCATAACCCTCTGAGCTTATATTACATGATAATAATAGTTATCCGAGTTTTATGCAAGTTTCCGCCAATATGCCATACTTTGACTATTTCGCCATTTTATTTAAAAATAAGGTTTTAAAAGCCAACGAACTTGCAAATGATTTAGTTACTGGTATGTTAACATATTTAACATATTTTGATGTTACAAATCTGACCATAAACTAAGTTTTCATATAATGTCATAAAATATGCTTTAAAGCGACCAAAAAGCCCTTTCGGCGCATAGAACGATTTTAAACATAATTTCTCATAACAAACTTATTGCCTACTGATGTAATATCATGATTAGGATATTTTGGGATATCATTTCAGTATATAAGCTGAGTTTATGCACAAGTTCTTATGTTACGCTCTTAAATGACGATAATGCCCTTACGGCACTTAAAATTGTTTTTAATCATGATTTCCATATGAAATCTTTTCCTACTGATATGTTATACTAAATAACATATTTTAATTCTTTAAACCTGGTCATAACATCAGTTTTCACAAAATATCGCAAATATCGTCATTTAACGACTTTTACTCCTTTTCGGCGCATAGTATGGTTTTAAACCATATTTACCAACAAGGACTTGTTACCTACTGATTTTATAACTCATTTAAAGTATTTTTACAGAAACTCAGAATCCCAAATAAGCTTTCAAAACTATGTGTGAAATTAACAAAATGCCCCTACGGTGCATCATTTGGTCTTAAATTATAAAACACACATATGATTGATATCCTACCGATATTATATCATAAATATAGTTATTTTCACAGAATCATTATGGTCGTAACATCAGATTATACACAAGTTCCTGTATACGTCGCTAAATGACCAAAAAGCCCTTTTGAGGCATTCATTGATTTTAAAACCATTACGGACATACAAGTTGATATCCTACTGATATTATAACTTGTTTAAAAGTATATTGGCATATGGAACTCGTTCATGACTCATCCGGTTACCTGGCATCGCTTATATGCGCACGGTTAAGCTTATGTAACTAGTTTACGTAATTTAACCAAAACGGGTTTAACCTTATCATTTTCATCTCAAATTCCAGAATGTAAATAGTTTGCCCATAATATACAAATCTCAGTACTTGTCGGGTTTAAACTACATTCTATTCCGATCATCGCTTAATTTAGCGTATCGTACGTATTGTTTTAACGTAAGTCTAACCGGTTCAAGTCTAAGACTTCATTAAGAACCGTTAGCATTCTAATATTGGTTAATAATTACCATCACTCCCAGACTAAACCCTTCCGGTAAATTGTACCTGTGGTTATTTCTGATCTGCGGCTGAGTTCTGACTTTACAAGACTTAACTTCAGGTAAATACCCTTAACTTATTTTCCCTTATACGGGCTTGGGATACGGTAAATTATTACCGCTTGGTCGGGTATGGGATCATGTTTTATCTAGTTGTGGTAATTAAGTAGAATCTTGCATAACCCGGTTTTGATCTCTTTTGTCTGAAACTAAAACATTGGGGGTGGACTTGACCGTGTCCTGGATATCCTTGGCTCACTAAAGTGCTAGTGGCCATGACAATATACGTGGCGTGTAGGCATACACTGGGTAATTGCTATCTGCTTTCTATGTGAAATTTCAGAGTGGTGTGTCAGTCGATCAGGTCTCGGTTTCTGTACCGGGCCCCATATGTAAAAGCCTGACATGTAAATCTGTATACAAGGTCATTTGTACTGTCCCAAGTTATTTATGAAAATGTGCCAAGTGCACCAAAACCATTTTCGAAAAGATTTCTAAAATGAGTCAGTTGAGCGTATTTACCAGTGTAAACTGACGTATTTTCAAAGATCAAGTTACAGGTACAAGTACGAAATAGGCCGGAAGCTGCGAGGCATATTCCGAGGAGTTGCGACCTTAGGATTTGCCTGTAGAGTCTATTATCATTTTATGTATATTTTCGATTCTCCTGTGGATCTTCGTTACAAACCATTGTTGTTATATTTGAACTTTGAATATCTCGGTTTGTAATGATATTATAATTCCAATACTTCCGCTGTGCTATTTTGTGTTGTTTGGTTATGATGATATTAACATACGTTACAATATTCCCCACCGGGTTACACGTGGAAATCGGGGTGTGACAAATTGATCCTAGGATATTGTTCATTGTCATCTCATTAATTATTTTTCTTTCTCAATAATGATCAAAAACATTTACACAGTTCATAATTTATCATATAAAGATGAAATTTGTCATTCACCATAAATTAGGTTGTTTTGAAAGTATAAATTTTAAAAAGAGTTAAAAGTTTAATTAGTTAACTAATATAAGAGAATACATTAAATTAATTATAATTTACATGTGTGTCTTTATAATGACATTAAATACACATATTTAATGGAGCATATGTATTGGTTAAAACTTATTCTTTCTATTCTTATAAAAAAATAACTTCTCATTTGAGCCAAACATTATATACAGAAACACACACACATGTATATATATATACCTCCAGCAACACAACGTCCCCCATGGAACACCCCCCTCATTCTCAAGTTGCACCGCCCCATGTACTAACGTTATCTCCTTTCACTTCTTCCCCACTCAAATTATAACCTTTTACATGTCATGGCCACGAACATATGAAACTGTAGGGGAAAAAAGGCATAAGAGGCATTTCTAGAATAGGCTACGTTTGGAACTCAAATAATCACATCAATTATTTTGGATTTTTTTTTGAAATGCGACTTTCATCAAGAAAACTAACAAGAAGCTAGAAAATAAAAACAACATCTGGAATTATAAGTCAACAATAAACCAATCTTTCTATGAAAGATTCTTAATCGCTAACATGTTTTTAATCCAAAGGTAGGCTAAAGACTTATATCCTCCACGAATTTAGCCACACTAGCGTTCTTGCCCGCGAATACCACTTTGTTTCTCTCCTTCTAGATGCAAGAGGTAGCCGTAAGAATGATTCCATGTATCACCTTCTTTTTGTGAGCTTCCATATTAAGGTTTTTGTGCACCAGACACAAATCTCGAACATCGAAAGCATATACATGCGATATTATACACCACGGGCTTACTCGTAGCCAAACTCGAGAAGTGAAATCACAAGAGGTTACTAATGATCTACTCTTTCTTCGCTCACATAAGCTGCACCAATTGTTCTCTATCTGCACATTACGATACCTCATAGCCTCAACTAGGGATGAGCTCGGTACCGGTACCGAAAGTACCGATACCGAAAATCACCAAATATGGGTACCGGTAGTGTTCGATATGGTGTGTTAAGGTACCGAACTGGGACGATACCGGTATTTGAAAGTAAAAATCGGTAAAATACAGATACGGGTAGCGAAAACGCCAAAAAGTGGGTACCAAATCGGTACCGAAAATAACTGGGTACGGGAAATTGGATACCATACCCAATACCAAATGCTCATTTCTAGCCTCAACAGTTAGGATTTTCTTTTTCTCCGCCCTCCACATGAATATATTTATCTTCTTAGGAACCCAATTATTCCATTTACAATAAACGATGTTGTTGTAACTACTGAATTTGAAAAGATCTTTTTCATGGAAGCAACCAAAAAACCTTCTCGAGAATCCAGAACCCATAGCCAACGATCCGAGTTATTTGTCCATACCATTCTTCTGATCACATTCAAACATTCCTCCCATTTGGTTAATTCATGTTGATCTAAATTAACTTTTTTCCATCTCCACTTCTAATTCACCGTACCTTCAATCCTTTCCCCGAAATCTTGAATCAAAATATCTTTATCTTGTTCAATGCAAAACAAATTTGGGTAAAGAACACTTGAGGCTGACTAGATGCCCAGGATCCACCTAAAAACGAATTTTATAGCCTTAACCCCACTTCCCCTTTTATAAGGTCCGGCATCTTCATATTATAATTTGTCAAAATTGAATCTGCGAAATTATATTATTCCAAGTACCTACCAAATTCTTCTTGCAAGGAATAAAAGTCCATCCTTGATTAGTCGAATGTAATGAAATAATTGCTCTCCTCCATAAAATAATTGGTTCATTTTTGAATCTCCACCACCATTGCGTAAATAATGCAATATTTGCTTCTGCTAATGGAGTTAAACCGAGACCACCTTCTTTGATCGGAGAGATGATTATTTTCCAACTAACTCAACTCATCATTTGTATATCTTTATTCCCTCCCCAAAAAATCTTCTTCGTTTAACTTCGAGTTGATCAATTATTTTTCATGGGTCTTTGAACAAGGAGAAGTGATATGTTAGCAATGTTTCCATAACCAAGTTTATTAATTCGGATTCAATTCAGAAACCAAATTCAGAATTTGGTTTAGATAAGAACCCAATTCGAATATACAAAACCTGGATTTGGATTCTGATCGCATCAAACTTTTGATATTTTTTAGTTCAAATCAGATAATGAATGGAGGTTATAACCTATATAACAATTTCAAGATCTAATCCACCCATTATAGACTAGTGGTAGGAGGCTTGTGTTCTCCGTGGAGACCCAAGTTCAATTCGAATATACAAAACCTGTATGTGGATTCTGATGCATCAAACTTTTGATATTTTTTTAGTTCAAATCTGATAATGAATAGAGATTATAACTTATATAACAATTTCAAGATCTAATCCACCCATTATGGACTAGTGGTAGGAGGTGTATGTTCTCTATGGAGACCCAAGTTCAATCCCTAGTTGTGTCACTTTTGGTGGATTAAAGCAATGAAGGATTTGAGCTAAGCCTTGTGCGAGGTTGTCAATGTGAATCCTGGCCCACTCAGGTTTTCTTCCCACCGTGTGTTACACCAAAGAGTTCTGCTCTTATGGTAGCACAACGACTGTCAGGTGACAGCCAACAGTATGGTTTCCCGAGAGAACGCTCAAGCCAAACTTTAAAGCCAGCATGAGCTTGGTTAAAATAGCATTCTAACCAGAGTGAGACAATGGGGCTTTTTAATTTGAAAAGTACGGTGACTGTTAAAAAAATCAATTTCAAGATCTCAATTATTATATCGACAGATTACCCACCAAAGTAATGTTTCCTAAAAGTAAAATTACTTATTTTGTCATACATGACATTTAAAGAAACAAATTTTTTAATGTAGATTCAGATACAGAAGCAGCCGTGAAAAAACTTCTAGCAAAATTTGCTAATAACTGAAAACTAAATGCAAAACTGAGAATAAAATTGTCTTTATCAAATTGATTAAAAATATCACATGATTCCAAAATAGTATTAAAGGTCGTGTGTACTAGAATTTCTTGTTCTAAAAAAGCCAAAGATTTGTCACGGGAAAATAGTTTAGACCTCTTGATTAACAACTTTATAATTAAAGATAATAAAATTAATTTATACTTTATATAATTCACGTTGCTTGGTAGGGCATGTAGATTAAAAAAAAGCCAATGTTGTTAATTAGGTATTCCATCAATAATGCCTTAAATAATGTGAATCAATTAATCTCTCATATGTCATTTGATCAATTAATTGAATTTTTATGTTTCATTTGCGATAACACCGTTCGTAATGGTTAATACCCTGTAAGGAGTATTTTCCTTTATATCAGACGACAAGGTGTGGATTGGGGAAGATGTCTGGGATGGTGAGGTGGCTCTCATCCCCGTCGGGGATCACCACCCCTCCCATCTTCCCGTCGGTGTCATCAGGGAATTCTTCCCATTCATCCCAAATGCTTCTCTCTCTTGACTCTCTCTCTCTCTCTATCTTAATATTATTGGATGACGATGGATGGGAAAGCACTTCTTGTTGATGGGGGAAGAGGAAGGGGAAGAAGGTGATGATGTGGAGGTGATATGAATGTGGAGGAAAGGTTACCATATCCTATAGTCTCAGCATTATAACATCTTTTAGAAACGTGTAATGGTTGACACCAATGTCTTTTCAATCATTATTTTCTATTTTTTTCCTCCTTATTTGGCATTATTCTAGAAATGTTTATCCTTCTTCATACCTATGTAACACCAATAAAAGCGGTGTTCAAGGCATTATTAAACTCATTCACACCCCTATATGACCTGACAAGTAAATGTGAGAATTTGTTCCGTAAATATAGCATACTAGTGTAAAATAGTTTTAAAGAATTACATAAATAAACACAACTACAACAGTTTAATTTTGGGGTGTTCATCGGTTCGGTTTACGGTTTATTTGGTTTATTCGGTTCGGTTTATTTGGTTTTCAAAATTTTGTACCCCAAATAAAAAACCAAACCAAACCAAATAAGAATATGCAAACCGATCCAAACCAAACCAAATTCAATTCAGTTTGGTTTCGGTTAGAAACCAAATAAACAAAATCTAACCAAATTGTACCTAAGTATTTTTTTTCCTAATTTATATTCATGTTTGTGTTCCAACTTCCGAACGTCGCAACTAATTTATAGCTAACACTATATGAGTAAAAGAATGTTTTATTAAGAAATAAAACAAACACATCCATAAAGTAGTCGCATACACAACCACTAAATTAAAGCTTCAAAACATAGATCATAGAAACTATAAATAATTAACAAGTCTAATGGTACAAAATATAAATAATCTTAAAATATGAGTGGATTTGAGTTGGACTTTTAAATTTACATTTGTTATTTTGGGCTACATAAAAAAATAACTATTTTGGGCTAATAAATTGTATATGATTTATAAAATATTATTATTTTTATTAATATATAATTAAGTTAAATGATTTATTCGGTTATCCAAAGAAACTGAATAAACCAAACAAAATAAAATGTGGATCCAAAAACCATACTCACAATTCGGTTTCGGTTAGAAACCAAACCAAAAACCGAATTCGTTATTCGGATCAGTTTATTTGGTTACGGTTACAGTTCGGTTTATGGTTTTTATATGGTTATGGTTTTTTCTGAACACTCCTAGTTTAGTTATAAGTTGGATAACCAAGAGACGTAGCATTCTTAAGGCATATTCAAGGTAATCAAGTCTAGAGACACGTAGGTATTGTGTATGTGAATTTACACACAAAAAATAATTAGAAATTGGATATTTGTGTGTATAAACTTTTTACCGTAGTTTCCTTAGTTATTTTCTATTGCAGGTTATATTAAAAACTAAAAAGTACCAACCCCCCTCTCCTCTCCCACATATATATATATATATATATATATATATATATATATATATATATATATATATATATATATATATATATATATCGGCGGAACCAAAGGGGGTCCAGGGGTCCGTGACCCTCCGGCCGAGTAGCTTTCCTTCACCGGATTTCCAATGTTTGACGTGTTTCTTTGTGTTTTCTTGGTGTTTGACCCTCCAAATTGTCGGTAAAGCAACCAAAGTAAAGTGAGAAAGGTGAACAAAGTGCAGATTTGAACATTTTTCCGTCTGTAGAAGCTCCAACTCTTCGGCAGTAGCGAAGAAGATGACCGGAGAACAACAAAGAAATATAATAAAAGCTCCAATTTTGTTTTAAACCGTTTTATATTCTCTTCATTTTCGTATGCAGTGAAGTGTTTAAATATATAAATTTAGATTTTTTTAGATAACCTTCCTTTTTAATTCTTTTCGAAGTTTACTTTTTGAGTAAATTGCACAAAACATCCTTTAAGTTTCACCAATCTTGCTGGTTTCAGCCTTAATCTTTAAAAGTTGCCAAAACCAGCCTTTAAGATTAATTTTATTGCAGGTTTCATCCTTTATCACTAACCCAGTTACTAATCCATGTTAAATGGCCTCACATGCATAGCATGTGAGGGTAAAACCGTCTTTTCATCTCTTTCTCTCCACTTCCTACTGTGATTACTGGAGAGAGAGAACCCAAAACCCACCTCTCATTTTCCATTTTCCAAGAACTCGACACACAAGATTTAAGCAACCACAAGCCCAAGGTGGTTGTGATCATCACCATCATCAGTATCTTCTTGTTCCTTCAAGTGTTGTGGTAACACCTACACACACCATCAAGATAAGATCACCAATCTTCTTTTTCTGGCTCAGAAAAGTCAAGAATCCAATTTTTTCCATTTTATGTCTTGGGAGTTTATAGCAGTGTTCCCTGCAAATCTTTGTTTCAGAGCAGTAATTGTGTTGTGTCTCTCTCTGGTTTCTCTCTCTATATCTATTGTCGTAGCTGTCTGCAAAATCTCTTATGTGTTAAAGAGAATTTCAGAGACCCCACCATCTATCTATACACAGACTGGTACATCTTCTCAGATCTTGTATCTTCTTCAACCCTATATTCGAATTTGGTAGAAGAGATTTGAAAGGGGTTCTCTATGACCAAGGAGTAGAAACAAGATATAGCTTCCCCAATTTCTCGGAACTTCACCTGGGCGTCACCGGGAGTGGGAGGAACGTCGGTGGTTCTTCATCCTCGCCGCTGCTGGACACACCCAATGTTTTTGCATCATCCGGTGGTGGTGGATTGCTTACAGGTTCAACCTACGGTAACCCAATAAATTGATTCTAGTTTTTCTTTTTACAAAAAGTGTCGTCTCAGAAACTTCATGGAAACTGATTGGCTGCGTGGCATTGTGTCCCCTCCGACCCATCCGGCGCCGCCGCCCTCCGCCGTGTCTCTGTCGTCTGGTTCCGCAACGATCTCCGTGTTCATGATAACGAATCTTTGAATAAAATCGGGCTGCCATCGGTGGACCGAATGGATTTAGCCGGAGAACGGCTGAATTCGAAGTATAAAGAGGCGAGAATCGAGTCTGAAGCGAGGATTCGTGACGCGATGTTCTTTCAAATCGCTTCGGATGGGTGGAAGTCGGGTGGGGATAATAATCATCTTTGTCATGATCATGGTTCGGGTGGGTTCGATAATTTGGTGAATTTATCGGTGAATTTGCCGAATGGGACCGGGGTGTTTAGACGGGCTGTGTTTACGAGTGGGTATGTGTTTTCGAAGAATGCTGAGGATGTTTTGTTGGAGACAATTAGGGAGATATGTGGTTCCGTATAAACTGCAGACTGTTTGGATATCCTTCCGTCTTCAACTAGATCTTTCGAATAGGGGTTTTTCTTTCCTAATGATTCTTCGGGAATGAAAAAACCGATTTCGTGTTTCTTCTCGGACTTTAGCACCACATTATTTGCATCGTTAATCCCAAGTTGATCTAAGATCCTATAGGTGCTGAGTGAAAACTGCATAGTGGATACGCTTTGACCACTCAAAGGCGAATCAGCAAAACAATCTATAACACTGTTGTTGTTGTTCGACGAGCAGTAAGACGACTGAGAACCGGTCCGCGAATCAAGATTTGATAACACACTTGGTATAACCGGAACATTGTGATCACTAAAATCAGAGCTAAAACCTGTACTGGTACCACTTATGAATGCATCACCGTCAAAATAGTTATAATCCCCTATGGTAATCTCATCCTTACCGTCATTATCATACAGTGGTACCAATGAAGAAACTGACTCGTTTACCATAGCATCGTAAAACGATTTCTCTGCGGCTTGAAGAGCAGCAGACTCGTGAAGTGTGCACGTCTTCTCCTCTATGTTTTCCTCCATAAGCATCTGATTAATGTACTTAAAAACCACATCACTGAGTTCGAAATCGTAGTGTATTTCACCTTCATTGTTTGAGCTAGAAGACGGACTCGACCTCTTAAAGCTCAGATCAGGCAACTCTGGCGTACGATTCACAACATTTTGATCTAAAAACGTTTCATTGAGATTCAACTCTGGAGTATGATTCATAATATTTCGATCTAAAATCGTTTCGTTAAGATTCATTCCATTAAAAACCTTCGGATCTGACAGAACCGTCGGAGATCCATTGAAATTTAACGCGCTTAGATTCAATACACCGTAATCCTCCTTCCATCTCCCATCCATGACCATCTATGATCTACCTACCACATAAAATGAACCATTTAACATCACCTAAATCCTCAACATCCAGATCAAAAGTATATACATGTATTTACATTTCCACAAAAAATAAATCATTTAAAATCAAAATCACATCACATAAATCAAAATAAATCATTTAAGTCAACTGCTTTAAGGAAGTGGAGAGAGAGAGATGAAAAGACGGATTTACCCTCACATGCTATGCATGTGAGGCCATTTAACATGGACTAGTAACTGGGTTAGTGATAAAGGATGAAACCTGCAACAAAATTAATCTTAAAGGCTGGTTTTGGCAACTTTTAAAGATTAAGGCTGAAACCAGCAAGATTGGTGAAACTTAAAGGACGTTTTGTGCAATTTACTCATACTTTTTTGTTTTAATATTTTAGTTATTTAATTTCGTTAAAAATAAAGGTTATATTTTGATTTGATTTTTCATATTTTAAGTTTATCAGTTCATATTTCATAACTTTGTTTATTTATGAGTATTGGTAAAAATAAATATGATAATTAAACACACGCACACATATATGTATATGTATATATGTATGTATACCTTGACCCTCCAGGTAAAAAAAATCCTGGTTTCGTCGTGTGAGAATCATTATAGAACATTACTTACCCCTATATACATACATATATATATATATATATATGGAGAGGATCATGAGAAAACTAGATATATAATCGATGCATATTATGTATAAAAAAAACTTTTTTTTCAAAAAAAAAACAAAAAAAACTTGTACTGCACATGTGCACTATATGTGTACTACGCATGTGCATTATATGTATATGTTGCACATGTGCATTATATGCTTTTTTTTATTTTTTTTAAAAAGTTTTTTTATATAATATATATAGCGAATTTTTGTAAAAAAAATCAAAAAAAATAATAAAAAATTTTGATAAGTTTTTTTGGCTTTTTTAATTAGTTTTTTGGTTTTCTCATTTAAACTAGTTTTCTCATGATCCATCCCCTATTTTATATATATATATAAATATATATATAGGATGAGAATCATTACAGAACATTAATCATCATAAGAAAAAAATAACAACTTTAAATCACTAATTTTTAGGATTTAAAGTTTATATTTTTTAAATTATTTCTTACATTCATATGTGTATTATGTAAATATAAAAAAACTATATATTTTTATCTACACATATCCTACATACATGTAGGTAATTTAACATACATATAACCTACATATATGTAGGTTATATGAAAACTGAAAATTTCTCATATTTTGTTTTGAATTCTAGTATGAGAAACAATAAATTTTACATTTGTAACATTTTCATTTAATTTTTAGGTTTTTAATATTAAAAAATGGGGATTTATTTTATTATGCCTGTTCTCGCAAGATTTAGTGTTCTACATAAAACTTTCCTCTGTATGTATGTGTGTATATATATTTCAACCACCAAAAAATTATCTACTATCTCTAACCCATTAAAGACCGTAACACTTATCAAAAAATATTAACAATGGGATCTATGCTCATTGTTATTTGAACATGTATCTTCAAATCGTTGATGAGGCTTCTCATGTTTAGCGCAACTCGACCACTTGATTAGGTGATTTGTTTAGTCACGGATTATGGGGGACGGGGCGCCATATGGTAAGCCCCCAGGGTAGTTTGCCGCTAGGCAACACCGTAGCCACATCACTAGGGTTGCGGCTAGCGTAGTTTACATGGCAAACTTTTGCCGGTTAAGGGTGTGTGTGTTTATTTGAGAAGGTTGGGTCTATCTCTTTACGTTGTGTGTGATTAGTGGGTGGAGTAAAAAGGTGGAGTTTATAGTTCTAGGGTACTTGTAGGTAGGCGTCATCAATGTTTTGGTGATTCTAAGGTACTTGAGTGCAGAATTGACATGTCAGCGCATGATTAGACCGGGCTAGGGTAATATCTTTGGATGCCACTTCTACCCTTTTATATTAATACTTCTTTTCATTTCCAAGAAATTGTGTGTGCTAAGTCCGTCCATAGTGGGGCGGTTTGATGGCCGAAACGCCGCCCAAAGCGCCCCCACACCATTACGTGGGGCGCTTTGGGGTGATGATTTTGGATTCCCTTTGTGTATAAAGCGGCGGTTTCAAACACAATTTCAAAATTCTATCCGTTGAATAAAGGATCTATTCGTAAAATAAATTCATTTTTACTTATATATATATAATATATATATATATATATTTATATATATATATATATATATATATTATAATTACACCTTACATTTTATTCACACACAACTATCTCAACCAAATACAACGACCATTCTTTAAAAATAATGGGTTCTCCATCGGATGATTCGTTCACCAATATTTATAGGAGATTCTTTTCAGTTGAAGAAACCCCTGAGGAGGAAGAAGCGGTTACGAGTGCATGCGGTGCGTTGATACAAGCCATGGGACACGCTGTACCTACTCCTCCACGACCCATATTGAGGCGCTCCTATATATTGAGAGACCGGGAAGCGGCAAACGAGCGTTTGATGAAAGACTACTTTGACGCCACATCGTTTCACAAAGCAAACGTTTTTAGACGCCGGTTTAGGATGAGCCAAAGTTTATTTTTGCGCATTAACGAAGATTTGGAAGCAAAGTATGATTACTTTAAGCAAATAATGGATGCTAGAGGATATCTAGGGTTCACCTCAATTCAAAAGATAACTTCCGCTTTACGTATACTAGCCTACGGGAACACCTATGACATAAATGACGAGTACTTGAAGATGGGGGAGAAAACAACATGTGATACTGTGGAGCAATTCTGCTTAGGTAATTATGTATACCTATTTTATTTTAACGATTCGTTACTATTTATTAAATTTTATATTTTTAATTACTTTTTAGGTATATGCCAATTATATGGAAAACGTTATTTAAGAGATCCATCTTGGAACGACCTTCAAGAAATATACGGAGGTGCATTTAGAAAAGCATGGAATTCCTGGCATGATCGGAAGCTTGGATTGTCGTCATTGGCGTTGGTATAATTGTCCAACCGCATGGAAGGTCAACATACACGCAGTGACCAGAAAGGACCGACTATGGTTCTACAAACGGTGGCGTCGCATGACCTGTGGGTTTGGTCAGCCTTCTTTGGTGTCGCTGAGTGTATGAACGACATTAATACCTTTGTGTGTTCACCTTTGTTAGAGAGCTATATTTCTGTAACGATACCAAAAGCCGAATGTCATGCTAACGGGAACGACTACGAACATGGTTACTATCTGGGCGATGGTATCTACCTGGAATATTCTAATATTGTTAAGACTTTTTATGAGACGCTCTATGAAAAAGACAATATTTTAAAAAGCTGCAAGAGTCTGTGCGAAAGGACATTGAGAGGTGTTTTGGGGTTCTTCAACAAGATGGCAGTTTATTAGAAATCCATGTCGTATGTGGCATAAAGATAGAATTCGAACAGTCATATAAGCTTGCATCATTTTGCATAATATGATCATAGAGGATGACGGGAGAGCAATATGCAAAAACTACTTTCCAGAAGATGAAGTTGTAGCAACTCAAGCAACAATGGAAGAGAGGTTGGTGAATGCTCAAATATTGCGATCTAGGGAACTGCATAACACATTAAAGGCGGATTTGGTTGAGCATGCTTGGGCGATTCGTCCAATTGGAGGCACTAGTGGCGCCGAAGAAGAAGAAGTTGAGGAATTCGAAGACGGGTACCATGCAGACGGAGGATTTGATGATGGAGAAAATGAAGAGGAAGAAGGAGAGAACGACGTCGAAAGCGAGGAATAAATGTTTTTATTTTTTTCTTTAATGTATTTTTTTATTTTTAGTATAATGTTTTTATTTTTATTTTTAGTGAATTTGTTTTTATTTTTATATAGTTAGATATTAATATTAAATAATGGAAATTAATAAATGAGTAATGATGACGTAGGGGCGTTTTAACTACGGTATCTAATGCCTAAACGCCCAAAACGTCCAATGCTGACATGACACACCACATGTCACACAACGCCCCTTCAGAGACTTTTTGACTACACATGGCCTAATAATATTCATGTTTAATGAATGCATAGAACCCAAATATTTGCTCTAATAAATTGGTAGAAGATATTGAGAAAACTCATGGTTTGTGAAAAACTCAAAAAACTTTATACTATACATGTGGAGAATATCAATAATGATACCGTATACATATAGTATGGAGTATTTTGGTTTTCTTATGAATAGGAGTCTTCGTTAACCTTTTTCTAGTCTTGAGAATTATTAATTAATCTCTTTTTTTTCGGCTTCGGAATCTCCTCTTAAATATATACACATCAATGCTTAGAGCTCAAATGTTTGTTTTAATAAACCACCTATGTTGTAATTCTACTTATTTAACGTATTTTTTTTACTTTCTTGTTGGTGTCTTACGCTACTACTGTACTAAATATTATAGGATATGTCTCATCATGATAAGTATAACCGAATTTTGATATTAAATATTAAATGTTGGGTTGGGGAACACTTCAAAGTAATATAATTTGGTTTATTTGTAATTAAACAACCGATCTTTATTTACTTTCATTTTATCTATACTATATTATAATGTACGAGAGAAGCATTTTAAGATAGCTAAGAAATAAGAATCTTTTCCTTTTTAATTTATAAATAGACTCTTAAAATGAGAGTAAAATGGTCTTTTAAACAATAAATAGATTTTAGCCCCTATCTTATTACAGTTAAAGACCTGAGTTTTTAACATAATTATGGGTAATTAGTTATACTTTTCCCCATCCACAACAAACTCATTATTTTTTTATGTATTCTTGTCATATCGTATAAACTATTATATCTGAAAGAAAGATAAAAGTACCGTGACAACATACTCATTTTTGTCTAAGCGGTGAGTAATAACTGGATCGTGAGTAATAACTGAGTCGTAACAGAAACCGGACCGAAATCAAACAAAAACTAAATTAATTGAAAACTGATTACCCGAAATCCGAGTTAACCAAAAATGGTTGTCGATTTTTTTGTAGCCTCATTTAACCAAAATTAACTGAACAAAACCATTCATATTTTCATATATTTCTAGCTTTTGTTCCTTTTGTTCATGTATTTCATATTTATACCACCATTTAATGTATTTATGTCTCCATTTCATGTACATATACATCAATTTCATATATTTCTAATCAAAAGTTTTAGCCCAAGTTTGGTTTTGACTATTAACTAAATCAAATGAATCAAACCAAGAACCGTCAATCTAACTGAATAAATCAAACCAATTAACTGAAAATGGATTAGTTAATAAATAGACTAATTGATGACCTCGACTTCGGTTGAGGATAATTATTTGACCAACCAAACAATGCACACTGTGACAATGTCTGTGTTTCCCGTTGCTTCGCGTGCGCACCTATTGGTTATCAACCAAAATCGGTTATCAATGAGCATTACCAAAATCATTAACCTAAACCACACCAAAAATAGATGAAACCCAACCGAAATCAACCAAAAACTAAATTAACTGAAAAGTGAAAACCGAATTACCAAAACTGGTCATCATTTTTTTGTACTCTTGTTTAACCAAAATTAGCTGAATCGAAATGAATCATTCATATTTTTATATATTTATGGTTTTTATACCTCCATTTCATATATTTTATATCTTCATTGCATATATTTATATTTCATTCTATGTATTTATATCTCAATTTTCTATATTTCTAAGCAAAAGTTTTAGCTCAAGTTTGGTTTTTGCAATTAACTGAAATTACATGAACCATACCAAAAACCGTCAATCTAACCAAATAAATCGAAGTGATTAACCAAAAATCGATTGGTTAATAAAATAGACTAACCGATGACTTTAGTTTCGGCTTCGGTTAAGGATAATAACTGAACCTACCGAACCATGCACAACACAATGAAATGGATACCCGATTACTTCGCTTTTAATGTATATCTATTATAATGATGCTACCATAGTGTATGAATAAAAGAACTACTAAAAACGAGTATCACAATAAGATGTGTCGCTCCCGCTGGATTGCGCGGGCATTCTGCTTGTATGTATATAAACAATCAGATTTTATTAATTGGGAAAACTTGTTGAGCTTTATTTCAAGCATATCGTGTATATGGGTGTCTTTTTTAACCGAAACCTGAAACCCAACCCGAAACCGAAGTCACTCGAACCCGAAGTAGGTGAAACCCGAAGAACCCGTAACTGAATGAATGCTAACCCGAACCCGAATATAGTTCTATGGATTGGTTAACGGGTTGAATAATGGGTAATTGGTTTAACCCGAAAAACCAGAAATAGATTTAAAACAAGTAACATATTTTCTAGATATAGCTGTATCTTCTAAAATGACCTAAAAATCCTTTTCAATTCAGTGTGCAGCAAACCATATCTTCTAAAAATTTTAAATCATTATCTTCTAAAAAATTTAAATCACGAAGTCCATTCATATCTCTAATTTTTAGAAGTTTTAAATCAAAGCATTCATAATACATTCCATATTTTCAATATCCAACATACAGGAGTTGTTTATAAAATCGTTCCAACATACAAGAGTTGTTTATAAAGTCGTTTTTATGGTGTTCACTAATAACTGTTATTGATATTTTAATATTTAAAGGTTGTGTAGGACCGATCCTGATAGCATAGGAACCTAGATTTGATATCTAATGTCCATAATAGCGGAAATATTATGACACGATTACCAAATAACAAGAATTAATCAGTTAAACGTCAATTTTATTGATAAACTTCAAATCTCCAGTTTGACAGAGCTTCGCTACTCAGAGCACAAAAGTTACAAATGAAAAGATCAGCTAGCTATTTATAGGAGTATAAGTTCGCTGGTGAGAGCATGAGTTCGGGCGAACTCGACCTAGTCAAGTTCAGTCGAACTTGACATTACATCACCTTGACCAGCGAACTTGACTACCAAATACATAAATACTTGATTTTGCTAGCCTATTCACATCTAATCTATACAGACTCGATATAAGACTAAGACATAGAATTTTGCACCAACAGACTCCCCCTTGGATATTGTCTTCGTCTTTTATCAGTCTCAAAAACTCTGTCTTCAATAAATCTTTAACGTTATCGTCCAAAGAAGTTTTTGTACGGCTTCTTTCGTCTTTCAAGCTTTGGATCTGGCTTCTGATAACTAGGTGGCACTTTAGTCATAAATTGATACCTTCTGAGCCTTGCCGCCCTACCTCTTTCATTAATTTCTTCGATACGCTTTTCTTCTTTCAAAAAGTCTACCCGTTCAAGATCCCTCCAGCTTGATTCCCACATCCTACCAGAGTTAACTTCTAGTGCATAACATACATTCACGACCCTCTAATATTGCGTTGCTTGTTCTTTTTCGCGTTCTTCGAAAACAATCTTGCTGTAGAACAAACACTTGATGTCTTCCTTCGAGCAATTTACTAGCCACGTCGGGTCTAGTATCCTTATCGTTCTCCAAAGCCCTCTCATTCCTTGAACACCAAACATTTCAATCCTCTCCTTAGTAATATCCAGATGATCCTCAAATTGTAATACGATCACAGCTTCACACGTAGTTGGATCAATCTGCCACCACTTAAACAACGGATAAAAATTCTGTTCGATCGGCATCAAAGGCATGTTTCTCATTGCTCTTGGGCGTTTCATGATCAACGTGATATCTTTCTCCCCAGTCTTCTTGTTTGTTTTGATACGACGTCCCGGGATGAAAGGTTTCCAATATCTAAAGCCCTTCGTTGCCTCAAACTTGATCATTTTCCACAGTAATTGATCGATAAACTTCATATGGTATGTAACATTCCTTGTTTGAACAAGTTCTTCAAGATCCCAGTAAGGTAGTGTCTTGAAATCTGCAAGATATTTGAAGTATTGAACTCCAAATTCTCGTTTGATGGCATACACATTCAGCTCCTTAAACCACCCCCAACTCAGAATATCTCCCAACGACACATCTTTGTATCTGGTAAGAATGCTAGAGGGGTCGTCGAAACTTTCTTTCACGAGGCATCTCTTTAAACCAGGATTTCTTAGCTTGAGCGATCTCCTCCTTTGTCATTGGCTTAGGGACTTT
The DNA here is from genome assembly GCA_947069175.1 of Scalesia atractyloides. Classification (NCBI taxonomy): domain Eukaryota; kingdom Viridiplantae; phylum Streptophyta; class Magnoliopsida; order Asterales; family Asteraceae; genus Scalesia; species Scalesia atractyloides. The sequence continues at coordinate 28,648,818 of CAMTDV010001634.1, forward strand.
TCCATCATGTATCGATTCTTCGATCTTTTCTTTTAGCATATCCTCATTCAGCTGTTTGTAATCTCCTCGAAAGTAGGGAAACTAACTGTATTTGGTCTGACGTACTTCTCAGCTTCGTCTTTCTCGTCGTCAGAGGACCAATCTTCCACTATGACTCTGTTATATTCATCTGCCTCATATCTTCGTTAATAATGATACTCATTAGGCTCAAATGTATTCACATTAAGAACTTGCTCTTTGAAATCAAAGTCGAGTGTTTCTACATCAACGTCGACCAGCTTTGCTAGATCATCTTTTGAATAATTGTGCACAAACTCACCTTCTTCAACATTGTGTTCAAGCATAAGTATCAAAGGCTTTATCAGAACTGCAGCAACAGGTTGTGCAGTAGTAATAACGTTAGACATATCAATATCATCAGTTGGCCCTGTTTTCACTGACTCCCCCTGATTCTGATCATCTATAACATTCGCCTCATCGTTTAGAAGATTAGTTAAGTCAAAACTTTCATTAACTGTTGCATCAACCACCTTTACCCATGTACCACTTGGATCATCATCATTCCCTCCATCATGGTCAGAATCATCTTTAGGATCATCAGTTGGTGGTTCATCATTTTTTCTTCATTTTCAGCTTCATCATCGTCCTTTTCTTCAGTAACAGTTACAATATCAGAAGGCTTGATAGATTCGTCAACCTTAGAAATCTCGGACTCAGAAGCTTTAGCAACATTTTCATCAACAGGCTTTTCAGCAGCTTCAGAAGATTTTGGTGCATCACCCTCAACACCTTTGCCTTTGCCACTTTCTGCAAGCTCTTTCTCAGCTTTTTCTCTTGCTTCTTGTCTATCCAACCGATCATATTCAGCGATAAAATCAATGCCAAGACTGTTAGACAACACTTTTTGCATTCTTGTGAATCTTCTATCATTTAGAGCTTGTATCGTTTTCAAGCTCAGCAATCTCTGTCTGTAGCTTTTCATTGGCATCTTGTAAGCTTTCAATCAGTCCTTAAAGAATTCACGATCGCTTTCCAACACCTTGATCTTATCTTCCATCATTTCTCTCTCAACAAAACTTTGAGTCACTTTCTTGATTAGTTCGGCCTTTTCAGCTTCATTCTTTTGAACCTTTTCTTCTAAGATCTTGACACGCTTTTCAAGAATATCAACGTCTGATTCAGGAAAGAAATCATCTAAATATTGAAGATCTAGTGGCACATTTGGAATATCACCAAATATCTTTGACTTTGGAGTTTTTGGTGTTGATTTAGGAGTAGAAGCCTTGGGAGTTGAGCTTTAGAATGAACAACTTTAGGATCAGGAGATTGAATTACCGGAACTTCAAGTAATACAGTCTCAGGAGGTTCTTGTGTAACTCTTGGACATTCTGCTTAAGCTGTAATAACAACAGGAGGTTCTTGTGTGACTCCTTTCTCCTGTGCACCAGAAGGTTCTTGTGTGACTTATGTGCTCTTTGGCTTTCCAACGTATCTCCTGCTTTTAGCTTTCTTTGTTTTCTTTCCATTCGTTTTTAGAGACCCTGTAGTCTCTGTCATTGAAGTTACTGCAGACTTCACATGCTTTGCTCTTTTCTTTGGTCTCTCTTCGTCAGATTCTTTTTCTTGCTCGGGATCAAAGTCAGCATCAGTTTCTTTGACTTTTTCGGCCTCTTTTTCTGCTATTGACTTCTTAGTTTCTTTCTCGAGCGTATCATCACTATCATCGTCATTCTCAGATGTTGCAGAGATTACATCATCTTCTTGCGTAGTCTTTTCAACCTCTTGACTTTCAACCACAACTGCTGCACTAGATCCAACCTCTGTTTGCACATTTTCTGGCTCATCTTCATCGATTAGCATAGTGTAAGCTTTCTTTGATGCACGTTTCTTTTTCTTTTCAACTTCATCCTTTAGAAACCATTCGCTGCGAGCTTTAGGCTTAAACGTCGCAAACCATTCCTTTTCAGCATTTAATTCCCTTTCGTCACCACTACCGTCATTTCTCCACTTGTTTCCAGCAGGCGCAACATAATTTTCATTCTTCAATGCCCCAAACAGTGGTTTTGCTACTGGTGCTGACTCTTGTTCTGAAACTTTATCAACTTCTTCACAGTAGTTTCATCAAGATGACTGAAGTATAGAATGTCATTTGGATCACGTGCAATATCTGTAAACTTTTCATCGATAAGCATTTGCACGAATCTTGGATATAAACACAATCTTGTATCCTCCATATTCTTTGACATGTGAGTAAAAACGAGCTTTGAATAGTTGAACGGCTTTTTCAAGATTAACGCCGTAGCCATGCAAGCCATATAGTCTTGTACATCATCGAGACCTGCTTTCCGATGGCTGAAAGTATGTATGATTGTATGCATGAGAAGCTTGTTGGGGTTTGGAACTTCCCCTTTCTTCAGTGTAGGCTTGTTAACACTTCCTTTGTAGCCCATTCTATAAAAACAACCACGAACCATCTTCTCATCAAGAAAAATAGGATCATCTTTGTCATCGTTGAACTGTAAAATTCTTCGAATATCTTCATCAGTAACCGTGATCTCTTTATTCTCGTTTCCAACTTGAACTGACGAAGTAATGATCTTTTTATCTTCACTAAAACTTGCATTCATCCAGAAATGATATATGTGTAATCGATAGGACACCGTTCTTTCAGTGATAGCGCGATGTATCGGACATTCCTTCAAAAACTTCAAAATGCTATCGTATTCCTTTAGCGATGGACACAACGCCTTGTCAAGAGTAATACAGGTGTTGTGGAACTTGGAAAAATCCATCGTGATTACCCTCGCTGGAACTGGAACCTGAAAATCGACGCAAAACATTTAGCACGCATTTGAGAAAAAATTACACATTTTTCAACATATTACATCAAGTTCGGGCGAACTTGATGTTGAATTTACAAACAGATTTGTCAAGTTCGCTTGAACATGCATACAAAAACATGTTCAACAAAATAACATAAGTTCGGGCGAACTTATGGTTATCACAATTCAAATTTCTAATTCCTAAGTTCGGTCGAACTTCTCAAACAGATCAATCTTTCAGATTTTATCCTAAGTTCGGTCGAACTTATTGTTTGAACATGAATTTTAATGTTATAGGATGCAAGTTTGGCCGGACTTGATGAACAAGTTCGGGCGAACTTGTAATCTTCCCCACCAAAACATACAACATCCTGTTATGACCATTCTAAGTGAATTCATTTCAAATCTATGGTCGTTTTATGTTGTTTATTACGATTATAAGTCCAATCTGTCCAAACAACAGCTAGATCTACCAGAAATTCATCACTTTCAGATCTAAGTTCATCGATTTGAGTTCAATTCACGGTTTAAATCTCAAATTCTCACATCTTCCATTGAAAGTGATGTACAAATCACCACAATCAATTCAAATTTTGGCAGTATAACGGTAGAATCTTTGCAATTTTTTCAAATCTCACAAAGCGCCAAGTTCGCTCAAAGACTTTAGTTCAGTTGATAATGAAGTTCGGCCTAACTTGCTTGCTATATATACCTATGCAAGTTCGGGCGAACTTGTAAGCCCAATCCCTTGAAAGCCCAAAGCAAGTTCGGTCAGACTTGAATCATTCTCATCCATTTCAGACAAGTTCGGTCGAACTTGTTTCAATGCAAACATTTAAACCTGTTAATCAAATTTCAAACTTTCAAGATTTTTGCAATTAAGTCCCTGAACTTTTCATATTTTTACCAGTTCTGAAAATATACTTGGTTGACCAAGTCCAAGCTAATGACCTTGGTTAACCGATTTGTCTGCCGAGTCCAAGTTAATGACCCCGGTGTGACCCGATTTGAACAAACTGTTGAATTATTTCAAAATCGAAGTTTCAAGTTAATGAACTTTTTCATCGTTTTGGCTTATCAGTTTTACAGATTAGCTCCCAGCCCGTTGTTAATTAGATTCCCTCCAGTTTAGCACCTTACCAGACTTCAAAGATCCGTTCTCCAACATTGGTTTGCTGAAAACAATATAGAAACAAAATCTTTTTGTATTTTTGTAAGTTTATACTAAAACACACTGAAAATCTTTTTGGTTTTAATCTGTAAAGCAGATAAACTCTGTACAGAACAAAGTAAACTATGTACAAACATATTTACATGCATATTTTTGTGAATTCGTGTCTAAGGATCATATCAGTTGATTGAGACATATCACCACGGTTTGATCCGATATGAACAAACTGTTGAATTTTTCAAAATCAAAGTTTCAAATTAATGAACTTTTTCATCGTTTTGGCTTATCAAGTTCGAGCGAACTTGATAAAATATCAATGAAAACTAAGTAAGTTCGAGCGAACTTAACAATATTTCACTCAAAAATCCTCAAGTTCGAGCGAACTGATAGAAAAACACTAAAAAAGTGAGTTTCTAAGTCAAGTTCGAGCGAACTTGGCTGACAAGTTCGATCAAAGTGAATTTTTCAAACATGAATTTTTCAACAATTTGGCATCAATTCGTTTGATTTTAATCTCCAAACTCTCAAGGGTTTATCTATGATGTATTTAACATAACATATTCAAATTTGGACATAATTTGCCCTTAAATTCTTCATTTTAGTGTAAAAGTTAAGAAAATAAGAAGAATATAGCAGCATTAGAGTTGTTCTTGTCTTGATATCAATCAAATCAGGCTATTCTACTCTGATACCACTTGTAGAACCGATCCTGATAGCATAGGAACCTAGATTTGATATCTAATATCCATAATAACAGAAATATTATGACACGATTACCAAATAACAAGAATTAATCAGTTAAACGTCAATTTTATTGATAAACTTCACATCTCCAGTTTGACAGAGCTTCGCTACTCAGAGCACAAAAGTTACAAATGAAAAGATCAAGCTAGCTATTTATAGGAGTATAAGTTCGTTGGTGAGAGCATGAGTTCGAGCGAACTTGACCTAGTCAAGTTCGGCCGAACTTGACATTACATCACCTTGACCAACGAACTTGACTACCAAATACATAAATACTTGATTTTGCTAGCCTATTCACATCTAATCTATACAGACTCGATATAAGACTAAGACATAGACATTCTGCACCAACAGGTTGTACTTTTATGTTAAACTAGTTCATTTTCTAACTCGAAACCCGATCTAACCCGGCCCGTTCTAACCCGAACCATTTAAGCCGAACACCAAAGAACCCGAACCTATAACGGTTCGGTTATCGGGTTAAATATTTAACTTTGAAAACCCGAATACCCCGACCCGAAAAACCCGAAACCCGATAAAAAAACCCGAAGAACACCCCTAATCGTGTACGATTTCTTGTTAGTAGTTGAGTTCTATTATCAAGTCCGGCCAAATCACTGATTATAACCTTGCGTCCATCTTCATTCTCTAGATCTAATTAATATTTTTTTTACTACTTTATTGCCTATGATATATTACAAAATTAATTGCTATCTTCTTCATGATCATACCTATATCATTTGTGCTCTATATAATTAGTTTATAAACATGTTCAAACGTAAAGATATATAATGTTAAAAACATGTTAGATAAAGGTGAAACTGTATTAGTTTTTTAAGTAGCAATGCGTACTCTACTTTACTACTCTATATTACATAACAGTAACTTGTAGAAACCTCTTCCTGTCCAGATGAGGTTAGACTAAAAGGATGAAAAAAATCTTTATGATTTTTGTTTATAACTTTTTTTCTTGTCGTATGCGTATCTGTTCAGTGATATCTCGATTCATAGCTTCTACGTTTAATTAATATATACACTTGATATTTTACATATTATAATTTTTTTCATAATAAAATTTTAATTTATTCGTATTATATATGTACTATATTATAATGCCCTACTCAAGGGTATCTGAAATCTTAAATAATGTTTATAATATAACGCTTAGGCTATATGATATGGGATAAAGCCCTTAGGCACACCACTTGAAAAACCTTTTTGAATTTAGAGGATCCACCAACAAAATTATGTAACACAAGAATATCCCGTAAACTAAATGTGTAAATGTGAGACACTTTGACATCACTGGGAAACAAGCGCCCAAATGGCGTGCGCAAAACTGTAGTTTAGAAAAATATGTTCCTCCATTTTTGGAGAGTTAACAGATACCGGGCAAAGTATGGATTCTAGTTGAATGTTCCTTCTCAACGAAGCACATATGGCTGGGATTCGATCCAACTCCACCCACCATTCCAAGATACCCACTTTCTTCCGAGCCTAATTATTCCATTTAAAAATGAATCCGGGGTTGAATACCTGCTACACTGCAAACTGTCCTGTCACTTTTAACCGAAAACGAACCGAAGTCGTCCGAAGACTCTATCCACCTGTCCTCATCATCACTAAGAAGTGGGTCACTATTGATTGACAACAATTGCTGAAACTGAGCACTTTCCAAACCAACCGCCATCTCCCGTTTCCAATCCCACTCCCATATAAACCCGACACTTCACCAATCAATCCTATCCGCAACACTAAAGCTTTTGCACCTTCCTGGTTTAAACAAAATCGGGAACCGCGCCGCTAGAGGTTGTTCCCCACACCACCAATCTAGCCAAAATAAAACATTTGTGCCATTACCCACAACCCCGATTATGGCCTTACATAAATCAATACCATTTCTACTGTGAATGCTAAGGATCAGGCCCAACTTGCGAGCTTCCAGTCAGACTTTCTCAACTACAGAGGCGGAATTCATTGTTAGCTGATTGAACAAACAAAGAACAAGTAATGATTACTATTTAACCGTCTGTTGTATTGATAAACATTCAAACGATTACAAACTCGAGCAGGGCTTCGCCTCTGATCACCAAAAACAGCATATTGGACAAACATCCTAAGTCACCTATTTATAGACAAGACTTGACAGCAACTAGGGACTAGGATGCTGGATTTTCGCACGAAATTTTCATGCGAAAATCCTTACAGATTTTCGTACGAAAATATTAACTATCATACAAAAACTTCAAAACTAAACTTCTGACGCTACGAAACCCTATCTGTACAATAGACTTGTCCTAGACGTAGACAATAGACATAAGTGCACCAACAGACTCCCCTTTGGATGTTGCCGCAGTCTTGGACAGTCTTCAAAACTTTTTCTTCAAAAATCTTTAAACAGATCTGACTTGAATCATCCAAAGAATCGCTTGCGTGGCCTTCGATGTTTCCTCTGAAGCAATAGGAGTCTGATATGTAGAGGAGGTCGGTTGTAAGTATTCCCGAACTTGAATCTTTCACGGGTAGCCAGCTTTCGACGAGCTTCAATCCTTTCTTCATTTTGATCTTTCTTTTTCTTTTCCTTATCTTCAAGCTTTCTCCATGAAGTGTTCTATTTTTTGCCTGAATTGATGTTGTTAGCATAACAAACATTTACAATTTTCTGAAACTGCATGGCCTGCTCCTTGTCTTTATCTTCATAACTGATATTGATGAAGAATAAGCGTTCAATATCTTTCTCTGAGCAGTTGACCAGCCACATAGGATCCAATACTCTGATTGCACGCCATAGCCCATAAATTCTCTTGTGCATGATCACAGTTTCGGAAAGATCCTCAGACATATCCCATGATCCTTCGTCAGGCTCTACACAAATAACAGCCTCTCCAGTACTTGAATCATAATGCCACCATTTGAAGATCTTGTAAAAATCTTGTTCCATTTTCTTCAAAGGCATATTCTTCATAACACGTGGCCTTTTCACAATCAAAGTCACGTCTTTCTCTTGAGTAACTGGATCAATTTTGTCACGGTTTTCGGCTTGTGTGGCTTCCATAAGTTGAAACCATGTTCTGCCTCAAACTTGATAAGCTTCCATAGACGTTGATCATTTGGACGCAGCTTCATACTGAACGTCTTGGTTTGAACCAACTCTTTCACGTCCCATTCTGGCAAGGTCTTTATATCACCCAGTCTTCTGAAGTATTGAACTCCATACTCATGTTTTAACGCATACACATCGAGTTCCTCGATCCATCCCCAACTAATAATGTCACCCAGAGATGCGTCAGGGTCTCTGGTGAAGAAAGCTAATGGACGACGGAACTTTCTTTCAGGCGGCATCTCCTTGAACCATTTCTTTTTCATTTCTATGATCTCTTCCTTAGTTGGTGGTTTAGGAGCCGTTCTCTCTTTCACTGCCTCTTGTACCTTTTGCTTTAACAATTCATCGTTCATTTCAGCAGTCATTTCATCAAGTGTAGGAAACACGTCTGTTCCTTCACCCGTATACCTTGCTTCTTCATTGTCACCTGAATCCCAATCTTCAATAATGACTATGTCATAATCGTTTGCTTGAGGGATGTCTTCGAAAACATAATTATTTGGCTCTGAGCTTGTGTTATTTAGTTCTTCTTCGAAATCAAACTCAAATGAATCTTCTTGTAAGCCATATAATTCTCCAAGATTAGCCTTGGAGTAGTTATGAACATACTCCCCTTCTTTGACATCGTGCTTGAGATAAGTGACTTTCGGCTTTGGCATTGTCTCTTCTACTGACGACTCCCCTAAACATGTTCGTCGGTTAGTTCATGTTTGGGATTGAACCCTATGAAAGGAACAGATGATATAAAGCCAAACAACACTATCCGAGCTTTGGTTCAACTATCAGAGGTTACATCCTCTGATGTACTTACACTGCTTTCCATAAAGACTGCTCATCCTATCATCTGTCTTCACAAAGCTTCAAGGTCTGCCAGAGTTATCAAGGACAGAGGATAGGAATAAAGATTTAGTCATTAGCTTAGTTAATCAATGTAACAGTGCCAAGCACTGATAGTTAGTATAAGCAGTGTTTAGAGTTAGTTACATATTGTTTCCTGTCACTATCAACCCTGACGTCATCAAAGATGCTCAGAGGTTAGATAGTTAGTATAAATAGGCAACTCTTGTAACCTTTAAACTTGTCTCTTAAAAGACCAACTTTCGCATATCATCATCTCTGCATTTTCTCATTACCAAACTGTAATTGCAAAGGCTGAGGGGGAGTTTGTGAATCACATGCAAGTTAATTAACTTGAAAGCATGATGATGATGAAAACAAACGACCATTGCTTGTAGTAAAAGTTTTCCATCTTATTCCGCTGCAAATCTCTTTTAATTCAATCATTTTCCATTTTTGAAATAAAAACTACAAGTAATTTAAACTCAGATCCTAACAATTGGTATCAGAGCTTGATTCATCAAATTTGATCTAACAATCGATTTGGTTCGAACAGATCAGCTCTCTTGCTATTCATTTTGGTTGTTTTTGTTTGATATTCAGAATTTTTACTACGTTCAAAGTTTTTAAAAACAAAATCTGAAAAAAAAATCAACTGAAAATGTCTCAAAACACACAGGATGCCAATTCTGGATCCTTGTTCAAACCACCGATGCTCAAAAGAAATGAATATTTCATTTGGCAACGACGGATGGGTCACATCCTTGCCCAGCAAAACACCGGTTGCTGGAGATCTGTTGCTTATGGACCTCACGTTCCAATGGTTCAAGCACAGAAGATCCAACCAAACAAGTGCCAAAAAATCCTGAAAACTTTTCGGAGCAGGATTTCCAGAAAATTGAATTGGATGCTAAGGCATTTAGCATAGTTGCTTCGGCCTTACCCAATGAAATTTATGCTGGTCTACTCAATTACAATAGTGCAAAGGAGTTATGGGATGCACTTAAGGAGCAATTCGATGGGACTGAGGAGGTGATAGAAAGTAATAGAGAAGTTCTAAATCAACAGTATGAAACGTTTCGTCACTTGAAAGGAGAGTCTCAACACAACAATTTGAACGTTACAGCTGTTTCATCAGTGAACTTAGACTGGTTAACGTGGTTTTTCCTAATTTGACTATCAATAGTCGTTTCCTTAGATAGGTACCAGATAAGTGGGAGACGGTAGCTTATGTAACGCGAAAATCTATTGGGTTTAAAGAAATGTCGTTGACACAACTTCATGGGATACTCCTCACTTATGAGAGAGAGTTAAACCAGAAAAAGAAGTTGCAAGATTCTGGCAAAATGACTGATGATTACTCATTGGGTAATACAACTCTTTTTGGCCAAGAAGAGGGCTCTGGCAGCAGTAAGGACCAAAGTTATGATCACTATATAGATATTACATCTGGTGGGAACTTTGGATCTGAAACATATGCACCCAACTATGCTTTTACTGCTAGTGCGGAAAGCCAAACCTCTGACAATCTATCCTTTGAGCTGAATGATTTACAACACATTGAACCTTCTGATCTTGAGGAAATGGATATTTTGCACCAACTGGCCCTATTATGTGTTAGGGCTAGTAAATTTTATAAGAGAAGTGGTAGAAAATTCCCAGGTTTGCATGGGGGGTTGAAGGTTGGGCTGGATAAATCAAAAGTCAAGTGTTATAAGTGTAATAGGCTAGGACACTTTGCCAAAGAATGCAGGTCTCAAAGTTCTGGACCAATAGTGACTCATCCTGGCCCTAGACCTCAGCACACACAAAACACTGCTCGCTACTCACAATATGCCCCTGCTCAACATGTTCAAAACACTGCCCACTTTGCACATCCTGCTACCACTGTTCTAGTACATTATGTTCAATCCACTGCTCCACAAATTCAATAGGTTCAGGCACCATCTCATCCTCAAGTGCTTGTTCAACAAGCACCCATTGTTACACAACCGCTCAAACCACTGCTAGTCAAGCAGAGGTTGGTCAACAAAGCTTTTTCACACAAAGTTATGTTGACTGGAGCAGTTTGCCTGAGGATTTGACTGATAAAAACTTTGCTTTAATGGCCAAAAATGATGTTGAACAAGAATTTTGTTTAATGGCCTTAGAGACAATTGCTGAAGGTGTTGAATCTGTGGAGATAGTGTCAAAATCTGATGAAGTTCAAGTTTGTGATGAAACAGTGGTTTCAAATGAAGAAAGAGAAAATACTGCTGATAAGGAAAAGAACTCTCCTACTGACCCATGGAACATTGATGTGTGTGAAGATGAGTGTGATTGTGCTCTTATGGCTGCTACAAAGGTATCACCTCAGATCCTTAAAGATTTATGTTCTGATAAATGCATCATTGCTTTTGCAAACATCAAAAAGGTGAATGAAAACCTGAGAAACAAAATTTTAGAAGATGAACTTAATTTTGAAAAACTGATTAAAGAGTTAAAATCAAAGTTAAGTGAAAAAGATTCTGAAATGAGTAGCCTAAGACATGAATCAAGCATAACCAAGGACCAACTCCAAACTATGATAGAAAAATACCAAGTTTGTAAAAAGTAGTTAGAAGAAACCCAAATCACTTTTGAAAAATGGGCTGAGTCCTGCAAAGGTTATGAAATTATGCTTGATGCTCAGATCAATAACAACATCAAGTTTGGTGCAGGTTTTAGAGCCTATGACCAAAATGAGAAAAATGTTGCTGAAATTGATTCTGAGTTGGTTGAAGTAGTCCCTACAAATTTGGCTGGTGAAGAGATAAAAATCACAGATAAAGCTGGAAACAAAATTGTTTTGGAAAAACCAGAGGTTTCAACAAAAGATAAATAAATTGAAAAATATCAGTTTAAACCAACCTGGTCAGATGAATGTGATATCTTAGAGAACTTTAAGTCAATGGACTTCACAACCACTGATGGTATTAAAGCCCCAAAAGCACTGGTATCCCTATCAAAGATGTGCCTGCAGAGGTTACAACCACTGCTGAGAAAAAGTCTGATAGGAAAAGAAGAGTAAAGATTAAAAACTTGTTTTGTGAATTTTGTGAAAAACGAAATCATGTGGCTGCAGATTGTTTTCTTTTAAAAGCCTATGACATTAACAAAACTTGTGTTATCAAAAACTCTTCAAAATGCACTATCTGCAGCAAATCAAATCACTCAACTCAACAGTGTGCCTATCTCAAAAACTATGAACAACAGGTAAAAGAGATCAAGGCAAAGACACTTGAAAAAGAAAGTTCAAGTTCTGTTGGAAATAAATCCAAGCAGAGTTTTGAACCAATTGAAACATCTGTTACAAAAGCCTTAACCAAAACCTCAGTTCAAAGAGAGGTGCAAGTGACAGATGCCCCACCTTCAAACTCATTTCCAAGAGGGTATGGCCAACCTACTTATAAAAAGGTTCCTCATGCTTATGAAGGCTACAAAAAGCCTTCAAAGCAAAGAGTAAACAGGCACCCTTATAGATACAATCATCTGATAGGTAATGGTCAAGAGCAGATGTTACAAGAAAATTTCAAAACCACTGACCATTATCCTAGACTTGAGGCTGGACCGTCTGTGACCCCATCCAAAGCCATTTTGGCTTTGGAGACCAACTTTAACTGATCTATTTACTTGATGTGCAGGGACCCTCTTCTTGCCTTGATAGCTTATGGTATGTAGATAGTGGAGGTTCCAGGCACATAACAGGATGTAGAGCCCTTCTCAAGGACTTCATGGCTCATGGGGGGGGGTGATATATCTTTTGGTAATAACTCAAAGGGAAAGGTCTTAGGGTCTGGGTCGGTTCTGGCTGGTAAACTCAGTTTGAAAATGTGAATTTGATTGCCAATCTGAAATTTAACCTGCTGAGTGTCTCATAAATGAGTGATAGAGGATATGGATCCTTCTTCACTAAGAAAACTTGTCAAATTATGGGATCAGAGGTTGCTGAGAGCAAAGCACAACTCACTACACACAGAAGTGGGAATGTGTATGTGGTAGATATGTTAAAAGATAATCCTATGTCTGGAACATGCCTATTCTCAGTTGCTTCTAGCAAAGAGACTGAGTTATGGCATAGAAGACTTGGACACACAAATCTTAAAACTATCACCACACTCTCAAAACAAAGTCTTGTAAGAGGCTTGCCTCACAAGCAATTTCCTGTGATGAACGTTGTGTTTCCTGTTTAAAAGGCAAACAACATAAAAGTTCTTTCAAATCAATTGAAGAGTCCAAACCAAGCCAGTGTTTACAACTGTTGCACATGGACTTGTTTGGCCCAGTGCAAATCATGAGCTTAAAACACAAAAGGTATTGCCTAGTGATAGTTGATGATTTCTCTAGGTTTACATGGACCTTCTTTATTCATTCTAAGGATGAAACTGTAAGCATTTTGCAAAACCTTGTCAAACAAGTAGAAAAACAATTTGATCTTCCAGTAAAAATCTTTAGAAGTGACAACGGAATAGAGTTTAAAAATAGGGAGTTGGATGCTTTTTTAAGTCAAAAGGAATTGTTAGACAATATAGCATTCCAATATCTCCAGAACAAAATGGGGTGGTTGAAAGGAAAAACAGAACCTTAATTGAATCAACACGAACTATGCTAGCAGATTCTGGTTTACCCCTGCCCTTTTGGGCAGAGGCTGTAAACACTGCTTGCTATGTTCAAAACAGAGTTTTGATTAACCCCAGGCATCAAAAGACTGCCTATGAGATTTTGTATAAAATCGAACCTCTGATTTCATATTTTAAAATTTTTGGCTGTCTATGTTTCATTTTGAACTTAAAAGATTCTCTATCTAAGTTTGCAGCCAAAATAGATTGTGGTTATTTTCTGGGATACTCAACCACTGCCAAAGCCTACAGAGTTTTTAACTCTAGGACAAAGTGTGTTGAAGAAACTTTGAATGTGAAGTTCAATGAACTATCATCACTGAAAATCCCAGCAAATCCTGCAGAGCTTTTTGATTTAAATAAACTCACATTTGCTGATGTTTCTATCAAGCTAGACAATGCAGGTACACCACAATCATTTGAAGAAAATCAAGATCAAGGATATGACTGTGTGCTTCCACAAACAAAAGTCTATCAAGCAGAGGATCAAGAGCTACAAGCTCTCGTGTAAACTCTGCCACTTCTGGGTCAACAGTGGTTGATCCTCAAACCTCTGCCAGTTCACAAAATCAAACATCTGTTGATAAAAGTTCTACATCTGGGCACCAAAATCATCAGAATCTTACCTCTATACCCCCAATACCACCACCACCATTCTCATCAGTGGCTGATACTTCCATTTCACCAGCAGAGGTTAGCTCAGATGATACACATTTGCAGCCATCACCTCAAAATGCTATTGTTCCATACCAAGGTGATTTCATTTATCTCAAAAGCCATCTAGCAGATCAAGTTATTGGCAACATCAAATCTAGGGTGCTCACACGAAGCCAATCCCAAAATATTTATCTTTTTGCTGGTTTTCTATCACTCATACAGCCAGTCAAGTACCAAGAGGCACTGAAAGACAACAACTGGGTAGAGGCCATGCAAGAAGAACTCCTTCAGTTCAAAAGACAACAAGTTTGGGAGCTTGTGCCACTTCCAAAAGATGTAAGTCCAATTGGCACAAAGTGGGTCTTTAAGAACAAAACTGATAAAAGAGGTATTGTTGTAAAAAACAAAGCAAGGCTCGTGGTTCAAGGCTACAGACAAGAAGAAGGTATAGACTATGATGAGACTTTTGCTCATATAGCATGGTTGGAAGCTATTTGCCTGTTCTTAGCTTTTGCTGCTAACCACAACATAAAGGTGTTTCAAATGGATATAAAGAGTGCATTTTTGTATGGAAAAATCAAAGAAGAGGTGTATGTCTATCAACCTCCAGGTTTTAAAGATGCATTCCATCCTGATCATGTCTACAAGCTCAACAAAGCATTGTATGGCTTGAAACAAGCACCAAGAGCCTGGTATGAAACTCTATCCACTTTTCTCTTATCAATAGGGTTTACTAGAGGCAAAATAGATAAAACCCTGTTTTTAAAATGGAAAGGAAAAGATTTGATGCTTGTCCAAATTTATGTGGATGACATCATTTTTGGATCCACAAGCACTGCTATGTGTGAAGAGTTTCGAAAACTCATGGCAGCAGAGTTGAGATGAGTGCAATGGGTGAGCTCCAATGTTTTCTTGGTCTTTAAGTTAAACAATTCCACAATGATACATTTATCCATCAAAACAAGTATGTAAAAGAACTGCTTAAAAAGTTTGATATGGATGATTGTAAACCATGTAGTACACCCATGGCAACCTCCAAGCTAGTCACCATTGATGGTAAAGATGACCTTGTTGATCAAACTCTTTATAGAAGCATGATTGGGTCTTTATTCTAACTAACTGCATCAAGGCCAGACATCATGTTTGCAACATGTGTTTGTGCCAGATCACAGGCATTACCTAGAAAGTCTGACTGTATTGCTGTAAAAAGGATATTCAGATACATAAAAGGTGCTCCCACACTTGGTATCTAGTATCCAGCTAATGAGAATATTGAGCTTTCAGGTTTTTCAGATAGTGATTTTGCTGGGTGTAAAACTACAACGAAATCCACATCAGGAGGATGTCAATTCCTAGGTGATTGTCTAGTGTCTTGGCAAAGCAAAAAGCAGGTTGCAGTTTCAACATCCACTGCTGAGGCAGAGTATATTGCTGCTGCTAGTTGCACTGCTCAACTTTTGTGGCTTCAAAACCAGTTGCTGGATTTTGGTATAACTGCACTAAAGACTCCACTCAAATTGGACAGTCAAGCTGCTGAAAATATCATTAAAAATCCAGTTTCTCATTCAACAACAAAGCACATTGACATCAGACATCACTTTGTGAGAGATTGCTATGAAAAAGGTTTGATTTCTTTACATCATGTCCATACTTCAGATCAATGGGCAGATGTTTTAACCAAGGCATTAGATACATCTACCTTTGAAAAATTGATCTCAAGATTTGGAATGCTAAACATGGATTAAAAACAAGTTTTCTTGTAAATCCATAGCATCAAAATGTTTTCAGAAAATCAAAAACACCTTAAAAGTAGTTAAAATTGAAATTTTTTAATAAATCTTTAAAAGTCTGTTCATAACATCTGTTTGTTCAAAACCTCTGATAGGCTTAAAAATCTTATCCACTATTAAAGTGTATCCTCTGATTTCCATTTTTTTTACCATTTTTCAAAACACTGATAGCTATCCACTGATAGTGTTAAAAATCAGTTTTGTCCAAACCTCTGTTCTAAAACAGTGGTTTGTCACATCAACGGTTACTTTTCTCTTCAGAGGTTACACGTGGTCAGATGTTAGCCATCAGATCTTGCAACAGATGCCACGTCATGTTCACTTTTTCAAAACCCTTATAAAACCCCTGTTTTATCTCACCAGTGGTTACCCTAAACTGTGTCGATTTCAAAATCTCAAAACAGTTTTTCTCTCAAACACCATGGCTCCCAAATCAAAATCTTCAAAATCCAAAGCTAAATCGCAAGAAGAACCTCTACCTTTCACTCTCATAATCAAAACCCCACAAAACTACACTGCCATACTTGAAGAAAACGACTCAAATACTCGCTATCATCCAATGATTCGAATTTTGCAAAAGTCTAAATTCTTGCACATGTTAACCGTCAAAGCCCCCATTTACATTGATGCTCTTCGTGATTTCTGGAAAAATGCAAAGGTTCACTCATCTGCTGATGGTGTTCCTTATACAATTATTTCAAGAGTAGGGGGTGTTGATGCAAATTAGCCTCCAATCGATCTCTCAAGTTTTCAAGTTAAATGACATACAACACTCTGTGTCATTTCCAATTAATGAGATCCAAGCAGGTTTCTGGAAAGAGGTTGTATCGGCCAGATGAAAGGTATAACCATTTTTAAACCTAACTTTCCTGTGAGATGAGATTTTTCTTTCACACCATTCTTACTTGTCTCTCAGCAAAATCCACTGCTTTCAATGAAATCCCATTGAACATGCAATATCTGGGGTATGCAATTTTAACTGACAACGATTTGAACTACTCCCAGATATTGTTCAATGATCTTGTAAATAATTTTAAAAATATTGAAAAAAGAAAAGCTTTTTTGATGCATCCATGTTTCTTGAGTGTTTACTTGCAGGATCAAATCAAAGGTCCTGAAAGTAAACAAGGCGCTGTGGTTAATCCAGGCAGCCTTAATCATGAAACTTCACCAGAATAACAAACCAAGATAAAGTTGAGAAAACATAAGTAGAGGAGGATGAGCAAGTTTTACCAGAACAAAATGTTCAATCTCAACCTCTTGCTACTGAGCCCACTGCTCTTGGTGATCAGGGCAACACAACCGCTGCCCTGAAACCCACACCAAAAATTTCCAAAAAGAAAACCAAAACAATCTCCAAAAAGCCTACCAAACCCAAAAACGGTCCTCTGGAAGATGAGATCCCAGAGGTTAACCCTGTAACAGCACCAAAGTCACAAACCACTGCTGCTACTTCTTCACAGCAGATGGTTCAAAGATCTCCCACCGGCTTTGAAACTCCTCTTTCTTCCTCACAAAAGGAAAAGGTTGTAGACACAGGGACACCACTTTATGAAGCTCTAGATCCACTTGGGTCTATCTTCCACAGCCCCTCTCCCAGGGCAATGTCGCTTTCTACTCAACCACCTTCACCGATACCTTCACTTCCACCCACAATTGTACCATTGCTGAATGCAATTGAATTAGTTCAGACACAAACCATCACTTCTCAACAACCTCTTACTGAGAATATACTTCATCCAATGGCTGGGTATGATTCTTTATTCATTGCTAGCCCATCGGCAAATGAAGAGGCTACATCCCTTGGGTTACATGTAACCCTTGGTGATTTTCAACACAAGCAGCCACTACAATTGCTGAACTCCCTAGTTCTCAGTTGGACAGTGGTTTCATTAATAAGACTTGATTGAAGGCAACCACTGCTGAGGCAACAACTGTTACCTCTATTGTGGGAAGTCCCTAGTACCAAGACAAAGGGGCATCTATGTTTGAAGCTGGTCCTAAAACCACTGCTCATGATAACATAGATATAACTACCACCACTGGTAGGAGTTCAGATGATCCTATTAAATTAGGTGATGATCTAAAATACCAGGATTTGACGGAGAGAGTGACCAG
The DNA here is from genome assembly GCA_947069175.1 of Scalesia atractyloides. Lineage (NCBI taxonomy): Eukaryota > Viridiplantae > Streptophyta > Magnoliopsida > Asterales > Asteraceae > Scalesia > Scalesia atractyloides. The sequence goes on from CAMTDV010001634.1 coordinate 28,666,697, forward strand.
AATAGAAAACTATGTTGGTGAAATCAAAGATTTACTAAAGCAGATGATAGCTATAAAAAGTCAACCCTCTGTTCTCAAAGAAGCTGATGACGTGATCTCAAAGAAGCTCTTAACCCTCTGTTTCAACATCAACAACATTATTTGGATTTACAACACAAGCATCATGTGAATAATGTTTGAAACATGTTTGAATCAAAATATCAAGACACTGCAGCAGACATTAAAGCCATCAAAGCACATCTACTCACAACCACTGGCCATGCACCTTCAACGGTTATATTTGTTACAACAGATGAAGCCAAAAAGGGGGAGAAACCTTTGGGTCCAAAGAAGCTAACAATAGATGATGATAAGGCCAGACCTACATTGAACATTCCAAGGCCTGATGGTTCAAAGAAGATAGATTCAACTGAAGAACTAGTGGCCAAGGCAAGGGCTAGTCACAAGAAGAATGTGATTGAGGAGAGCAGAGTGTTGGTTGAGAAAAAGATTGATCAGCAAAAAGAAAAAGGAGAGGTTGGTACTTCATCAAAAAGAGCTCCTGCTAGAAAAGCCAGGCAACCAACATCCACACCTCCTAAAACTAAGCCTGAAACCAATCCAACCATGAAAACCTCTGCCTCTCAAAAACCTATCACATCTTCAAAACCACAACCCACATCCACACAAGCAGATGTTACAACAACTGTTGTGTCAACATCTATTGATACAACAGAGGTTGCAACAGATGCATCTCTATCCACTGCCATAATCACATTTCCCACAGTAACTCAACCATTATCTACACCACCAAAAATTCCACAACCACCATCACCCACCTTAAGGTTTAAAAGGAGAAAAATCACAAAAGTGATAAATGATGATGAGATCTCTGCACCTCTTCCACTATCATCAACACCAGTGATCCCCACATCAGTGCTTACAACTTCTTCAACTGTTAAAGTCATTCCTGCATCGAATTTGTATCCTCTTGATTTACCAGCAGTTAGGGAAGAGATCCTAAGTTTCTTTTCAGAGGATGACCCCGACAAAAGAACAATTCTATCCCTTGATGGCTATCCAAGACCAACAAATGTTGATGCCTATCTAGAATTGAAAAAGAGGCAAGCGGAGGATATTGCCAAAAGAGAATCAGCTGGTAAAATGATAGAGAGATACAGATTATCATGTCCTTTCAACTGAGTAAAGTCACCATTCTTCAAAACTTTGTTAAGGATCTGAGCAACCAGTTGTCAGTAAGGGAAGATAAGTTGCTCAAGAGTGAACTCATTGAGTATATCATGGAAAAGAAGATGTATAAGGGAACAAGGCCTCAGTTCAGGGATTGGAGCATAGATGAGCTGAGAGAAGAAATCAATAGAATGCAAGAAATGTTGAAAGACCCTCTCAAAAAGCCAACTCCTCCTAACTGGGATTTATACAAGAAAGATATCTCTGAAAAAGTCTTGAAGTTGAAGAGAATGAAGCAAGAACTGATCCAAAATCATTATGGTTCCAAAAACCAAGTGATGAGATGGGGTGAGGTGAGGGTGTTAGACACTTACAAAAGTTTGGAAGAAAGAAGGAAAAAGGATCCATCCATGCCTCCCAAGCCTGGTTACTCAAAGGAATATGCTATCCTCAGAGCTCAACTCTCTAAAAGGTCCAGCTCAACATCTGCCCACTCCACACTTGCCCTGAAACACAGGAAAAAGCAAGGGGAGATTAATGAAAAGACTAACAAAGAGTTTGAGGATACATTTATCAAAGAAGGGATTCAGAATATGATTGATTATCACACATATGATACAAGTGCCAAGCTGGCCAAAGATTTGTCAAAGATGGCTCATTTACAAACCTCTGCAATAAATGCTCCTTCAAAAAAACCATCAGGCCCAAAAATTCTAAAATGGAAGGTCGACAAAGACACCCATGAATTGGCATTGCTCAAGTCTGATGGTGCAGCCTCTAAACTATCCATGGAAGATGCTTATGAGCTTACAGTAGAAGACTTCCAAGAACTACTATGTTTAGAGCTGGTGAAGGATGCTGATGACATGGAATCTCTTAACTTTGAACTTCAATTCAAAGGTCAAATAAGAGAATTCCTTCTGAGGAATAAAAACCAAGAATAAAGTGTTTTTAGCATCATCTGTTCCAGGGGGAGATTGTTGGGATTGAACCCTATGAAAGAAACAGATGATATAAAGCCAAACAACACTATCCGAGCTTTGGTTCAACTATCAGAGGTTACATCCTCTGATGTACTTACACTGCTTTCCATAAAGACTGCTCATCCTATCATCTGCCTTCACAAAGCTTCAAGGTCTCAAGTTAACAAGGACATATGATAGGAATCAGAGTTTAGTCATTAGCTTAGTTAATCAATGTAACAGTGCCAAGCACTGATAGTTAGTATAAGCAGTGTTTAGAATTAGTTACATATTGTTTCCTGACACTATCAACCCTGACGTCATCAAAGATGCTCAGAGGTTAGATAGTTAGTATAAATAGGAAACTCTTGTAACCTTTAAACTTGTCTCTTAAAAGATCAACTTTCGCATATCATCTTCTCTGCATTTTCCCATTACCAAACTGTAATTGCAAAGGCTGAGGGGAGTTTGTGAATCACATGCAAGTTAATTAACTTGAAAGCATGATGATGATGAAAACAAACGACCATTGCTTGTAGTAAAAGTTTTCCATCTTATTCCGCTGCAAATCTCTTTTAATTCAATCATTTTCCATTTTTGAAACAAAAACTACAAGTAATTTAAACTCAGATCCTAACAGTTCAAAAATAGATTCGTTCATGTCAGCATCAACAGATAAATTTTCATTATCAAATAAACTTGCTACATATTCAAAGCATTCTTTTCTAACTCATCAAACGTTCCGTCTACCAAATCATCAATCCCTTTCTTCAGCTCCTTATCAGCAATCGCCTTTTCTTTTGTCATCGATTCTAAAACACCTTCTCCTTGTAGCACAAACCCCATACTAACATCAGCAGAAGGATCATAGACAATTAACTCAGAAGATGCTGGCACGGATTCAGCTTCCGGCGCAGACTGTTCGATCAAAGGAGTCGATGAAGTAGCAGCTTTATCCATGGGTATATAATCAATCATTTCTTTACCTCGGCCTTCAGCATCAGATAGAGCTTTAGAAGCTCTTTCCCTTTCAGTAATCTTCTGTCTAGCTTCCTCTCTCTCAATCTTCTCAATCTCATCAGTGAGAGAGATATCCAAAGTACGAACCAGAATCTTCTTCATAAGCTCCACCTGCCTGTTGTTCGACTCACGCTCAGCCTCATACTCTTCCATTTTCTTTATGATCCTCTAATTTTCTGTCTCGTAACTGCTCAGTGTTGCCTTTAAAACCTCCCTCTCATTCTCCAGAACTTTGATTCTTTCTTCATAAACAACAACTTTCTGGGAAGCCTGGAAGTATCTCTCACTATCATCAGTCAGCAGCCTTAGAATCTCCCTGATACTATCTCTATCAGACTCAAGGATCTTTATCTTCTCATCAGCAGATTTCAACTTTCTTCCAACTCATTGAGCCTTCCAACATAAACGTCATCAGCTGTGAGCCTATCTCCCCCTGGAATACTACCCATCTCAAAGAAATAGTCATCAAAAGGTGTGTCAACTGGAGGATCTTGCTGTGTAGGATGAGCAGATGATGTTGCTTGCGCCTGAGATATAACAGGAGGATCTATAACTGGTGGAGTAGAAGAAATAGGAGCCTCAGTAGAAGTGTGTTGTGGAGGTTCAGAACTAACTGGAGGATCAATAACCAGTGGAGGTGATGGAACACGAGTTTCTGTGGCAACATGCTGAGGAGGAGGAGATGGAGGGTGTTCAGATATTGTTTCTGCATTTGGGGCAACTGGCGTCTCAGAAGGCTTTGAACTTAGCTTGATCCGAAGTTTTCTTGTAGTAGACTCAGGCTTTCGTGCTGCTGTATGTTTCACTCTTTGACCAGCTTTCTTCTTCGTAGGTTTGACGATAGAAATATCCTCTTCAGCCTCAGAAGGCTCATAAGTAGTGTCATCGTCACCTGTAGCCTTTCGCTTCTTTTCCTCTGCCAACTTTCTTTCCCTTTCTCTCCTCTCTTGCTCTTTTCTTTCTCTTTCTCTCTTTTCTCCTTCTCTCCTATCCTTTGAATCTGTGCTTGATGATGGTCCTTCATCATCGCCACCACCTGTTTCGGTTTCAACACCGACCATTCTCTCGATATCTGCAGTGGCTTGTTCCAAAGTTTCTTCAACTTGAACTGGCACAGTCGGTTGCAGAGTCTCTTCAACATTCACCTGTTCACTATCAGGCTCATCAATCAATCCTCTGCTAACACCTGCTTGTTTCCTTTGACGTTTGGGTGCAGAAGAGGATGTTTCAGACGTTTTCTTTCTCTTTGTCGTCGTTGAAGAAGATCCTGCTTTCTTTCTCCCGTAATGGCCCTTCTCACCTTCGCCCTTAACATACCAAATACTTCTTTTCTCAACAAAATCTTCTAACTTCTCTAATTCATCAGTTTCATCACCACTGTCTGCATTCCTCCATTTCCCTTCAGGCGGAGCAACATAATCAGTCTTGACGAATGTACCAAAGATAGGCTTGAAAGTTGGAGCCATTCCTCCTTTGCGATAGTTGCTGATGTTGTGGAGGTCAATGTAGTCATATGCTCTTGCTTCAAAAGACCCTCTTTCTTTTTCTCGAGATTTGGATGTAAGTGGTCAAGAATCATCTGAATGAAACGAGGGTACTGCAAAAATCGACCCTTTCCCAAATTCATTACCATGTGGTCAAAAATCATCCTGCTGAAGTTGTAGGGCTTGTTCAATATCACTGCCACCATCATACACATGTGATAGTCCACTAAATCATCCCAACCCCCTTTTCTGTGGCTCAGTGAACGTGTAATGCAGTGGGCGAGAAATCTGTATGGCAGACCTAGCTTGTTGATCTTGTATGGAGCAGAATTCACATATCCATTGTAGCCCATTCAGAAAAAGCAGCCTTTGACAAACTTCTTTGTAAACCCTGTCGGAAAAACACTTTTATCTCTAAAATGCAGCACTGTGCGTATAAGATCTTCTGTGATAGCGATCTCCACATCTTTATCCTCAATCTTTACTGCTGACGTAATAGCTTTAGAATCAGCTGATAACTCTGCTGCAACCCAGAAGCTATCGACGTGTGAGGCATAAACGTCATGATGCTGTGTAAGAGCGTAGTAAACATGCAGCCTTTCCAGAAAGTCTATGTATTGCGAGAACGGAGCAAATTCTGATACATCCTTGTCGATCAAGCAACAGGAGTTGTGCATTGGATGGAAACTCATATATGGTTTTCTGTGAAATAGAGAGATGTGACAAAGAGTTAGAAAAATTTCACAAAGACAAAATTCTTTTTAATTTTCGTACGAATTGCAGAATATACATTCTTTATATTTTCGTGCGAAAATAAAGAGTACATAATTAACCATCCTTCTGTTGAGTTTTCGTGCAGAAATTGAGTATTTCCGTGCGAAAATCTTCTTCGTCCCCAACAGTTAATCATTTTCAAATCGACTCAAAACACTTGCAATTTTTGTCTTTTTCAAGAAATCGAAACGGTAAACCTTAGTTAAACTTGCCGATATTAACATCGGAGGGTTCAATTTTAAGTTTTACCGGCTAGTTTATCTAGATCTACGTTTTAGTCCGTTTAACGTTCGACGAGTCCGATTTTGACGGTTCAATCTTGGTGAATACCTTCGCCAATATAAGAGGTGTGCAAATCAACCTCCCTAATGTTTCAAAAACGTCGAGAAGTGAGTGAACCGAGACAAAGTGCACAAATAGCTTCAGAGAATCCGCACCAAATTCCTTATCAGTTTTCGTGTGGAATGATCTGAGCCCTCTCTTATATATAGGCCAGCCATTTTCGTACAAAAGTTTGGCTGGTGAACTTTAACCAAATTTTTGTGCGGAAATTATGGCTCCTTTTGAAAATTTTCACAACTTTCCAACTCTTTTGTTTGTTTTCAGTTTTAATTATCCACACAGTTGTCCAAGTCCAAGTTAATGACCTTGTTTAACTGTTTATGTTACCAAATCCAAGTTAATGACCTTGGTTGACCACCTTTTGACCAAAACTGATATTATTCTAAGATTTTAAGTTTCAAATTAATGAACTTTTCAACGTTTCAAACCAGACTTAGTTTCCAGATTAGCTCCCAACCCATAGATCAAACGATTTTCCTCTGCATTCTAGTCGCTTTAGACTTGAAGATCTGTTCTCCATCACTGATAGTCAGAAACTTAAAGTAGAAACAGAAAATCTTTTTGAATTTTAATACTTCTATCCAAGAAACACTTGAAGTAATATGTACAAACATATTTACATACATATTTTTGCGAGTTTATGTTAGAGGATCATATCAGTTTATTGAGACACATTACCAGTACCGTTGCTCTATATGAAACTTTAAGATCTTAAACAGATTATCCTCAGATTGTTGGTATACTGATCCACTTAAACCTGTACACATTTCTCAACTGCTTCAAGATATGTTAGGTAAATTTTATCAAGATGGCCTAATCTGTGTTTCCCACCTCAGAATATACTCCTGCATCGAGATTCCCTAGATTTCATCTCACAGGTGAATATATCTAAATGATATCTATAAACGGGGTGAATTGCGAAACCTTGAGAGCTCAGGTTAGTACTTCCGTACAGAGAAAGAGATGAAGGCTCGACTTTGGTGGTGTTCCTCTTGGGAATCTTTTCATTTTTGTACTGCAGTATGTAGTATCTTTTTATGACATTTTTCTCATTTTTATGCAGCTTTAGGGGTGAATAATGCGAAAGTTTTATACAAGTTCTAGGCCATTGCTGACGCAAAATCAGAAGAAATCGTATAATACCCCAGATATCAACTAAATATAAAGACCTAGTATCTCAGAATCTGGCATTCTCTCAAACGAAATTTCGGGGTACCAAGCCCATATATCCGAGAGATGTTAAGCCACAGATTTACCAGTTTATCTTTTTAGGTTTATATCCTGAAAGCAGTTTACTAAACGTGCGGATCCTACCGACATATCCTTAGAAAGACCAGTTTAGATGCTTTTAAACACTACATTTCTTTAGCGTACTGTAACGGTCCACTGATGTACTATCCTCTCCTCTTTATACACAAAAACTCTTTTTGTATTTTTTTACTGTTTTTGTATTTTTCATGATTTTCAATGTTTTTGTATTTTTCATAATTTTTCAATGTTTTTGTATTTTTCATAACTTTTTCTCCCCCCTAAAAATCAAAAAACATAATTTTGGATTTTTTTAAGAAAGCATGTAAACTATATACAGAAAACATTTTGACTTACCAATGAAGATCACGTCCCAACATCGTCTCCTCAAACTCAACCTCATAAATATCCCCTGAAGATAGATTCTTTAAACCATTTAATTTTGAAAGATTTCGAAATCTTGCTCTGTCAAAAGCTTTGGTGTAAAAATATGCCTTTTGGTCATCAGTGTGGATTTTCTCAATTCGTATCAACTTTTTCTCGTGAAAGTCACGGATAAAGTGATATCGAATCTCGATATGTTTAGTGCGTGAGTGTTGACAAGGATTGACTGTGATATCAATTGTCGCCTTGTTATCTACGAAAATGGGCGTATCAAGAAATTGCAGACCGTAGTCTCTCATCTGTTGTTGTATCCATAGTATTTGGGAACAACAACTGGATGCTGAAACATATTCAGCTTAGCAAGTAGAGAGAGCGACCATGGTCTTTTTATTGCATTGCCATGTTACCAAACGTGTTCCGAAGAACTGGCAGCCGGCAGTTGTAGATTTCGCGTTCTGCTTGCAGCAATCAAAATCAGAGTCAGAGTAACCCGCAAGGTTGAAGTCGTCGTGACGTGGATACGACAAGCCAGTGCTTGGGCATCCTTTCAAATAGCGCATGATCCTTTTGACGATCAACAGATGTGATTCCTTCGGACTTGACGATATCTGGCGCAAAGGCATGTAGGGTACATGATATCCGGTCGAGAAGCTGTGAGATACATCAAGGATCCTATCATGGAGCGATATAAAGTTTCATCAACATTTTCTCCATACTTGTCTGGACAAATGCCGTGGTTTGTGGCTAAAGGGGTAGATGTGGGTTTAGTTCCTGTCATGTCGAATTTCTCCAACACGTCATGAACATACTTCGTCTGGTGAATGAAAATACCATCTGGCAGTTGTTCAACCTGAAGCCCCAGAAAGAATTTCATCTCTCCCATAACGCTCATTTCGAATTTTTCTTTCATGACTTTCTCGAAGTCCTTGCACAACTGTTCATTTGTCGATACAAAGATGATATCATCCACATAGATTTGCACAATAATCAGATGTCCATCTACTTCCTTTGTAAAGATGGTGCTGTCTACTGTTCCTCTGGTGAATTGATTAGCCAGTAGGTGCTTGGAAAGCGTCTTGTACCAGGCTCTCAGGGCCTGGTGTAAACCGTAAAGAGCTTTGTTCAGCAAGTGGACCTTGTCTTTGTGAATCGGATCGACAAACCCCGGTGGTTGGCCGACATATACCTCCTCTTTTACCTTACCGTATAGGAAAGCAGACTTCACATCCAATTGGTACACTTTGAAACCTTTCCATGAGGCGAATGCCAGGAAAATGCGGATAGCTTCTAGACGTGTGACTGGGGCGTAGACCTCGTTGTAGTCTATCCCTTCTTGCTGATGAAAACCTTGAACTACGAGCCGAGCTTTGTTTCGAACAACTACTCCTCTATCATCTCTTTTGCACTTGTAAACCCACCGTGTGCTTATCTTTTTCTGCTTTGGTGGTAGGTCAATAAGTTCCCAGACTCCAAGTTTCTGGAATTGCAATAACTCTTCCTGCATTGCTTCCACCCAACTGTCATCTTTAAGAGCATCTCTGATGTTTGCTGGTTCGACCTGAGAAACAAAACAACTACGAGAAAATTTATTTTGGAGTAGAGCAACTTTGGAATAAAAGCAACTTAGATCCTTATTGATCTGATTTCGCGTTTTCACGCCCGCTTGCAGTTGTCCAATGATGTTATCTGTTGGATGGTAGAAGACTGTTCTTGGCATCACTTCGCTTGGAACATCAACTGAGGTATCCAGATTAGTGATATTCTGATCAACAACTTGTTCTGATGACGTGGCCTCATTTCTCGCACTAGTTTCGCCATCTTGATTGTTAAGATAACTTGTAATCTCTTCTGATCCTTCATCGGAACTGGAATCCCCATTATCAAAAGTAGGGTCTTGTTCAGGTTCTGCGTTTGCTGGCGGCGGGGAAGATGGTTCTACAGCTGGTGAAACAACTGGTTCTGACTGAGTGTTGCTCGGACCTGCTTCTGAGGAAGGTGTTGTTGTTGGAGAGATTAGCAACGGCCCTGTTACTTGCTCTTGATTTGATATCTGATGTTGTTGAAATAGCAAGATAAGTTCTTCCTCAGACGGTTCTTTAGGTAGATCAAATGAATTCCACAACCCGTCGTAATTGAACAGCCATGGATCTCCAGGTTTTTGTATGGGCGTTGTATATCTCTGACAATCAACGTGTTGAGCAACAATAACCTGATTCAAGCTTGGGAGAAAGACTCACTTTTGTGGACTTGCATATCCTACGAAGAATCCTTCCAAAGATCTGGCTCCAAATTTTCCTTCCGGGTCCAATACGGTACACGGTGATCCAAAAGGTTCCAAAAACTCTAGATTAGGTTTTCGTTGGTTAAGAAGTTCGAAGCATGTCTTATTGTGCTTCTTGACCGTCATTACGCGATTGAGGGTGTAACAAGCAGAGGCAACAACTTTGCTCCAAAAACTGATAGGTAACTTTGAATCAGCAAGCATCGTGCGTGCAATTTCATTAAGCATTCTGTTCTTCCGTTCAGCTACTCCATTTTGTTGAGGAGTATAAGGGGTACTGAACTCATGATGAATACCCTTAGCATTGCAGAATTCGAGCATCTTATTGTTCTTAAACTCAGTACCGTTGTCAATTCTGATTCTCTTGATAGGCAAATGGTAAAGGTTTTCAATCTTTCAAAACAAGATCATCAAATTGTCGAATGTTTCATTCTTGCTTTCTTGAAAGAAAACCCATGAGAATCTTGAGAAGTCATCGGTTACGACTAGACAGTATAGATCTCCTGTAATACTTTTCACATTGACAGGCCCAAATAGATCCATGTGTAGCCATTTTTAGTGGAAGTTTGATGGAGTGGAGAAGCTTTCTCGGGTGTGACTTTTTGTGCTGCTTCCCCTTTTTGTAGCCGATACAGTCGTCTGACAGATGAAAATTTTGGAGATTCACCCCTTCAACTAGATGTTGTGCACCAGAAAATTCATCTTCCTTAAGTGTATGTGACCCATCTTCCTATGCCATAGGATTGATTCTTTCTCAGTAGCCTTTGATACAAAACACTGTCCCTCTTTTGAAGTAGTGGATGCGACGCTCATGTCTAAGACATATAGATCATTTTCTCGCGGAGCGCGCATAAGGATCCACTCCTCAGGAAATAACGAAACCAGTTTTGAGAATAAGACATTCTTTGTCGTTGAAGTGAGTTGTGAACTTCTTATCACAAATCTGCGAGATGCTCAAAAGATTGTTCTCAAGTTCAGCGATGTAGTTCACTTTGTCGAAAGACACAACTCCGTTTGTCAAAATTCCTTCTCCCACGATCCTGCCGCGCTGTGTTCTGGCAAACCCAACATATCCTCCCCTGATGGATTTAACATTGTACAACAACGCCAACATCCCTATCATGTGCCTAGAAGCTCCACTGTCCATTATCCACTTTGAAATGATTGACCTTGGAAGCCCCTGCACATTAAAAGCATATTACTTAAACAGAGATACCCAAGCCTTTTTGGTCTTGGGTGGGACGACAATGTCGACTTTTGGAACTTTGGAAACTTTGTCATCTTTCTTAACCTCAACCCACTGTCCAGTCTTAAATTCAGTCTTATCTTTTGATTTGACTGGAACATTGGTTGATTTGGAGTCACAGGAGATGTTTTTGCTTTGGCTACCCAGGTTTGTGCTTTAGAAAATGCCTTTTTGATGTAGAGATTAGATTCCTTTCTTTCATTTTTCTTTGAAGTTTCTCCAACTTCAAATTTTGAAATGATCTCAGTTGGTGATTCCTTAATAGAATTGGCATTTTCATTTCTCTTTAAAATTTTTGTTGGCAAAAACGCTGGACCCTTTTTCTTCTCATCTACTGTAAACCTCTTTTGTTCATGAACAGGTTTTGGATGATTTTGTGAACATTGTCGTGCAATATGCCCAACTTTGTTACACCTGTAACAGGTTCTACTGTCATTTCCAACAGTGTGTTCCATAGCCTGTTCACAAAGCTCCTTTTCTTTCTAAACTCTTTGTTGGTTTGTTTGTTAATAACCTCTTTTTCCTCAACAGTGTTGGTTCCATAAACAAACTCAACTCTCTTTGTAAAATCTGGTTTTCATGATTAGTTGTTTCGTTTCTTCTCAAACCCTAACCCATCCCTGTTGTTTTCAGGATAACCTCTACCTCTTGGATGAATGTTTTTGTGAGTTTTCTTTGGTTTTGAGTATAAACTAGCAACATTCTTCTCAAGCTCAGATGTTTCAACTTCAATGAGCTTAAAGAATTTATCGACACGGTCAAGGTTAACATTCTGTACTGGGAATTCTTCATTAGTGTATAGTTTATCTGATCATTTCAGTTTGAAGATAACTACATTAGGATCATCACTTAAACCATTTTCTGACGTTGTGATAAAATTTTCATGAAAACTTTTCTCACTTCCAGAATGTGAACTTGACTCTGATTTCTTATTGTTTCACTCAACACTTTCATAAAATGTGCTGTCAGACTCATTTTCAAACACATTTTCAAACATTTTGGTTACCACCTCGGATTCACATTCCTTTTCTGTTTTGAAATATGTTACATCAAGATTTTCAGGCAGCTCGTTATTCTTTTCTGTGAGAAGATTTAAATTCAGCGCCTTATCCACTCCGTCAGGGTTTCTTAGCATAGATATTCCACATAGGAGGTTGAACATGATCGTAACATTTTCCAAGATTTTTCTCACTTTTCTTACCATCTTTGCTGTTTTCTGGTTTTGGTAGATTGTGATCGAGGACATACATGCTGGTAGAGTAACTGATTAACAATTTGTTAACCCTTTCCGTTTCAATTTTAGTTTTCTCCAGCTCACTTTTCAGCTCAGCAATTGTGTTAATATGAAGATTGATGGCCATTTGTTTGTCCATCACAGTTGCTTTGAGCATTGAAAGTGTTTTGTCATCTTTTTTGACAGTTTTCTCATACTGTCGAATGGTCCTGCTGAGCTTATCATATGATTCTTTTACGGTGTTGTAATCGTATGACAGCTTATCATTGTATGTTTTAAGTTCTTTAAAAGCTTTTTCTTTCTCAGCACATTGCTCACATGCTTCGACACATTTTAAGCATGGGCTGACCAATTCGACAGTTTGAGCTTTCACAGTTTCTTTATCTGTTTCAACCTTTTCTACCTGTTTTTCCACACTGACTACCTCGTTTGTATTGGCCATGAGTGCTTTGTTGGCAATATCGGTTAAGCTCTCCAGTGTCACAGGTTCAGTTACATCTATCAACTCCACACATTCTGTCTTTGTCTTATCAGAACTTTCTTCTGTATGTCCAGTTTCAAAGCTACCTGCAAAAGTTTTCAGAATTGTGTCAAATACACATGATTTACGAGTACCTGCCAGATGTTCCTCTTCTTCTGCTGAAGTTCTGAAGTAATCTGCCAATACTTCTTCCATCTCTTCCTCTGAAACTTCTTCAGATGCTTCTGGTTCTTCCATGATTTCAGCAACGAGTGCAAGACTTTCCTTTTTGGAAATGATATTGTTCCAATTGAATCATTCATCTTCCTGTGTTACCACCAGAGCTTTATCTTTGGAGTTTGAACCTCCATCTTCGATTTGTACCAATCTCTTCTCTGGTTGTGGTCGATGATAGATTGCCTTTTTGTAATAGTCATCTCTAAACGGATTATGATTGCCTTTTACTTCTGGGTTTGGGCATTCGCGTTTGAAGTGCCCTTTCTCCCTGCATTTGAAACATGTGACTTTGGACTTATCAAAGCCTAATTTTCCGTCAAGGCCCTTAAATTATCTCTTCCAGTAATTTCCATGAAACGCTGAGCCCTTCGAACCACTGATGCCATGCACCACATGATGTCAATTAATTCTATCTTTTCTGGATCAATTTGGTCGTAGTCTTCTTTGGTCATTTCTGGATTTCCGATACGACCGGCTAAAAGACTTTCATATGATTCCAGAACGGCTGCAAGGAGCACCATATGTTGTTTAGTAGTTTGCTCATTGAAGTCTTGAGCGTTCTGGAGATTCATTGCGATATTGCATTGCAGGATTCTCTGGTTAGAGTTGGATTGACTCTGCTGGTTGCTCTGTGGTTGATTTGAGCTCTGAGACGATTGTTGTAGTTGGTGATTGTTTGGATTGAAGGAAGCAAACGTTTGAAATCCACTGGACTGGTTGGAGGCTGGACTAGCATTTGTATTAGCATTGAAGGCTGTTTGGATCTTGGGACTCTGAACCGGAGTGTTTGGGTTTCCTTTGTAGTATAGGCTGACGTCTTGTTGCGAGTTTGATTTCTTGCCTTTTGCCATTTTCTGCATTTCCAGCTCGTGCCCTTCCAATTTTTCTATGAATCTCGGCAAACTAAGACTGTCATACTCAGCTCCATTCTTCAGAATTGTTAGATATGTTGCCCAATCTCCTTCCGGCAAAGAATCTGCCAGTTTGTCTACCAACTCTTCATTTGTCTTGACAATTCCCATACGCTTCATCTGTACTACCAGGTGACAATACCTTTCTATGAGTTGCTTCATATTCTCGCCTGGAAGAACATTGAACACTTCAAATTCTTTGTTTAGTAATGCCTTCTTTCCTTTTCTGACATTTGTACTTCCTTGAGCTCTTAATCGTAAGGCGAGCCATAGTGAATGAGCATCGTCATCGTGTTGCATGAGAACTAAGATCTCTTCTTTTATGGCCTGCTGAAGGAGATTCATCATCTTCTTTTCAGTGATGTATTTTTCTCGTTCGTCATCGGATAGACGAGCCATTGTTTTCTCAATGCCAAGTTCATTAAGTGGTGGTTGATACTTGTTTTTGAGTGCGAACCAAACTGTTAAGTTTGTTGCTTGAACCCAGTTCTTGAAACGCTCACTCCAACTTTCATAGTCTTTGATGTTCATGAGCTTTGGAGGCTTTGTAGTGGTTCCCATTTCATTTTCCAAATTCATGTTTTGGGCTGCTACGGAGGCTGTAACGGCTTGTGTAGCGAACGCGTTATGGAATTCTTCTTCACCTGACATCTTGTCAAAAACTTAAAACAGAAAACAGATTAAAACTGGTTAACTTGAAGTTGACTGAAAATTGAGTTTAGACACAAAATTTTCGTACGAAATGGGTGCTAGATTTTCGTACGAAAAATCTAGTTTTCATGCGAAATTGAAATTTGATGCGAAAATCTTGTTGTTTTGTTAGTTCAATCTTTTTAGGTTTTAGTCCTCTAATTTTCGTACGAAATCTAATATTCCGTGCGAAAATACTTGTCTTCTTCAAGCACTTGTTCACAATTTCATGTTTTTGATGATTTCAGGCATGATTGTCACACCCCGACCCGCAGCGGAAAAGGTGATTGGGGCATGATTAGGTTATCATCAAAGCTCATGACATTTATTATACGTTTCATATTCATTAATACAATTTAATGGAAATTTACAATAAATGTTACAACATGCTCTAACTATCAATCTAAGCTTCTTTGTTCTCTTCTAAGGCATTTCCTATGTTTTCCTTGCTTCAACCTGTTCACCTGTATCATGTGTAAAAGGGTTTTTTTTGGATCAACAAAAAGTTGGCGAGTGAATCCTATGGAAAACATTTGAACAAGTTTATCCAATTGATTATAAATAATGTGCATAACCACATATGAGTAAATGTAGATGTAAATTTATTAACACAACAAACAATATTGAATATTGCACACACATACATCAAATGATTGTTTTGAGGCACGCGTTGTTCGACTCATCTCCCACGAGGAACTGATGGGCCTAATGAATGAGTTTTGAGGCACGCGTTGTTCTACGAACTGATGGGCCTAATGAATGAGTTTTGAGGCACGCGTTGTTCTTACGAACTGATGGGCCCAATGAATGAGTTTTGAGGCACGCGTTGTTCTACGAACTGATGGGCCTAATGAATGAGTTTTGAGGCACGCGTTGTTCAACTCGTCTCCCACGAGGAACTGATGGGCCTAAATAATTTGCATACAACTTTGACAATATGTAATACATCACAACCAACAATAGTTACATTCTAGTTTAGATCATATAATGGTATAGCACGAGTTTGCATAAGAGAATTAGTTTAAGCGACACATGATACACCCCAAAACATGAATAAAAAGGGGAATTTGTAAGAATTCACTCACATTGGGTGCGTTCGGTTGATGATGTTGAATGCACGCGAAGTGGTTTTAACCACGAGTGAAATTAACCTAGATAAATAGCATTATGGTTTGGTAAGTAAACGGATTTTATTAATCCATTTTAGTAGGATTTGATGGGTGCATTTTTGTGAGTTTAAGGCTATTTTCTAACCTTAAAAAATGTTATTTTTAAGTATTTTTAATTGATTTTTAATTAAAATAAATAAATAAAAATAATAAAAAAATTTGATTTTTTTTGCTACAGTTGACTTTGACCGTTGACTTTGACTGACTGTTAACCGGTTCGAATGCATATTGTTGTGCGCTGAGTGAGGCTCGAACCCGAGACCTCCCGTACGCGTGCACGCAGCTCTACCAACTGAGCTACGTGTCTAAACCGTCATATATCTGATTTTAATTATATATATATATATTAATTAGATTTAAACAGAAATCCTTTATTTTAAAAACGATTTTTAATCCAGAGAACCGGTGCGCTCCACAGGTCTTGAACCCGGGACCTGTGGGTTGTGTAACACACAGTCCACCGCTGGACTGTGTGTCTAACTTGGTTATTATTCCGATTATTAATATACTTAACATATACATAAAATCAATCCGGTTCAGTTAACAAAAAAAGGAATTTTCATTAAGGCAGCGTGTGTGGAAACAATATTCGAACTCGAGACCTTTGCGTTTAATGTGCACACAGTCCACCGCTGGACTGTGTGTCTAACCGGTAAATAACTTGATTTTAATTATACTTATATGTTTACCGAACTTCATCTTCTTCGTTGTGTTATAACCAGAAGTGACGACTGACTGGTTCGAAGTGTTGATTCAGGTTTCTTTAGCGTTTTATGATTAATTACAGATGAGATAAAAGTAAAAAGAAAGGAAATTAGGCGTGAAAAGTACCGACTGGCTTTCCTCTGTTTTCCGGCAGAACTCCGGCGACAGCAATCTCTTCCGGCGACGAGTGTCTTGCCGCAGATAATCTTCAGAAAGCTTACAAAGGGTGGGGTGACTTCGGTATAAGTTTAGGGGGTTCGGTAAAGCTCAGAGATTAAGGACTCGGTTTTCCGGCGACGAACAGAATATTTCCGGCGAGTGAGTTTTCGCCGAGAAAGGGTGCGATTTGAGAGTGAAAAGTTTCTGGTGAGTTGTGGGTGAATTTATAGGGTAGTATCGAGATGTATGGGGTCTGAATTTGGTCTCAATTCGAAGTCAGCCGTTCTCCGGCGGTTACGACTGATGTCGCGGGTTCAGACGTCGGTTATAACCGTCGTGGGAGTTAATTCTTCGGTTAAATTGAGCGGAAACGTAAATTATCGGCGAAGTCGTCGGGATTTCCGACGACTGCTATTTGGGCGCAAATTGACTGAATTTTGACTTCCGCACTTTATTATTTGAATTAATTGATTCCTTTTATTATCAGAAAATCAAAGTGGCGGAGCGGTTTAAATGTTGGGTGTTAGGTTGTTGTTGAACCGGTACAGACCCGGGTTCGAAACCCGGCAGAACCAAAACATTTTTATTTTGCGATTTTTAACAGTTTTTCAAAAACAACTTATATATTCCAATATAATAATTGATTATGTATCGTTTAAAATTATTTTGGGCATTTAATTCGCAACGAAATTTTTAACTGATTGTTCGGTTAATAAACGGAGCGGGTTTGGTAAAATCCGTTTTTGACGAATGTTACAATGATTTTGATGGATTTTAGGTTTGTTTGATTCAGTAAGCTGATTAGTGTCGATTTTAACACGGTATACTAATAACCTAGTCCAAATTGTCCATGAAATCCTTTAGATCTAGAATAAGTTCCAAGAAAAAGTAGAAGAAGAGTTTCCAATGGATGAATCTTGAACTTTGAAGGTTTAAGCCAGCTGAAACTTGGTTATTTGTTCACAAATCTGACTTTAAGGCTCTGATACCACTTGTGAATGCTTAGGATCGGGCCCAACTTGCGAGCTTCCGGTCAAACTTGCTCAACTAACAGAGGCGGAATTCATTGTTAGCTGATTGAACAAACAAAGAACAAGTTTGATTACTGTTTAACTGTCTGTTGTATTGATAAACATTTAAACGATTACAGACTCGAGCAGGGCTTCGCCTCTGATCACCAAAAACAACATATTGGACAAACATCCTAAGTCACCTATTTATAGGCAATACTTGACAGCAACTAGGGACTAGGATGCTGGATTTTCGCACGAAATTTTCGTGCGTAAATCCTTACAGATTTTCGTACGAAAATATTAACTATCATACAAAAACTTCAAAACTAAACTTCTGACACTACGAAACCCTACCTGTACAATAGACTTGTCCTAGACGTAGCCAATAGACATATGTGCACCAACATCTACCCAAGCCATTACCAACTCAAGCAACTTGTTTCCAAGGCCAACAAATAGAAAGCTTTAGTAGGATAGTAGAGGGTTCAAATGAGAGGAATTCTTTGTAAGAAGAAAAAAGAAGAAATATTAACCAATAAGAATGCTTCATTTTGCTTTATTTAATATTTGTATATAACGTTATTCTAAGGTTTATTGGTAAGCTTACACATATCATTAATTTGTAGTCTTTTTCTTTAATAGCTAACTATACTAAATTGGTAACTTATTTTCAATATATATATTTTTTCAAAAACAATAACTAATATAGAGGATGGATTACGAGAGAACCCATCTTTATCAGAAAACTAAAAAACTCCCGAAAACCTAAAAACTAAACCCTAAATTTAAACCTACAAAAACCTGACCCACCCCACCCCCCTTAAAATTAAACCTAAACCTAAACCCTCAAAAACCTAAAAACTAAAATAAACTCAAAAACTAAACCGCAAGGCTAAATTACATGTGCATGATTACATATTTTGCACATGTGTAATACTATTTTTTAAGTTTTTTTATACAATGCATCATATACATCTATTGCACATGTGTAATACTAGTTTTTTAAAGGTTTTTTTAGACATTAAAATATTTGATTTTGAAAAAAAAATTGTAAAAAAAAGTTTGTGTGTTTTTTAAGATTTTTTTTACGTTTTTTTTATACATTGCATCATATACATATATTGCACATGTGTAATACTAGGGTAGGGTTCATGCGAGAACCACCTTTATTGCGAGAACCAATGTGAAAACAAAAAAATAAACCCACTACACCACCACCGAGAATGATATTATATATATATATGTATATATATATGTGTATATATATATATATATATATATATATATATATATGTATGTGTGTGTGTGTGAGGGGGGGGGTCAGGGTAAATTGTAAACTCCTACGCGTTGTGAGAATTTGTACAACTCAACCTTACGAAAGGTTTTTTTCAAATTCTTTTGTTACCAAAAATCCTAAAAAAATCAATTTTCCAAGAAAAAAACCCCTACTTTTTTTTATTTACACCCAGGCGTAAAAAGCTAATGTCAGCAGCTGTAAGAAGCTGAAAAACACGACTTTGTTTTTTTATAGCTGTCTTTGTGACATTTTTCAGGTGTGTGCAAATAATGGGGGCAAAACTCGCACAAGAAGTCGAAGTTCTCTAAGTTTTCATAAGTCATATGAGTTTTCTTTTAATCCGAATCCTATATATATAGGTGAAGTATAGAGAGAAAACTCACTTGAGTTTAAAAAACTCAAGAAAACCCTATGTAACATTTTTATTTTTTTCTAAAAAAAAGGGAATGTAAGTTACATGTTAATGAACGTTTTGTAACAAAAAACAAAAAACAAAAAGCGCCGAATTGTTTTTTTATAAATTTTTTTAAGAGTAAATTACAAGTTTTGTCCTTTATGTATGTCCAAAATTACAGACGGTATCCTTTACCTTCAAAATTGATCAGTTTTGTACTTAATGTTTTGCAAATCTTGCATGGTTTGTCCTTAATGTTTGCAAATCTTGAATGGTTTGTCATTTAGGTCAAAACCAAATTGCATGTTTTGTCCTTAATGTTTAACAAAAAATATGAAGTGGTTATGGCCTAAAGGACAAACCATACAAGATTTGCAAACATTAAGGACAAAACTGATCAATTTTGAAGGTAAAGGACACCGCCTGTAATTTTGAACATACATAAAGGACAACACTTGTAATTCACTTTTTTTTTAGATTTCAGTGTTTACAAAAAAATGCTAAAAAAACTGAATTTTTATACTTTTTTATAAAAAAAATTTCACTCGGCGCTTTTTATTTTTTTTTTGTTTCAAAACGTTCATTAATATGTAACTTAATTCCCTATTTTTTTAGAAAAAAATAAAAATGTTAGATAGGGTTTTCTTGATTTTTCTCAACTCAAGTGAGTTTTCATTTTATCCTTCCCCTATATATATAACCGTCATTGCGAGAACCAATGTGAACACAACCAAAATACCTAAAAAATCTAAAAAAACACACAAATTTTGTTTAATATGTATATATATATTGTAAAAATCGCTACTTTTCGTCCCAAAAAAATTATTTTTTGTATTTTTTTGGGGACTTGAGTTTAACATGAACCCTACCATATATATATATATATATATGTATATATATATAATACATATATGGGATGGATCATTAGAAAACTAGTTTAAATGAGAAAATAAAAAAACTAACTAAAAAAGCCAAAAAAACATATCAAATTTTTTTTTTTTTTTTATAAAAATTCGCTATATATATTATATAAAAAAAACTTAAAAAAAACATATAATGCACATGTGTAGTAAACATATAGTGTACATGTGCAGTACAAGTTTTTTTTTTGAAAAAAAAGTTTTTTTTATACATAATATGCAGCGATTTTTTATAAAAAAAATTGTAAAAAAATTTGTATGTTTTTTATGCTTTTTTTTTGGTTTTTTAGTTAGTTTTCTCATTTATATCTAGTTTTCTCATTATACTCTCCCTATATATATATATATACACACACACAATTGCTTGCGTATTTTTAGACATATTGTATAAGTTTTTAAATATGTGAAGTTTATAGTTTTAGCTTTTTCACAAACCAACATCATCATTAAGTTGAAACTTTGATTACATTTTTCAACCAGTTTTAATTTATAGGACTGGATAATTTCGAATGAATTATGTCGAAGAGTAATATTCCATATATTGTACCCTAGTGTTAGGAGAACATACTTTTAGCACGGCGTGACAAATTCATATATCTTAAAATAGTGCACGCAGGGACATATGTTGCATTTTAAAGGAGCTCTCTGTGTCCAACTCGTTGCATTTTAACCTTTTGAAATATGTATTAAGGACAAATGCAACAGCAAAAAATCATTATTTCCAACTAATTCTTGTACTATAACTTTTGTTTCCCAACTGGTTCACGTTAAGTTTCTTGTCTTATCTTATATTCATGCCCGTGGTTTTGTTTGTCAAAAGTTGAATTGTGGTGGTTTGATTAATTATTATTATATTTTCATGGATGAGATTTATAGGTTTAGACTAATATAAAATACTAAATTTTGCTGAATATTGAGTAATTCTCTACAAAATTGTCAACCATACTTGTTTTCCATTTACAAGGCCTTGATCTTGTTAACTTGTGTTAATGGAAATTTAGATTGTAATCGTGTTTCAATTGCCTAAATCTTGTAGCATGTTATCTTGAAGTCTTGTCCGAAATTGAAAATTGCTTTATCTACAAATACTGGTTTTGTTAAGGTTCAAAAGATACTTTTTTTTAGTATTTATTGTACATTATCTCAAGGTCTATCCGGTTGTGTAATTCTAATGAAAATAGAATAAAAAAAAGATTACATTAAAAAAGTTTGGACTGATACACCCATCGATCAAAAGTTTTGATTTTCCGATTTCTTAATATCATAATGATTAATTAGAATTCGGATTAGCGAATTGACAAAGAGATAAAAATTAACGGAAGAATAGAAGCCAACGAAAATTTGGATCGGTTAATTGAGAAAGAAATAAAAAAATTGGACTGATACCGATTGAAAAATGAATAACTATACAACGTTGAAGACCTAGAAAATGCAAGATCAAAACCCATCTTCGACCGGCATCTACCCTCACACCTTCTTCACCTATACGGGTGTTCAGAATTCGTTTCGAATTCGAAAAATTCGAAACTCGATTATCAAGAATTCGTTTCGATTATAAGAATTCAAATTCAAATTCGATTCAATTCGAGTCAAGTAAATCGAATATGAATTTATAATTTCAAATTCGATTCTATTCGATTCGAAATTCGAATAAAAGTTATACATTTTTATTTATTATTTTTATGTATAATACATATGTAACTTTTATTAGCTATACTATTAATTATTTTCAAAATTTATTCCAAGTATTAAAATTACCCATTACTAAACCCGCTACATGACAAAAAACTAAAACCTAAGTAACAAATCTATCAATAGATTTCTAACCCTAAACAAATTAATTTGTAATGTGAAGTGGTTATTTCCAACTTATCATTTTGAATTTTAGACTTATGGAACTTTATTTAGAACTTTTTAATGTGATATCGTGATTTATAACTGTTTTAAAATTTATGTTTCATTTTCCTAGTTTTTTTACATGTTTTAAAAGAATTTGAATCAAATTGAATTTATTCGAATTCGATTTGAATTCAAATTTTTGATCGAATACGAATTGGGTTTTTTATTCGAATACAAATTCGAATCGAATTGGGTAGATTTTAATCGAATTAGAATTCAAGGACAAATAAAAATTATTCGAATAAATTTAAAATTTGATATTGGATTCGAAGAACACCCTTTATCTTCACCAATCCGATCTTTCTCTTCCATGTTTCCCTCTTTGTGTGTCGAACTTGGTCCTTGTCTGTCCGACGATACTCACACTATCTCTAGGTTTACAAAATGAAGATATTACTTTATTCTTGTTGTGTTTAGAAGGTTGGTTTGCACTTAGCACTCATCAGAACTTGTGGAAGTGACAATGGAGAAAGGAGAAGGTGAAACTCCAAATTATGTTTAGGAAGATGGAACGACGATAACGCTAATCGATATTAGTAGCTTTGTCATTTCATCTTTTAAACTTTCTAATCTCTATAATCAATATACAAACAAGACAAATACATTTTGAATTCTAGCTACTTTAATATATTTCTAACTTCACAAACAATTCTACTAACCAAACATCCAAATTGTTTAAATCCATGTCATTAGTGAACAATTTATTAAAAGAGTATTAATCTTGGAATACCATTCAGAAAAATGAACTTGGAACCTCGAGGGATCCATGTTCCATATTTATTAATAAGGTTTCCCACATTGCTTAGAACTCTTATGTGTTTTTGTGAATTAGACTTTAAATCAAGAGTTCCTACAAAAATGTTAATGTAAAATTAAAGAATATATATAATTTCAGAAGCAGTTGATGAAAAGACCGGCCACTAATTAAATGGTTCAGAAATTGTTTTCCTTTTGCAACATTTATAAGTTACCAACCTAGCCTTAGCTCCGAGAACCTTTTTATGGCATGTTGTATTGTTGTCTCATTTCGTTCCCTCATAATCCTAGAATCTGAAGACAACGCGAATGAAAGAAAAAAAATAAAAAAACATCAAGAAACAATAGAGAAATTGATAGGCAAATCATATTAGTAATCTTGAAAAAGGAATCATTTTCAGATTGGTGACATCTATTGTCTTTGAAAAAATATGTAAATAACATTTCAAGAGTAATTCCACAAAATTACCAATGAGGTAAAGGTAAAGCCTCTAGGAACACCTAGGTTTCTAGGTCTTGAATTCAAGTTCCAGAGATGACATGATTAAAGAGATTCGTTGTTCTAAAAAAAGTAATTATAAATTATAATACTTTACCCATTTGGAGATCATCGCGTTGGGCAAGCCTACAAATGTATGAATTATCAAGGAATCTTGATTATGCAAGTATGTTTTAGTTGTTTGGTATTTCAAATTGTTCATTACTTCTTACTTCTTTTATCAACTTTAATGATAAATATGAGAAATGCCAATTTCAGAATTAAAAATACGTTGAAAATGTGAGAAACACGTAATTCACATATATCTTTTTCTTTAACTTTAAGTGTGATATAGAAAGCAATTGCGTAATCATCTACTCAGTTACCTCACTAAAATTATCAATATATTACGTACAAGTATTTTATATGATACACACAGTTCTCAAAATAAAAATGATTCTGAAAACATCGCGTCTCAAACTCTTATCACAAGTTAGAATTATAGTGATAAAGTTAAAAGAAAGGTGATTAAATTATCATTAAAATACACACACTACAAGATACATTTTACTCAAACACACATAGTTAATAAAACTCCCTAACATGTGTGTATGTATGTGTATATATATTTACATATGTGTGAGGTTAGGGTAAAATGAAAACTTATACGAGTTGTAAAACTTAGAAAAATTTAGTCTAACTAAAGGTTTTTTCCAAATTTTTCATTTTTACCAAAATATTTTAAAAAAATCAACTTTTACAAAATTTATGGCAGCCGTAAATACTGTAAAAAGTGATGTCATGCTTATGTAATCTGCTTTTTACAGCTGTGTAAGGAGCCGAGAAACACCACTTCGATTTTTTGTACGACAATCTTTTCTAACATTTTAATCTAGAGGTGTAAAAAATGGGGGAAAAACTCGCACGAGAAGGCCGAGTTCTCACAACTCGAATGGATTTTCCCTTTGATCTTGATCCTATGTGAATATATAAATATATAATATACATTTATGTATATAGGGATACTTGTTTGGCTTAATTAAGAGGACATTTAGGATATTCATTAAGAGTTTTGGTAATTATAGCTTTGTATGTTCTGCTGAAAACATAAACAATACATTAATAAATTATTACGTCCTAAAAATAAATTATGTTTTAGTGAAATCACAGGTGAGCAATGGAATATTAGTGTTTGATTAATCAACCCTTTGGTCCTATAAAACCCCCTACAGCTTCTAGCTCTCATTCCATCCCATCATAAACTCCTACACATTTCTAGTAAACACTCACATTACAAAGTGATGGCTTCAAAGACCAATGCTCCACTAGCTCTCTTTCTTGCACTCAACCTTTTGTTTTTTGCACTAGCCAGTGGTTGTACCACCTGCCCTAGCCCTACCCCAAAACCAAAGCCATCATCCGCTGGAACTTGTCCCAGGATGCCCTTAAATTAGGTGTATGTGCCAATGTGCTTGGCAAATTACTTAATCTAGTAGTCGGAGACCCACCAGTTAAGCCATGCAGCAGCCTTCTCGAAGGCCTCATTAATCTCGAGGCTGCAGTTTGCCTTTGTACATCTATCAAGGCTAACGTTCTCGGAATCAATCTAAATGTGCTACTGTCTCTCAGTTTGCTTCTTAATGTTTGCAGCAAGCAAGTTCCAAAGGACTTCGTATGTGCTTAAATGATCAACCGACAATGTAATCTGGCTTGTGTGTTTAATTTGGATTGTGAGTTTTTAGCGTTTGGTCTCTAAATTTCTGTGTAATGTCTCAAAGAATTATTTATGTGTGTAATGATGGTTTGAAAAATTATTTTGTGGGAATAAATAGAGGATTCGTTTTCGCAATTTCTATTTGGAAAAAGTTACGCCGTTAGTCCTTGTGGTTTTCGCAAAATTTCAATGTTGGGTACTAATAAACTTTTGTTGCGCAATCAGGTATTAATATTATAATTTGTAACAATCTTAGGTCCTAACCACTAACCCAGTCATACACTAACGTGAATAACCCTCACGTGCAGAAAACGTGAGGGTATTTTCATCCTTTCCAGTTTTAAAACCTCTAAACCCTTATAAAACCCCAGGCCCCAATATTTCGCACACCTTTTTATCATCTTCAACATCAACCTCTCATCCAAAAATTATGGTTTTGTGCAGATGTGGAAGGCAAGCAATCATCAAGACTTCGTGGACATAAAGTAATCCAGGACGAGAATTTTACACATGCCCTCAACAGGTTTGTAATTGTAGCCCTAATTTTTTCAATTTTATTCAAGCCCTAATTTTTACATTTGCATTCAGAGGTCTAGGTGCAAGTTCTTCGTATGGCTTGATCCTCCAATGTCTAATCGTGCTAGTCAAGTCATCACAGGCTTGCTTAATTCCAAGAATGTGCTTGAATTCGAAGTTAGGGATCTAAAAGATCAAGTCTAGATGTACAAGCTGCAAGTCACAGAAATGGAAATCAAGCATTACAAGGCTGTTCGAAAGAGGGATGCATCTTGATAATCAGTTGGATAATGTTTATCTTAGTTGTCGTATTTGTGTCTGCAAGTTAATGTGACTTGTATTGTAGGATGTTATTTTGGCAGTTTAACAAGTTCTATCATAATGTATGGTTGTATCTATGTTAACGTATTTTGGCAGTTGTCGTATCTATGTTAATGTATGGTATTATAAATGATAATGAATTGGCAGTTTAACAAGTTCTATCTTAATGTATGGTTTTAATGAATTTGCAGTTTGAATGTATGGCAACTGTAATGTATAGCATTTGAAAAGTAGTCATAAAACTGCAGTTGTTTTGACCCATTATAAACAAGACTTCATGTATGGCTTAGAAAGGTGATAAAACTGCAGTTGTTTTGACCCATTACCAACCAGCCTTCATGTATGGCTTAGACCTGTAATAAAACTGCAGTTTGACTTTAAAAGTCAAATTGCACATCTTAAAGTCAAACTACACATCCAGTTTACAATAAGGTCAAATTAGACAAGTCATCACATGAGAAAACTTACAACAAACCAACAACAATCTGTTTTGACCATTTAGGTAAAATTGCACCCTAAGGTAAAGTCAAACTGCACAATCAGGTAAGTGAAAAGTCAACAGAAGTCAAAAAATGTAAAAAAAAAGACAAAAAAAGCAATTAAAAGTGAACCATAAGTAACCATAACCAAAGAGATCATAAACAGGTTCATATATTTCCAAAAAAGACCATTAAGAGGTTCGCATATGTCCAAAAGAGACCATAAACAAGTTCATACATCCCCAAAAATTATAAAAGAAACTGCAGACTTAAATCTTTCTTTTCTTTGAAGTTTCAGCCCTTGTTGTTGCAGCCCTTGATGTTCCAGCCTTAGAGGTAGCAGCCCTTGATGTTCCAGCCTTCTTTTTCGTGTTAACAGCAGTTGATGTTTCTCCCCCTTGACCTCTACAACCCCTCTTGTTATGGCCTTTGTTCCCACAACTTCCACATGTGGTTGTCTTTAACTTTCTGCTTAGTTTGGTACCCTTATACGTAGCATCTTCTTTCTCCAAAGCATCCTTTCTTCTCACCTTTCTTGGCCTTCTAATTGGTTTGTGATACCTTGGTTGGATTAGCTTGGTTGGACACTCTGATCTAGGCCACATCCTTTTGCCATTGATAGGCCCTATCTTATGTAAGTATACTTCCTTCCATGTAGAACCCAATAACAGGGATCCACCCACTTTTCGGGTATACCTTTTCACCATGTAATACCATGTCCCAGTTAGTGGCTAGGGCATGTTTGCAGGGGATCCTAGTTAACTCCCATTTCCTACAAGAACATGACTTCTCTTGCACATCCACCACACAATGTTCCTCACAATAGCTACTGTTAGAAACTTGAAACTTGGAACCACTATGCCATTTCACAATCAACTTGGCTGCATCTTTCTTTATCTCATCAAACTTTTCACTAACTTTAGGAGTCAGGACACCATCTGCCTTCTCAATTACTTTGCAAACATTTACTATCCTTTTCATCAAGTATTCTCTAACAAACTCTAAAGCTGTAATAATAGGCTTATCCCTACCTGTTGGCATGTTTATTATATTTGTAGGTCAGAAAATATAATTGTAAATACAGATTGTCATATACATGTATAATCATACCATCAACCAATCTTCCATTTAGACATTCACACAGGTTTGTTCAAAAGCACATCAGTCTTTGCTCTACCTGTACAAAACACATAGGGTGTTTGAAACTACAAAACCATTTCCATTTAAAGTAGGGATACCTATTGGCATGTTAGAAAGAATACTTGTAAAGTGGCTTCTTGTCCAGTGCACAGGTGGTATTTGGCTTAACCAGTGGTGACATTCAAGACTCATCAATTGGAGTTCCACCATCTTATCTTCATACTCTTGTACTGTGGTAGCAGATGCTATGGACCATAACATATCCTTGAAAGCTTTACCCCTCCACTGTAGTTGCATGTTTTGATTTATATGTCTCAAACAGTATCTATGTTCAACTCTAGGGAATAGATTTTCTATGGCTGGGATTAAGCCATTTTGTCTGTCAGAGATAAATGTTAGATTTGTGGTCACTAAATCTGCCAAATCATCCCTAAGGGTGTCCAAAAACCAACTCCATGATGCTCTTGTCTCAGCTTCAACAATCCCATATGCAAGTGGATACAGTCCATTATTGGCATCCATCCCCACAGCAGTATGTAACTGTCCTGGAAATGACCCCTTCATGAAAGCTCCATCTAGACCAATAATCTCCCTTTTACAGGCTTAAAGCCCTCCTTTAGTGGTCCTAAACAGACATATATCCTCCTAAAAACCTTAGTATCAGAAGCTGAATTAGGCTCTGGCTCAACATCTATCTTGACAGTTGTGTTGGGATTTGTTCTCATCAACTCAAGTGCATAATCCCTTAACAATTTGTACTGATTTTTATAATACCCAAGACCTGTTTTGAAGCTTGTGCTTTTGCCCTGAATGCCTTCATCTTAGAAACTCCCATCAAATACTTCTTCTGCATTTGATCTTGAATGGCCTTTACGGGTATTGTAGGGTTTGATTCAAGTTGATTTATAATATCCCTAGACAGCCAATCAGAGGTAAAGGCCCGAACAAAGATCTGCTTTCAATGCATCTGTGATGGGAGTTGTATGTTTTGACCATCCATGTGGGCTCACCCTTTAATTTTGCAACATAAAGAACCCATGGACATTTATTGGGATTCTCTTTTGTTTTCCTACCACCATCCTTTATCTTTCTTGGTGATCCTTCTTTATTACTTTCAGCATTTTAGGCTGGGCATGTTGGGCTATCAAATGATGCTACTGGACCTTTGCATACAGCCCTTACCCTTTCCTGGTCATTCCTGTAGAACCCTATTTCCCTCCTAGTTTCTATTGCATGTTTCTTTATCAATGCCTTGACTTCAGAATTATCCGCAAAGGTTTGACCCACATAGAACATGCACTTTTCAGCAGCTCTTTCTTGTTTTTTTCTAAGTCTTCTAATTGCCCTTTTCCTAAGCTTCTCAATACTATCATCCTCTTCTGATCCAGATGTCCCAAATGAGTCATTGCTTAAACAATCATCATCTATATCTTGTTCACTAACTGCATGAATATCATTAGGTTCATCTGTTGTAGCAAAGATTTTGGTACCTTGAAAGTTTGACATGTCTACTTCTACCTCAAACATTACATTATCAATGTCAACTATGTCATCTTCATCTACATTAGGTCTGATGAATTTTGGTTCACTTTGTAGTGTTTCTTCAACCACACCTTTACCTTTCATTTCCTCATCTTTTTCCTTACGCTTAGGTTTTGGGTCTATAATATCATTCCCATTTTGTTCAGCACCTACAGTTTCAACCTTATTTGGATGCCATTGTCATCAACAAAACTTTCAACATGTACAGGGTTCATAACAGCATCAAAGTACTGTTCAAACACTGCATCTATAATTTTTACCTGTCCTACATTCATGGGAGACCTCACAACAGGTTTCTTCAGTCCAGTTTTTTTTCACATGTTTGTTCATTCCAATCCCAACCCTACTTTCACCCTCTTCAATGTACACATTGAATTCCCTATGAACATGGGTATGTTTCAACAAACTCATCACATCATCAAACTTACATAGAGGTCTCAAACCATAATCTAGGTCATGATAGGGCAGTAGGTAATGGTAGTTTAGATGTGCTCCATCATTATAACATAATTTATGTGCAATATCATGCATATCCATAAGAGAAAAATGGTCTCTGTTTAGCAAATCAACATAATCAACCTTACCTCCCTCATAAACCCGGTTAGGAAAATCAGTAAACTTTCCACCATGAAAAACCTTGAAGCAGAACAAATCTTCATATATACCTGAAAAAGGCATTGAATTTTTTAGGACATTAAAATGTTGCTCTGTTTTTTAATCGCAAAATGTGCTTACCATAAATTTCTTTTTGATATTCGTCATCATCTGCTCTGATTTGCCAAGTTGCAAGCATTTTTAGCCCTAATCATCGTGGTTTGTGTGATTCAATTTTGATCAGGAACTGTGAGAATGTGAAAGGGTTTTGCAGCGATGGTCTTTTTATATGGCGTTTGAGAGGTTTTAAAACTAGAAAGGACGAAAATACCCTCACGTTTTCTGCACGTGAGGGTTATTCACGTTAGTGTATGACTGGGTTAGTGGTTAGGACCTAAGATTGTTACAAATTATAATGTTAATACCTGATTGCGCAACAAAAGTTTATTAGTACCTAACATTGAAATTTTGCGGAAACCACAAGGACTAACGGCGTAATTTTTTCTTCTAATTGTTTTATTATACAAGAAAGTGATTGAAATGCGACGTTTATTTATCTCTTCTACAATAAAAAACAATAAGCAAATATCATTTCTATAGAAAGACTATACATTTATAAGTCGTGTTTTGTTATATTCGCTACATCTATAGAAAGACTACAAATTTATAAGTCGTGTATGTTATATTCGCTACATATTAGCTACCAATGTGTAGGTATGTTAAAATATTAAAAACACATGAATATATTAGTTTGATGTTTTCTTATGTGCATGCCATATAAACTTATAGTTGATAATTACACAATTTTTAAAAATGAACCATTGATTAAAATGCTAAACGGCTTAAATATGTTGTTAAAGTTCTAAAAAATGTTATATTATGCAATGAAACTCATCACGTATGTGTGTGACGTGACATTCGTTACGGAAAACTAGATTGTTGCGGAAAAAATCCGAATCATTTAATTGTCTTATAAATGCTTTTATTTAAGTTTTCAATAAAAGTTTTGTTGTCATTTACGAATACGTATGCAATGTTTATCAAAACTATTGAGCTAACTTACTGAAATGACTTTTTATTTATATTACAATGTCTATTAAGAGTGTTCAGAATTCGTTTCAAATTCGAAAATTTTGAATTCTATTTAATTCAATTCGATTATCAAGAATTCGTTTACGTCTGAGTCATTACTAACAACCGAGAAGCCAGTCTCTGAGCTCATAGCTCATCGGATCATGTAGCTCCTGATCTGATCATAGAAAATAGGAATGTTTCCCGAAGTGTGCCCTCTTCGGTATATATATGGTAGGAGTTCCACGAGTCATTCCTTATAGGACTGTCTTCTTTCATAGTGCGTCTAGAACACCTACCCCTTTTCATTGTATCATCAAGAATTTGATTTTAATTAAATTCGAGTCTGGTAAATCGAATACGAATTTATAATTTTAATTTTGATTCGATTCAAAATTTGAATTAAAGTTATACATGTTTATTTAATATTTTTTATATAATGCATATATAACTTTTATTGGGTTATAGTATGAATTAATCTCAAAATTTATTCTAAACATTAAAATAACCCATTGCTAAACCTATTACCAAACCCATAACGTAAACGCATTTATTGCATATTTTAATTGAATTTGAATCAAAACGAAAATATTCAAATTTATCCGAATTTAATAAAAAAGTTGAATCAAATTGGCTGGTTCTTAATCAGATTCGAATTGAATACAAATTCAAGGAAAATAAAAATATTCGAAAAATTCGATTCGAGCAATTCGAAAATTCAATATTTGATTCGATGAACACCCCCCTTACTATATACCTAGATGAATGTATGTAATTAGTTCTATTCAATATAACCTACACAACACTTGTAAATGTGTAGGTTCTAATAACTTTGAATTTCAGTAGATATGTATATAACAACCACTAAACTATATTATTGAATTTTCTTGTCATTCAACGTATATCTTTACATATGAGCACTACAAGAAATATAAGTAATAGCAGCGACACTTTTAGCGGCGACTTAGGAAATGTCACCGCTAACGGCCTTAATCCGGAACACGGGTGTTTGAAGTGATATGAGTTGTTCCTTCCGAAAATAATTTGATGGATAGGGTTTATCCCTGAATAAAGAAGGAGAAAAGGTCTCTCCTTAACTTTTAGCGCAGTTTTTCCCTCCACACCTCTGCACACAACAATGGTTCTCTCTCACACCACAAAACACAACGCCGCCGCACAACGTTGACTCTGCCGGAGCACTGCCGCACTACCTTGTTACATGTCTAGGTTTCAATAAGAAAAAATGCTCATATATTTCTTTTTAAATTTCAAAATATATGAATAAGCATTACATTACATTTAAGCCATTTTTTTATAATCTAAAGTTTTTTAAGAATGTAAAAGTATTAATTTATTTGTTTTCGATAAAATCTGTGTTCAGTCAAAGAAGACATTAAAGAAATTCATAAGGAGTTTTGGTAATTTTTTTCTTTATATATATATATATATATATATATATACATATATGTAGGGGCTAGATTAATTTGTAAACAACCCTTTTAATTGCGAATACTAGTAAACTAATCATAGTTCTTGATTATCAATACATAAGTGTAAATCAATGGCCAAAATTTGTTTACTCAGTTCACAAATGCACTAGTTTTCACTCTTGAACCCCACATATATATTATATATATATATATATATATATATATATATATATATGGAAATAGTAAAATGAGTACCACCTTAAATTTTGAGGATAATGAGAAACAAGCATTTAAAAAAAAAATTCTCAAAAATCTTTAAAAAAATCACATGTTCCAAAAAAAAATCGAATGCAAAAATTTATATTAATGTAAAAAAATTAAATATTAGTGACTAGTGACGTCATCGTTCCATAAATTTTTTTACATAAGGCATAACTATATAGATTGTCGGAAACGCGCTTTTCCGACAAACTTCCGACCTAAATCGTGGTCGGAAAGGGGCTGTTTTAGTAGTGTATTAGCTCGACAATTTTTTTACATATATGTTTATAATATTTTTATTTACATTTGTGCAAATAATGATAACTGTTAATTGAAATGAATCCTATATATTAAAGGCTAAATTTACACACAATTAAAATTGAACACCTAACCTTCTAATACTCTAAATTTTACCTAACTTAATGAGGTATTCCCAAGCATATAATTTTACCTTTATATGGTTTGCTAAAATCATAGGCAATGCATTAATATATCTAAGCCTTCTAGAAATAAATTATCTATTTTCAGTGAAATCACATGTGAGAAATGGAGTACTGTTTGATTAATCCTTTTGTCCTATAAAACCACGCACAACTCCCAACTTTTATTCCACCCCATCATAAACTCTGTACACATTTCTAATAAACACTCACATTTACGAAGAGATGCGTTCAAAGACCAGTACCCCACTAGCTCTCTTCCTTGCACTCAACCTTTTGTTTTTTGCACTAGCTAGTGGTTGCACCAAATGCACTAGCCCTACCACAAAACCAAATCCGACATCCACTGGTGCTTGTCCTAGGGACGCCCTTAAACTAGGTGTGTGCGCCAATGTGCTTGGCAGCTTACTTAATCTCGTCATTGGAGACCCACCTGTTAAGCCATGTTGTAGCCTTCTCGACGGCCTTGTTGACCTTGAGGCTGCCGTTTGCCTTTGTACTGCTATCAAGGCTAACATTCTTGGAATCAATCTTAATGTGCCACTGTCTCTTAGTTTGCTTCTAAATGTTTGTAGCAAGCAAGTTCCAAAGGACTTCGTATGTGCTTAAACGATCAACTGTCTGTGTTACCTCTTGTGTGTGTGTTTGTTTTCGAGTGTGAAAGTGTTTATTGTTTAATCTCTAAAAGGGAGAAAGTATTTTAATTTCTTTGTAATGATGGTTTAAAGAATTGTTTTGTGGGAATAAAGTTTATAATTGAAGTTTCTATCTATTTAGTATGTTTTTGTACGTCTTGTTTAATTAGGATGAAATGATGGTAATTGCTTGAAGCGTTTTATATTGGAAGGTTAAATTTTATGTTTTATAGATTAATTAACACAAGTTCTCAATCATAGAAGAGGCAGAAAAAGTCTTGGTCATGTTTGGGTTTCCATTTAGAACCTCCTTATTAACTTTTCTAAAAATCATTATAAAAAGAAAAAGTTATTTTAAAAAGTTAACAAGAATGTTTTAAATGGAATCCCAAAGATAACCTTACTTTTTGCAAAGGAATAATTGGACATAATCTTATTTGACCTATACATGCATGTGATTTTCAGGATTTTATGATATTAGTCCGTGATCTATTTAAAATTCATTGATTTTTTTATTTTTATTTTCTTTTTCAGGATTTTGTAGCATTAGTCGGTAATTCAACCTGAGTTTTTCTTTTAACGTTTTCTTGTAATATATGTGAAAGAGGTATCTTCGATTGTCTTAATTACGTCCCAAATATTCTTTCTTGTTTTGTGTTGATAAAAATAAATGTTTGTAACGCCACCCGGGGTGGTGGATTTTGTGTACGTGATGAACAAGTTTAATGGGTGAAACTTTACAAAACACCACCGCCACTAAAAGTTTCACGGAAAAATTGTATAACGCGTAAAGAAATGGAAGGTTGTTAGGGGATGTGGGGGTTTATTGTTGGGTGTTGTGAGTGATTGGTATTTCACTAAAAATGGTTGTGAGTGAGGGAATAATGGTTGATGATATGACGGAACTTGATTGGAAGTTGTAGTGAGTGAGTGACGAGGTGATCCCCCCTAAGTAAAACTTGTAGAAATTTATTCTGATGTGTTTTCGGAATTTGCATGCTCCTTTAAAAATTGATTTTGAAATTGGATTTTATATTTGGTAGTATTAATTGTAGGAATTCGTTCGCGTAAAATAAATAAAAATACTTTTATTAAACTGAAATACAAACAAAAATAATAAAGCAGTAAATTACAATACGGATTACAACTGAAATAAAGAAAAAATACAAGAACAAAATCAATAAAATTAGAGTTCTTGGCTGAGGATCGTATTAGACACGGGTCTCTTAAAACAAATTTCGAGTCTCCCAGGAGAACTCGTTTGTTTCCAGGATACAACAGCCCGAGCAATTGCACTGCCGGAGATGACGAAACCCGAAGAGGTACCTTGCTGCAAGAAAGAAGAAGAATATGATTCTACAGAGAATATTTTGCATGTGTTGGTGAATTCGATGTGTTCTGGTGTGGTGAAGCTGCTGTATTTATACAGCTTATGAAACGAAACAGCAAAACGAATTAACTCAATGAATTGAATTGCATTAAACGTCCTTAATGCACTTTAATTCGTCAGTTATTTCTCAGTCAAAGTCATTGACTCGTCTGTTTCAACTGATGAAATGTAACTGATCTGTCTGTAAGTCTGGAAGCTGAAAATTGCTCGCGCGCGCGCGCCAAGCTGGCTCATCCCCATAAGCCAGTTTGCTGGTGCGCCTCCATGCACGAGCCTGCTGGTGCGCGCATCCATGCACGCCACTTTAGCTCAAGTCCATGTGCAATCATCTTCTGATGCGCGCGCGCCATTGTGGCTCACATCCATGCGCGAGCCTACTGGTACGCCACTCCTTGTGCGCGCACGCCACGTCACCAGTGAACCTATCTGGTCACGCACACAGTCGTGCCATACTGGTTCACTTCGGTGCGCCACGCGTGCACACGTTAGGAGTCCGTGCGCGCCAACCTGGACTGCCTGGCCATGCGCCACAACCGTGTACCTGCGCGCCCTTGCCACGTCACCCTACAGGGTCAACCTGCCACCTGGTCCTTGCAGCCTATGTGCTGAGCCACGCGTGCGATCAAAAATACAAAGGCGATTCTCAAGCGGCTCGTGGCGATGCGAAGTGCAAAGTGCAAAATGCGCCATCAAAGTGCCAATTGCGCCCACGCCACGCGCGCGTGCGTGTGCAAGTGCGAGTTAGGGTGCTCCGCACCCTTCACTGTACACTTAGTGTGTGCTTCCATATAACAATAAGAAAGGAGTCTTCCCACTTAAATACCCCTTTAAGTTTCATCACTCCTCCTATGTGGGACAATGTGCTACTTTCCCATTATTTCAACATTTAATGTTTCAAACACCAAACTTTGAGCGTCAATATCTCATTCATCTTAGCTCTGTTTTGGTCATGGTTTAACTCGTTGCGAACCTCTTCCAACAAAGAACACAAACCCACAAAGAAATATATAAATAAACCTCAGTTTGTAATATTTATTTGTCGTCCAAAATCAGGAAATATCTATTTCCTATATTTGTGAAAATGCTATTTTCACAAAATTTCCAACAATCCCCCACATGAATGGAAATCGATCTTTTCCCTTTCAGTTTGAACGTTATAAATTCAACAGTTAAGTATTGCAAGATAGGTAGGTGTAACCTTTGAACCCTCTTTTGTGAAGCATACTTAGCCTCCTAGGGTCTTGTAGACGCGGTGTCTTTGGACAATCCCCCATTTATGTAGGCAACAACATACATTCACACAATACTCTCCCTAGTTTAGTCAGCTCCTCATGGTTGTGTCCGTTCGTGGTCATGGAACATTTTCCTAGTTCTGCGAGAGCTCTAGGATTTGCGCCTCCCCACAAATCCATTCGAAGCGACCCCACTTATCTTTAACATAGGTGATTCCTTGAATCATTAAAAGCATCATGGTTAATTTGGATTTCCTCAAATCCTTAACCTTAATATGCTTAACCTTATTTAATGTCACTGATTGGAATGGACTAGGAAGTGTACAACTCCCTTTCTATTAATCTTTTGGGGCACCCCCACAGTGACTCCCTTTGGGTTTATGATTAAGTTTTCCTATTGAACCTAGATCTTGGGATCTCCAGTCAACTAGGTTAGGTTTCCCTCATATTCCCTTCATCCATGGGCTTTAGTCCCATTCCTCTTGATGTCTTATAAACTAAATCTTTGCTTAAGCCTTTCGTTAACGGGTCTGCAATATTCTCTTTTGACTTCACATAGTCAACTGAGATAATACCCGTTGACATTAGTTGACATACTGTGTTGTGTCTACGTCAATATGCCTTGATCTGCCATTGTACATTGAGCTTTGAGCTCTTATAAGCGCTGATGTATTGTCATAATGTATGCAAATCGCCAGGCTTTGGCCATCTTGGAATATCTTCCACAAATTGACGTAGCCACTCCGCTTCTTCACCACTTTTATCTTAAGCGACAAATTCGGATTCCATCATGGATCTAGCTATAACCGTTTGCTTGGACGACTTCCAAGCTATAGCTGCTCCCGCAAGTGTAAACACATATCCACTTGTTGATCTGTGATCCTTTATATCTGATATCTAGTTTCCATTTATGTATCCTTGGAACACTGCTGGATGACAGGTATAGTGTAATCCGTAATCTCTCGTGTATCTTATGTATCTAAGCACCCGCGTGATAGCTTTCCGATGATCCTCATTTGGATTACTAGTGTATCTAACTAGCCTGCTCACAACATATGCTAAGTCGGGTCTAGTACATGTCATTAGATACATGAGACTACCAATGATCCTTGAGTACTCTAACTGAGCAACTCTTTCGCCTCTATTTTTCTTTAGACGTTGAGTATTATCAATTGGAGTCCGATCTATAGTCGTATCTTCCGAATTGAATTTCCCAAGGATCTTGTCCACATAGTGAGATTGACTTAAGATAAGACCTTTTTGCGTTCTAGTGATTTTTACACCAAGAATCACATCCGCTAAACCCATGTCTTTCATGTCAAACCTCGCTTTCAACATTTCTTAGTTGAGTTGATCATATGATCGTTACTCCCAATGATAAGCATATCATCTACATAAAGACATAAAATTACATAACCTCTTGGTGTGTCTTTATAGTAAACACATTTGTTACACTCATTTATTTTGAAACCATTGTCAATCATGACATGATCAAACTTTTGGTGCCATTGTTTTGGAGCTTGCTTCAAGCTATACAAAGACTTGACAAATTTACATACTTTGCTCTCTTTTCCTGGGGCGAAAAAACCCTCAGGCTGTTCCATGTAAATTTCTTTTTCTAAATCGCCATTTAGAAATGCGGTTTTTACATCCATTTGGTGAACTTCCAAATTTCTTAAAGCTGCAATTGCAAGAACCAATCTAATAGAGGTTATTAGTGTCATAGGTGAGTAAGTATCAAAGTAGTCTTGACCTTGTTTTTGTCTAAATCCCTTTATTACTACCTCGCCTTGTATTTATCAATACTTCCATTAGCTTTCATCTTCCTTTTGAATATCCAACGATATCCAAGTGGTTTACAACCTGGTGGAAGATCTACTAACTCCCAAGTATGATTTTGCAATATAAAATCTATTTCATTCTTAATTGCTTCTTTCCATTGAGGTCCTTCCGCTTGAAGAGACCGCTTCGCGATAGGTATTGGGCTCGCCCTCAACCATATAGCTCATGAAGTCTGGCCCAAATGATTTTGCAATCCTTGGCCGTTTACTTCGTCTAAGGTCACCTTTCTCGACCTCTGGTCGTTCATGTCTTTCATCTAGCCATGTAGATGAACTTGGACCTGCTTAATCAACCGTTGTTGGTGAAGTTTCATGTGGTTCTCCTAGCATTGGAAAACATTTTCAAAATATGAGACGATGTTAGGATTTGCCTCCATGATAGTGTTTTTGTGTACATCAGGATTCTTGGATTCATGTACAAGAAAACGATGTGCACTACTTTGATACGCATATCCTATGAATATACAATCAACAGTTTTGAGTCCTATCCTAAGAGCCTTATGTAACCCCCGTGTTTCTATACTCTCTATATTTGGAAACCTTGTATCGTACTTCTATTTTTAGTAAGTGTTGTATCTTGTATTCGTCTTTCGTTGTAAACATTGTAAACTGAGACTTGGATCGTAATGAGAAACTCGTATTTTATCCATATTACGTTAACCATAGTCATGTTACACTTATACTTGTTCATACTTTAAACATGTAAACGTATTCGTGGTACTCTCAATCATAAACGTGTGATAACTTGCAAACATGGTATGTATGTGTAATCGAGACTTAAACGTGAAACTCATAATCGTTAAACTAAATCGCTACGAAAATATAATCACCTATTCATTTATTAAGTTAATTAATTATAATTAAATTAAATAATTAAAATTAGTTAATAAAATTAACAAATTTATTTTTACAAAAACTAAAATGTTAATTTTTTTATATAAAGATATCAACATTTAGATTTTAAATGTTAATATATTACCTTTCTTTAATAAGTCCAAGTGTAATTCTTGGATTCTCAAACTATAGGGCCATTCTTGTCATTTATGAAACCAGATTTAATGATTTTAAATGAAAAAAAAATCAAACCGGATTCGCGGGACTCGAACCCGGGACCTCCTATTCACTAAAAAACAACACAGCCACTCCACCAGCGGGCCACTTGTGTTAGAACCCGGAAACACAAAGCTGTTAAGCTTTGTTTCCGGGTAAGGCTGGTCGCAAAAGGGGGGGCGGACAGCAGCCATTTGGGCGGGTTTTGGGTTAAATTTTGAGTTTTTTGCACTTAATGTTCACCTAAACCTCACCTAACTTATCCTAATCCTTCCACTATAAAACCCACCTCAATCCAAGCATTTTTACACTTTAATCTCTCTCAAATCACCTCAAGATCCTTGCAACATCAGATTTTCAAGCAGATTGTATACCTCTTACAAAAGTGAGCATATCTTGCCCATTTCTTAACCAAATCATCTCATTTTTCTTCCTACTTGCTTGGATAAACTTTGGGTTGAATTCCTAGGGTTCTCCATGGAGAATCCACACCTGGTAATGCCCCAAAATGTCCAAGAACTTTCTGTTATGATTTAACTTTTCAAAAAAATTGTTTAATCTCATACTTTTCTCATTCATCCTAGTGTTCTTGAACTCTTAATCACATATATGATTATGGGGACTAACCTAGGTTGTTAAACATGTAAATATGATTGTTTAAACACTCCAAACTTTCTGTTTTTGAAGAGCATTGAGCTCACAAGTGATGCAAGTTCTTAGCTTGTTCATGTGTGTCCACCAAGGAAGCTTGGGCTATCCTAATTTGAGACCACACATCACTTGATGATTTTCATCAAGATCCCAAGCCAGTTTGCTAGACCTAAAAGTGTTACAACCCCGCAAAGTTGTTGACAAGTGTCTTCGTGTGCTCGCCAGATTGTTTTATACTTGGCTACTTGGTATCTAGGTGTCGCCTTTACATTCATGTTATTTACTTTCTTGTATGTTATTACCTAGTTCTAAGACCTCCTTGTTACCTTTGGTGACTCATGAAGTGGTGAACAATCATATGAGGTCCAAGTGGATGGTTAATCCTCCCACCTCCTACTTGACTTACATGATACTAAGAGGTTCCAAAGTGGATGGTTCATCCTCCCACCTCCTACATGGTTATATAACTATAGGAAACTATATTATAATCCTAAAACCGAAACCTTGATAATGACCTTATAATCAACTATCAAGTGATTAAGTTTAACACTAAAGTATGTAATTCCTTGTCACGATTCTAATAGGTCCCGAATATGAAATCACATCCAACTCGTAAGAGTTACTATAGTGTCAAGAAGGAGTTTTACATCTTAGTGAATACTTTCGTATCATAATACTTTATCAAACATATTTTTAATCATGCTCGAATACTCCTAATCTCCCGTTGAAACTCTATACTCATACGCCTCGTTTCCTCTTGTAGGGTAATTCAGCGTCATCCTCAAACCAACGTCACCACGGATTGTCAAGTGTAGAAAAGACTTAGCAAAACCGTGAGTACACTCGACCCACTTTCGTTTATAACACTTTTGGGTGTAACATGTTTTACATATACAAAAATCATGAACACTTAAACTTTCTGAAACGCACAAACAATCTTATACACATGAATACTTGAATCTCATACTTGATGCTTGTCTTGGATATTCGTTATGCTATGCTTTAGTCATTAACTATTTTTAGCCTTCGTTTGACATGCTTAGCGCTATAGGAATTCACGCGTCCACCTCTATCGTGTTATTCGTGAGGTCATGTTAAAAGGTCATGATTGTGTTAAGGGTTTGATTATTAGTATTGCATGCCTTGATATTGCTCTTGTATAGATTTAGTTGCCATGAGGATTGTTTAAACTTATTCGTATATGTATGCTATGCCAAAACTTGTGTACTCGCCTTTGCTTTCGCGTTGACATTATTTTAAAACATGTTACAGGATGAAGGAGATGATGCTATGAAAACAATATAGCAAGGACTAGATACACACAAATTAGACGTTAGGTTTAATGTTGATGTATCAATTTTGTTATGACTTTTGCAAATGTTATGTTGTTTCTTTGTTTTGTTATATTGATGTATTTGACAATTTATGAAATGAAATATGGTTTAATTAATTATTGTCACTTATTAATGTTTGGAGCAATGAGCAATCTCGTTTTCGTCTCATCACGATGTTTCCGCCATCGGTTGGGTGTGACACCTTAGGCGGTGGTACAATCACCTTTGCGAGGCACCCCCACACTTTCAAGTATTTGTATGAAGGCTTTATTTTTCTCCATAACTCATATGGAGTTTTGTCCCTATTTTTTAGTGGTATCTTGTTTAAAAGATAATTTGATGAGAGAATCGCGTCCCCCCACATTTCTCGGTTCACACCCGAACTAATCAACATGGCATTCATCATTTCTTTTAATGTGCAGTTCTTTCATTCCGCTACGCCATTTGATTATGGAGAATAAGGAGGTGTACACTCATGTACAATGCCACTTTTTGCGCATAAATCCGCAAATGGTGCAACATATTCACCTCCTTGGTCGCTTCTAACCGCTTTTATCTTCTTTTTAAGATGATTCTCAACATCGTTTTTGTACAAGATAAACTTTTCTATTGCTTCATCTTTACTTTTAAGTAAATATACATAGCAATATTTAGTACAATCATCAATAAACGTGATAAAGTACTTATTTCCCCCACGTGTGGGAACCGCTTTTAAATCATACACATCGGTATGAATTAAATCAAGGGGTTCAGTTATTCGTTCAACCGATTTAAACGATGATCTTGTAAGTTTGGATTCTACGCATGACTCGTATTTGTAGTCGGACTCGATGTGGAATGTTGGTATCATATTTAATTTAATTAAACATCGTAATGAATTAAAATTTACATGTCCTAGTCTACCATGCCAAACATTAGAAGACTCAATCATGTAAGTAGAAATAGTAATTTAATTCATAGCTATCTTGTTGGTGTTAACAACCATTACATTCATTTTGAACATACCATTAAGGGCATAGCCCTTTCCAACAAACATTCCACGTCTAAATAAAACAAACTTGTCCGGTTCAAACACTAGACGAAATCCAAACTTGTTGAGCATCCAACCCGAAACGAGATTATTCCGTATATCCGGAACATAGAGGACTTTGCTCAACGTGAGCTCCTTGCCAGAAGTCATCTTCAAGATCATTGTGCCTTCACCCTTGATGTCGGCGGTAGCTTTATTTCATATATAAAGCTTTTCTTCACTAGTTTCTTCCTTGAATGTTGAGAACAATTACTTGTCTCCATAAACATGGCGGGTTGCACCCGTGTCAACAAACCATCCTGGTGGGTTATCACCCACCACGTTGACTTCTTCAATCATAGCCGCTTCTTCGGTTATCATTGCAATCAGAGGCATACCATCCTCATCAACCATGTGTGCACGCTCACGCTTAGGTTTCTTGCATTGGTTAGCACGGTGCTCCGTCTTGTTACAATTGTAACAAGTATGCGCAGACTTCTTTTTCACAGCCCCCTTTCTTGGTCCAAGGTTGTTAACTTTTGCATTCCTCTTGTCATTTTTCGCCCCTTTGCCTTTTTTTCGTTTTGAGGATTCCCCAACTTCCACCATGTTTGTTTTAGCCGAAGCTTGCGCGATGGTGCCTTTTTGGCTACCCTGTTGTCCTCTTCTATTCGAAGGCGGACCACAAGTTACTCCACCGTCATTTCCTTTCGTTTATGCTTTAGGTAGTTTTTGAATTCTACCCACGAAGGAGGCAATTTTCAATTATTGCTGCAACTTGAAATGTCTCGCTAAGTACCATGCCCTCAGCGTGGATGTCATGGAGTATAATTTGCAACTCTTGGACTTGGTTCATAACATTCTTGTTATCAACCATCTTGTAGTCCAAGAAACGGGCAACAATAAATTTCTTTGTTCTCGCATCCTCCGTTTTGTACTTTTCGTCCAAGGCATCCCATAATTCTTTGGAAGTCTTGACATTGTAGTACACATTATACAAAGCATCCGATAGGCCGTTAAGCACATAGCCTCGACATATGAAATCCGTATGCTTCCACGCATCAACCGCGCACTAAGCTTGAGGTCGGTCTCCCCTTCTGCAGGTTGGGAGCGGTTTCAGTTAAGAACCTCGCAAGGTTCATGGTGGTCAAGTAGAAGAACATCTTCTGGTACCACTTTTGAAGTGGAGACCCGTGAATTTCTCGGGTCGTTCAGC
Source organism: Scalesia atractyloides (assembly GCA_947069175.1). Lineage (NCBI taxonomy): Eukaryota > Viridiplantae > Streptophyta > Magnoliopsida > Asterales > Asteraceae > Scalesia > Scalesia atractyloides. The sequence continues at coordinate 28,709,796 of CAMTDV010001634.1, forward strand.
ATGATTAGCCACTGTGGTCGCTCCCGCAGTGTTGGCAGGGATTCCAACGACGAGATTGTTAAAATGGTGTTCATGTTCGTATTGTTTCAGTCGACAATCGACATTCTGAAAGATTTAAAATTAAGGTTTAGTCCGAAATTCTGTTTTAAACCAAGAAAAACAAAGTAAACTCCGATTTTTAAATTACCACGAATTTACTGTGTGGCTTCTAAGTCAAACTTTGAAGACCAAAAACAGAAAATTCTTTTAATTCTTAGTGCACACTTACTGTTTGGCTTCTAAGTCAAACTTTGAAGACCAAAACAGAAAGTTATTTATTACTGTTTTTATGAACGAAAAGAAGGTAATCCGCAAATGTTTTCTACCAAAGTCGTTACTTTGACGAAGAAAACAAAAAAATAGTTTTTAGAAAACACAAACTGTCAAAACAGATAGGTTTTGATTCTACACGAACGGTGGTTTTTAAAAATTTATTTTAAGATTGTAGAATACGTTCGCGTAAAATAAATAAAAGTACTTTTATTAAACTGAAATACAAACGAAAATAATAAAGCAGTAAATTACAATACGGATTACAACTGAAATAAAGAAAAATACAAGAAAAATCAACAAAATTAGAGTTTCCTGACTCGAAATTTGTTTTAAGGGACCCGTGTCTAACACGATCCTCAGCCAAGAACTCTAATTTTGTTGATTTTGTTCTTGTATTTTTTCTTTATTTCAGTTGTAATCCGTATTATAATTTACTGCTTTATTATTTTTTTTGTATTTCAGTTTGAATAAAAGTATTTTTATTTATTTTACGCGACGGATTCCTATATTAATTAAGACTAAAAAAAAAAGGCTAAAAGGATTGTTTTATTTTAATTTCCTTGTATGCTTTTACAACTTTTAAGGCTCAAAAGATTGTTTTATTTTAATTTCCTTGTAAGTTTTTACTACTTAAAGGCTCGATAATTATTAACTGGTTATTAAAAATTCGTTTCAAATGAGTATTTTAGGATATGATTAATTAAATCCACGTAATTTGTGAACAAATTATTACTATAATTACACACTAAATTTGGAAAAACTCTTGAAACATCTGAACTTCCTAACTTGGAGGGAATATGGTTTCAAATTATCAATGGTTACAAGTTACAATGTTCCGAATATCTTGGAACTCATCTGTCCCCCGTAATTTCGTAACTAAAAATTATTCATGTTTGAGTGTTCTTGCATGAAGTGTTAACGTAACAATAAGGGAATACTTTGAATCCTTGCATGTATGTTTTTGTACGTTGTCTATCTTTCCAGAAACAATTGATTGATAAAGAAATATGCCGCCACAAAATGCCTCAGAAGATACGATTATTTGCTATGCTCCATTGATGATTACGACCCAAGGGATATGGCAAGGCGATAATCCTTTGAAGTACTCGCTCCCCCTTTTCCTTTTGCAACTGATTCTCGTCGTTGTTACCACTCGAATTCTTGTTTTCCTCTTGAAGCCCTTTCGCCAGCCTCGTGTCATTTCGGAGATCCTTGTAAGTCTTGTTGCAATTTTCTCATCTCATTTTGTTTCTCATAATTGCGGAATTTCTAGATAATGTGAATTAATATTATAAAACATCAACAAACTATAGTAACCGTGAATTTGATTGATTAATAATAATCATGAATGATAATCGTTTCAAGATTGTTGTATAAAGTTATTGTAGACAAATGTACGCAAATGATATGGCTACAAAAGACTCGGTTCAATTCATTCCTATGCTAGACAAAAGAAGTTTTTTTTTTATTTGGATTTATAGGTGGTTTGGAGTTTAGATAGGTGTTTCTAGGAATTTTTTTTGAAAGTTGTGTACATCCAGGCGTTTCGCTACCACGTGTAGCGTACTCAGGGAATCTGAATATATTTTTTATGAGTTCGCTAGCCTCATAGGGTCATAAGCGAACTTGGATGAGGGCATATAGCAAACTCGAGCCAGTTGTAACTTATGTGACTCTACATGGAATGAGGAATGGAGCTCGCTCCTTTAATCAACGAACTCAAGCCATGTATGCTTGGCACCTCATCGGGCTTGCAGGAGTCCATTCCTAGATGTGCAAGAACTTTAAATAAAATGTCTAGAGACACTTATGCAAACAAGAAATCGACTATAAATCCAAAAAATTCAAAAAAAAAAAAACTACTTTAGTTTACTCAAGTTATAATCTTTTCATACTTCAACTAGTTTATGTTTTATTTGTATTCAAATTTTACTAATTCACAAAATGTGCAACAATACACAAACAGGGTGGAGTGATTTTAGGTCCATCGGTGTTGGGACGAAGTACAGTCTTTACAAACGCAGTATTCCCATTAAATAGTGTGACGGTTCTTGAAACAATGGCGAACATCGGCCTTCTCTACTTCCTCTTCTTAGTCGGAGTAGAAATGGACATTGCAGTGATCCGTCACACAGGCCGAAAAGCCATCTTTATTGCATTTGCGGGCATGATCCTCCCGTTCCTCATCGGCATCTCCTTCTCCTACCTCTTACACGAAAAAACACAACCCGTCAAACAAGGGACCTTCATTTTGTTCCTAGGAGTAGCTCTCTCTGTAACCGCATTCCCAGTACTCGCACGAGTCCTAGCCGAGCTCAAGCTACTTAACACAGATATTGGCCGGATCGCGATGTCATCCGCCCTTGTGAACGATATGTGCGCATGGATTCTACTAGCGATAGCTATTGCGCTAGCTGAAAATGAAAATATTAATTTAGCTACTCTATGGGTGGTTTTGTCTAGTGCGGGGTTTATTATGTTTTGTGTTTATGTGGTTCGACCAATGGTTTCTTGGGTCATTCAAAAGACCCCAGAGGGTGAACCGGTTAGTGATTTCTATATTGCTGTAATTTGACTGGAGTTATGATCTCGGGGTTCATAACCGATGCTCTTGGTACCCACTCGGTGTTTGGTGCATTTATTTTTGGGTTGGTGATCCCAAATGGGCCTTTAGGGGTTACACTAATTGAAAGATTGGAGGATTTTGTTTCTGGTCTTTTGTTACCACTTTTTTTCGCCATTAGTGGGCTTAAGACGGAAATAGGCGCGATAGATGGTGTGGACACATGGGGTATATTAGCACTTGTGATAGTACTAGCGTGTGCCGGAAAAGTGGCCGGAACTTTGCTTGTTGCTCTACTCTACCAGATTCCGTTTTATGATGGGGTTACTCTTGGATTCCTCATGAATACCAAAGGCCTTGTCGAGATGATTGTCCTCAATGTTGGAAAGGATCAAAAGGTATAACTTCATTTTCATTGTTATCATTCATCCTTTAGGTTTAGTATTTTATTTTCGTCACATGTATAATATTTTTAATTTATAGCTAGACATGTATGATGCAAACCCTAAAACGCTTCTAGTATTTGCACGTTAATTTCTTTACAGCCATAAAAAATTATTATACATCCTTGTATTTGCACGTTATGTCATATGTTTTTTTAATCATTTTTCTGTCAAAGTAAATTAAAAAACGCTTCTAGTATTTGCACGTTAATTTCTTTACAGCCCTAAAAAATTAACATCCTTGTATTTGCACGTTATGTCCATGTTTTTTAAATATCCATTTTCAATAATCATTTTTCTATCAAAGGAAATTATTCGAAAAAATTTGAAGTATTTTTTCTGAAACAGTTTATTCAAAAATATAATTTTATAGTGAAAATAACTCACATAAATTAGAGTATTATATATATATATATATATATATATATATTACTATTTTTATGAAATTAAGATTTTAAATATATTTGTATTTTACCAATCCAATTACTATGTGAAATTATGTTGGCTCGCTCCATTACTCCAATGAAACTATAATCTACATCTTGTAACACGAATGTGTAATCGTGTAGGTGTTGGATGATAAATCTTTTGCAATTATGGTGGTGGTCGCATTGGTAATGACAGCTATAATAACCCCGGCTGTCACCGTACTTTACAAACCGGCCAGAAGATTTGCGCCCTATAAAGGTAGAACTATCCTAAAAACCAAACCGGATAGTGAGTTGAGAACCCTAGTTTGCATCCACACACCAAGAAATGTGCCTACCATCATCAACCTTCTTGAGGCTACAAATCCAACAAGCAAGTCTCCACTCTGCGTATACGTCCTCCACTTAGTCGAGCTAACGGGTCGAGCCTCCGCCATGCTAATCGTCCACAATAGTCGTCGAACCGGCCGTCCAGCAGCCAACCGAACACAAGCCCAATCTGACCACATCATCAACGCTTTCGAAACATTCGAGCAACACGCTGGAAACGTATCAGTCCAACCCTTAACCGCGATATCTCCCTACTCCACAATGCACGAGGACATTTGTAGTGTTGCGGAGGACAAACGTGTAGCATTTATCATCCTCCCATTTCACAAACAACAAACAGTGGACGGTGGAATGGAAGCTACCAACCCGGCTTATCGTGTGATTAACCAAAATGTTTTAGCTAACTCCCCTTGCTCGGTTGGCATTCTGGTCGACCGCGGTCTCAGCGCGGCAACCAAGATCGCCGGAAACCAAATAGCACACCACATTGCGGCAATATTCATTGGCGGACCGGATGATCGAGAAGCATTAGCGTTTGCATGGCGTATGTCCGCATATCCAGGGAACACGCTCACTGTGATGCGGTTCGTAGTTGGAACCGACAACCCCGAACAACCAAGCAGTTCCAACCGGGTTCAGAGTGACCCCAGGTATTGAATGAGTTTACTATCTGCTATAGGTTTTATCATATATCTTTAACTTTATTAGGAGTAAAATGTCAAATAGACCATGAGTTTAGGTTACTTTAGTTAGTTCAACTCAAAAATGAAACATTTTGTATCTGAGACTCTGAGGTTTCATTTTGCTGTCATTTTCATCTAATTGACAAATTGAGTTAAATTTTTTTTTACTTGTGCTGCTTTTATTGTTTTCCTCGTTTAATTTACTTGTGCTATTTTTTATCGTTTTCCTCGTTTAATTAAAATTTATTATAGCATAAAAGTGACTAAAACTGAGGAACCATTTTGGCATTTCATTCCTCTTTTTGTTACTCGCTATTTTATCTACAATTTGAATATCATCACAGTTATTAAATTTTTCAGTTCTTTTGAATTGTTTCACCAGGGTTTTGACAGTGGTCACTGATAGCGATAGAGATAAACAAGAAGATGATGAGTTTATAAGCCAGTTTAAGACGCAGATTGCAAATGAGAATTCGATTATCTACACAGAAAGAGTGGTGAACAATGGTGAGGAAACGGTGGCAGCGATTCGGTCGATTGATCCGGTGCATGATTTGTTTATAGTAGGAAGGGGTCAAGGGGTGGCATCAACGTTGACCGCCGGTATGACCGACTGGAGTGAGTGCCCAGAGTTAGGAGCAATAGGTGATTTGTTAGCATCGTCGGATTTTGCAACCACGGTTTCTGTACTAGTGATTCAACATTATGTGGGTTCCGATCTAGACGATTTCAGCACATCACCTGATACTCCAACAAACCACCAACAAACGTTCATGAACCGTTCACCCAAACCATCATCATCGTTGTCGTCATCCCCAAGGGGTTCATAACCTTAGAGATTCAAAATCGTATTATTTTGTTGTAAATGAAGTAGGTTAAATAACTTTTTATGTTCTTAGGGGTAAGTGTGTAATCCTACAGTTTTTATAATTTTTTAAACGTGGAGTTTTATCATAATTTGAAAACATTGTAAAAAGTTAAACGAGTGACATGCAGAATGTGGAGTAATATGTAAAGGTAAATTACCAAAGAAACATATGAAGGTTTGAAAAATTGTAAACGTGGAGGGCTATTCCTCTTACTCTCGAGCAAACAGAGAAAAAAGGGGAGGTCAGCTGCTACCAAAGAAACATATGAAACTGAAATTTACTATGTTAATTGGATAATCGATCCAAACTTAAGTTTTAATATTCGCTATATCTTATCTATAAACAAAATAAAAAAATTAAGTCGTCTCCTGTAATCTTTTCTATCAAATAAAAAACATAAACAGGAGACACCAGGGTCGGCTCAACCAGTTTGGTGCCTAAGACGAAATAAAAAGTGGAAGCCTATTTTTCCAAAAAATAAAACGCTATTTGAGAAAAACTAGCAAAGTATATCACAAACATCAATTAGGGAATTAGGGTCTAGTATCTCATAGTTCAATTGGACAATTAAAGAAATAGTGATAAATATACCTTAGTTTCAAATCGAAGACCTTCAATTATTTCACATGTTCTTAACTCAACAGCCTTAGAAATTCGTCTTAGAGGCATTCATTTTCGTTACCAATTTCGTCTCAAAGCCCTTCAATTATGGCACCAACTTCAATTCAAAGGCCTTTTGTAATGCTTCGCATTTCATACTTTCCCTATTTATAAAGCATATTTGTATTTCTATTTTTTTGGAAACCTGTAGCCGTACTATATTCGTATTCATTCCCAACCTTGTAAACCGAGACGTTGATCATAGTGAAATTCCATACTTTATGCATACTTGTTATACATTCAAAATGTCATCCACACGTTCACGATACGCAACTTGTACACACTTACTTCCATACTCGAAAACATGTTAAAATATGAAGTTTAGGCATGAAATGATAAACAAATGGAAGTTCGGGGGTTAAATTGTAACAAAATTAAACTTGCTGGTCAAAGAGGGCGCCGCGTCACGTGAAGCCAACCCCCCCCCCCCTGCTGCAAATTAGCCAACTTTCTCCACCTCTCTTCTTCCCCAATTATCCTTAAACCTTTGAGGCAAAATCCTCTAAGTGCAAAAGTGAGTTTTATCTTACTTTTCTTCATCTTTCCTTCCACTTCAAAGCTTGGAACAACTCTAGAAGTGTTTCCACAAGTTTACCATGGTAAACTAAGGTGGAACATCACCATTTTGGGTCCAAACTTTCCATTTTGGAAGAATCTTTATGAACATGATTATAAACTTTGTTTTTACACATTCAAACCTAAGCCCATATTCCTTCTAACCAAACCTATGGTTATGGGGCTTGATTAAGGTTGGTTATCATGAGTTTAAAGGTGCAAACACCCTATTGTTAAGTGTTGAAACCATCCATGTTCACCACAGTTCATATGGTGAGGCTTGTGTTTTAGTAGAAGTGTGAACCATAGAAGCCTTGGCTATCCAAACTTAGTTCCACTACCTCACTTGATGTTTTGTTTATGTTCATCTAAGTAGCTTCCAAGACCCAAAGTAAGTTAACCCCACATCGCCTCCAACATTTGCCATGTTGGGTATGACACGCCCGGATTGTTCTTATTTAGCTACTTAGTATCTTAGTAGATTAGTTGAATTTTATTTTCATTCATGATCGACCGGGTGATCAACTAAGCGAATGACTTTGTACTTTGGTGAATCACACAATGAGGTATACATACCTCCATGCTTGACTTATATGAATTCTATGATAATATATGATGAACTATTACTATATAATATAAAACATATATTTAGCCGAACCCATAATACTAACCGGATTATGGTTAGATGTAATGAACCAAAGCTATATTATCTTTGTTCTTTACTCCTCGTTTGTGATTCTAATGGGCATGTTAGGACCCATGAAAACACATGAAAACTTATTGTCCAAACGAGTGTTTAGACAAGATATATTTTTGTATACATATATTTTTATATTTAAATCCAAATCCGAACTATCATCAAACTCTGAATACTCATACACCTCCATTTCCCCCATGTAGGGTAACATCGTTGCTCCCATCTCAACGACTCGTCAAATTCGCTGTTGATGTGTGCAAAATGCAACATATAAATTACATCAACTGAGGCATAAAACTAACCTTTTTAGTACTAATGTTGGAAAAAGCACGTTTCTTTGTTCCTTTTGTATTTTCAGGATAAAAAGAGCATAAAAGAACGAAAGAAGCAAATAAGCAGCCAAAACCAACATAAATACGAAAAGAAGGAATAACGAACCACGCCCGACCTCTCAGCAACACCCCAAAAAACAAAAACAAAGTTACAGAAGACGAACACGGGCCGTGTCCATCCAACACGGGGCGTGGCCAGACCCTACACTTCAAGACAAAACCTACAGAAGCTTCTACGCCCATCACGGAGTCGTGCCCAGGCCAACATGGGGCGTGGTCAACTATAAGATTTGTAGAATCCAGATAGTACAGCGAACAGTTGACCATGGGCTGTGCCCAGAGGCCACGGGGTCGTGTGGGGCCCTCTGCTGTCAGATGCAATTAATGAAGAAAGAGAAGAATGATGGTCACGGCCCGTGCCCACTGGGGCCGTGGCTGGGCCACTGTTTTGACTATAAATAGGGGTGCTTGGTTCCCTTCAAAGACATCCCTTGGCAAACCACTTCTCTCTCACTTTGCCACCACTCCACCACCACTACAACACCAACACCCACCACGATCATCCATCTATCATCTTTAGAGTGTGTAGTAGTCTCAGGATCCAAGATAGATTGTAAGGGTTCTTGTCAAACAAAGGCCATGCTTGGCTAAATTCCTTACATCACTTGGTGAAGACTAATCTTTTATGTATTACTTTTAGTTTTTAATCTTTCGGCAGTTTTTAATTGGGTATGGATTAATGACTTTAATAAATAGTTTCTTATGTTGAAAGTGAATTTTCCTAACCATTTCTTCATGATGTCATTGATTTGCTCATTCCTGTCTTTACGGTCTATATAAAGCGCGTTAACTATTTGGAAGGGGGTTAGAAGGGTGGTTTGGTAAAGTTTTTGTCTCGTTCAGTGTATAGATCCTGCGAGAACTTGGTTCAAGCTTACTAGGCCCTCCTTCAATGCTCTATGGGTATTGGATGGCGGGGGCGCAAATAGCTTGAACCCCTCATATGTAAACTACTATTAATGTTTTAAACCGGCTACTTAGGATTGTATCCCTGCTGACTCAACCCACTTAGCCGAGGGTAACGTCACCTTCAAAAGAGGGGCCTACCACTTTTCGCACTAGTAACTTATTTAGTTATCTCCCAATATTCCGACCCTTTGGGATTGTATCCTGCTGACTCAAACCACTGGGTTGAGGGTAACGTCACCTTCAAAAGAGGGGCCTACTACTATAACTAAGATAATCTCTTAAAAAGTCCGAAAGTGCGAAAACTATCAAAGGATACATAAAAGAGAAGTTGGATCCAAGTGATTCTATCTTGTCTATTTGTATTTCATGTTATTTATCTTCCTATTTTTAGATTTAATTTTATATTTTAAACTTTTATCAAAAATTTTAGATTGATTAGACGTTGATGATAAACCGGTATTAAAAGCTCTTGTGTCCTTGGACGATCTCGGTATCTTACCAACGCTATACTACGCTCACGATGGGTGCACTTGCCCAAGTGTGTGTTTAGTGTTAGTATAATATCGTTTTTTATAAATTTAAAACTTGACTAATGCGTAAAATGAACTTAAAATAATAATAAAAAAATAGTACACTCAACGCACACCAGCGGTTTAATCAGAAAGCTTGCAAAACCGTGAGTATACATGACCCCTTTTTTCGTTTTTATACTTTTGGGTGCAATACATATATCATATAAAAAAACTCACATGAACACTTATACGTAAACACATTATTCATACAATCGTATCCAACTTACATGCTTTATACGTTTATACTTAGAATTACTTGCATGCTCGAAACTTTATATGCACGATGCTTTGTAATTAACTTACTACAAGCCTCCCTTAACATGTATAACGCTATAGGATTAACACACCGTCTGTATTCTTGAGGTCATATTAAGTCCAACAAAACGGTCTTGTCGTTGCTGCGACAATATTACGCTAGCGGGAATATTTGAGTTGACAAGTAGGTGTTGCATGCTAGTTTACGTTATGTTAAGCCTTAGTACACGTTATTGTCATGTGGATCTCGATAAACTTTTTTATACAAATGCTAGTACACTAAAAAGTTGTATGCTCGCCAATACTTTATGTGTTGACATATTACTTTAATATGTATTGTAGGATTGTAATCATGAAGCGTTGAAAAGATTCTAGTATGAAGGACTAGAAACGCACCAAACTTTAATTCATGTTTAGTTTAGTCATACAATACTTGTTGTACTTTGTTTCCAAATCATGTACTTGAACCGTTAGCAATGAAATGAAAATTTACTTTTTAAATACTTGTCACATTTACTCGTTACGAAGTCTCTTGTAATCTATTTCATCCCACCCCGATGTTTCGGCCATCGGTTGGGGTGTGACACCTTCGAATTAGAATAGAGAATGAAAGAATGGATGAACTATGATGATTTGTGGAAGAGAAATAGTTAAATAGAGAACAATTTTCAAGCTCAGATGACAACACACTGAAACACTCCATCTCATTTAAAGGTCAGAAGAACGGTTTGATTATTTTAGAAGACCTTTGTGGATGAATGAAGATGACTTAGTGGCGTGTTTGTCGTGGCTATTGTTCGATTCTCTCACTCTCTGTTAACGGCATTCACATGCGATGATTTAGTTCTCCAGATCTTGAAAATTGCAATTGCCGCCTAATGCCGTAATGCATTACGACTTACTCCATGTATGTTTTCTATGCAAGGCATGCATACGTGATACACCAACATTCATGTCCAGGCCAACCCATATGTCATATATATAAAAAAAAATTGTGGCCCTTTTATTTTGGAGGCCTATAGCCAATGCCTCAAAATATTTGGGCTTAGGCCGGCCCTAAGAGACACATGACACTCATGTAGGGCCTTTATTCTAGTTTTTTCCCGCCTAAATGCTATATTTCTTTAGTGTCAGGTTAGGGGACTCGATTTGCTATTCGGGTCAAGATTATTCAGGGGTATTTAAATGTTATAACCCAGATCACTCACAAACTTCATTCACAATCATAGGGTTAGTGCAGCCTACCTCTCCCTCTGATCGATCCCTAAATCGCATCACCTCTTTGTCATCATTACCTCACGAATTAAGATTTTACCTCACGAATAAGATTTCAGGATCACTTCTACCTTCAATTATTTTTTTGCATTTTCTTCATCACTTGAAATCCTAACTGGAAGCATTTCATCCCCATATTTGTTGTTACTTTCGTTTGCATGGTGAACTTTTTGGATTTTAATTCCAGTTTCATTTTCCGATTAGTGGTTAGAACTGTTTTCTCTTTTTCTGAATGTGATAATTTTGTATGTATCTTCGTTCTTCATTGAAGCATCCAGACCACATGTTTGTGTTAATCTTATATATACTATATCGTTTATTATTCATCTTTTACAGTGTGAGAGCACGAAATATTAGTTGAGATTGATGAACATTGTGTAATTACCATGGTAAGATGTCAATTTTGAGAAACTTCCAGTCTTTATATCAAGGAATAATTTAATGGTCAGATGTGATCATTTCTTTCTTTTATTACCACTGAAGCACTAATGCACCAGTAACCTAACATTTGTTGTGTTTTAGTTGTTTTAGTCTTTTTAAACTTTTATCAGATCCGAAAGTTTATTCTTTGTGATGTATCAAACTTTTAAATTATATTGCATTATAGAAATCAAATGTTAGGATTTATTTTAGATGTTCTGTTTATGGTTAATTGTTGGGATTGAACTCAATAAAAGGAACATATGATACAAAGCCAAATAACACTATCCGAGCTTTGGTTAAACTATCAGAGGTTACAACCTCTTATGTACATATACTGTTTTCCCTAAAGACTGCTCATCCTATCATCTGCCTTCACAAAGCTTCAAAGGTCTGCCAGAGTTACAAGGGTCAGAGGATAGAGATCAGAGTTTAATCGTTAGCTTAGTTAAATCAATGTAACAGTGCTAAGCACTGATAGTTAGTATTAGCAGTGTTTTCAGTTAGTTACAATTGGTTTCCTGTCACTATCAACCCTGACGTCATCAAAGATACTCAGTGGTTAGATAGTTAGTATAAATATGTAACTTCTGTAACAGTTGAAACTTGTCTATTAAAAGATCAACTTTCGCATATCATCTTCTCTGCATTTTCTTATTACCAAATTGAAATTGCAAAGGCTGAGGGGGAGTTTGTGAATCACATGCAAGTTTGCTACTTGAAAGCATGATGATGATGATGAAAACAAACGACCATTGCTTGTAGTAAAAGTTTTTCATCTTATTCCGCTGCAAATCTCTTTTCATTCAATCAGTTTCCATTTATTGAAACAAAACTACAATTTAAACTCAGACGTAACATTAATTTAATTGTTTAGAGTATAAATTTCGTATATTGGTTATTAATTCTACTATTACTTTTCTATACAATGTTTGTTAACATTTATTTTTCAATATTTTTATCATTGTACACCCTATTTATGAGTAAATTCGTTTTTAGGGATTTTCATAAATCTCTTTCCGCTTTGGTTTTTTGCTAATTTTTTGATGACGTCATTTTGATTTTGATCAAATTACTTGGTTTATGTTGGAATTTTGTGAAAATAGCATTTTATAAATATAGGAAATGCGTATTTCCTAATTTTGGACGATAAATAAATATTATAAACTGAGGTTTTATAGATATTTATTTTCCGGGTTTGTGTTCTATGTCGGAAGAGCTTCGCAACGAACTAAACCACTCCAAAACGGAGCTAAGATGAATGAGATGTCGATGCTCAAAGTTTGGTGTTTGAAACATTAAATGCTGATATAATGGGAAAGTAGCATCTTGTCCCACATAGGAGGAGTGTTGAAACTTAAAGGGGTATTTAAGCGGGAACACTCATTCCTTATCGTTTCATGGAAGCACACACTAAGTGTACTCGCGAAGGGTGCAGAGCACCCAACTCGCACCGCACTCGCGCGCCACGTGCGTGGGCGATGGGCACAATGTGGCGCTTTGATGGCGCACTTTGCACTTCGCAACGCCGCGAGCCGCTTGAGAGCCGCCTTTGTATTTTTTTACCACGGGCGCATGGTGCAGGCAGTCCAGATTGCGCCACAGATGCCTGACAAGGGCGCGCAGCGCACCAAAGTGAACCAGTATGGCGCGACTGTGTGGCGTGACCAGAATGGGTTCCCTGGTGACGTGGCGTGCGCGCGCAAGGGCTGGCGCACCAGTAGGCTCGCGCAACGATGTGAGCCATACTGGCGCACCGCAATAGGACTGTGGAGCAAAGGATGCCCGCGCAAGGGGTTGCACACCAGTAAGCTCGCGCAGTGATGTGAGCCACACTGACGCGGCACCAGCAGGCTGGCGTATGGAGGCGCGCACGCGCGACCTGCTGCTTTCAGAGTTAATGACAGATCAGTTACACTTCAGCAGTTGAAACAGACGAGTCAAGGGTCTTGACCAGGAATGTAACTGATGAATTAAAGTGCATTAAAGACGTTTAATGCAATTTAATTCGTTGAGTTAAATCTTTTTGACTGTTTCAACACAGATGCAGTATAAATACTGCATTACATCAACACCAGAAGAGACACCGAATCACCAACGAACTCTCTACTCGAAATTCTTCTTCTTTCCCCTTTCTTGCAGCAAGGTACACCTTCGGGTTGCGTCATCTCCGGCAGTGCAACTGCTTAGGCTGTTGTATCCTGGAAACAAACGAGTTCTCCTGGGAGACTCGAAATTTGTTTTAAGGGACCCGTGTCTAACACGATCCTCAGCCAAGAACTTCATCTTTTGTTGAAGTTTTGTTCTTGTATTTTCTTTATTTCAGTTGTAATCCGTACTGTAATTTACTGCTTTCTTTATTTTTCTGTTTGTGTAATTCAGTTAAATATTTTTTTAATTATTTTATGCGAACGGTCCCACAGTTTAGTTATCATCATAAATTTGTTTATGTTTTAAAAGATATGTTTCTTCATTCCACACTCCTTCACTCACCTCTTCATCCATTCTTCTTCAGGTATTTAACACATATTCTCAACAACTGTTTCCACTTCACTTCCACCTAACCGGTTTATCTTTAGTTATTACGTTTTTAATGAAGTAATTATAATATGGTCTTTGTATAGGTGACAAATGATGACTTGCAACATGGTTTTAGTGAGAGGTGTTAGACTGTATAGGTGACTATGGCCTTTATTTATTACGCTTTTTTAATGATTAATCAAAGTGTTAGATTGTTGTTTCCCAATGTAAGGACACCTCGTAATCATTCTTCGAAAATTTATTTCTACATATCACAAGAATGTATTTGGTAAGAAATATATAATGTTATTAGACTTAATCAGCTTATTAATGAGGATTTACATGATAGAACCATGTTCACACAAATTTTACAACATTTAGTTGATGGAAGTTGGTGTTCATTTGCAGCTTGATATGCTACAAGAAGAGCATGGCATTGTTACAAAAAAAGGCGAGTCCATTCTTGCGGTTATCACCATATATTAACAATTTCCGTAGGTTCTTAAGAACAGTGTGGAGGGCTAACTTGCACCGCCACACGTAACAAACTGATTGGTCCAGTCTACTTGTTTTATTTCTTTATGTCAATCTCAGTTTCTTCCTGCCATAGAGCTACGTTGTCAGCTGGTCGTAGACATGCCTTTTAAAGTTTAGATCCCGAGTTCGAAGGTGATGCTTGGTTTTTCTATTTAGTTTAGCTTGAATCTATTACAACTACAAAATACACTCGAAAGCATTGTGTTAACCACCGAAACAATACCATCGCTGCTAGCTAGCATAATCCCTAAAACGACCACATGGAACCTTACCTTGTAAACCTATCAGCCACTGATTAGATCTACAAAACCACATGCAACGGTAGATCGGACTCAAATGTTGTTATTGCCGCCATTAGACCTCCGAACAACCAATGTCGCCGGACTCATGGTTGAAAACATCGAACCCACAAGAGCCTCCGTTGCAAATGATGGCTTCGTCGCCGTCTACCTTAGCAGTGAACCACGGTTGCGGTTCTAGACACCGAATAAACAGAAATGGGAACTAATGGATAGTTTATTATTGTTTGTTTCAACGGGACTTTCGATTAGATGAAGAATATGGAAACAGGGTGTGAAGACAAAAGGGTTAAAGGATATTTATTCAAATATGAATATATTCATTTCAAGTGACTCTAATTATGAATTGGTGGAATGCAACTCATAATAATTATTATTTTATTATATAATATGTAAATGCCGAACATGCTATATTATCAAACCATACGGTATTTAAATGGTATCTTAAAAAACCACCAAGTACAATAAAAGATATGTTAAGGTGGATAATATCTTAGTTCTTGATTCATTAACTTTGGACTTCTAATGGGTGAGTTAGTGTCCATGAAACACACACTAAACATAGTGTCAAATAGTTATCTAGACAAAGATATATTTTTATGTATTTTCATACTTATAAATTCCCGAATCTATTCCATCGTCGAATCCATAAACTCACACCTTTGTTTATCCTTTTAGGATAACCTCGGTATTCCATCATCTCGATTAAACAAGACTCACCTAGTGGAAAACATTTACGAACCGTGAGTATACTTGACCCCCTTTCGTTTTAAGCCATTTCTTGGTGTTACATGTATAATCTATCAAATTCACAAAAACACACACGTGCAATATTATGCAAAAACTCAATCCATTAAATCATGCTACTTGTTATACTTGATGTTTATACATGCTAGAATACATTCATGCAATCTACTTGACATTAACTTCGCAAGCATACCTTAACATGTATAGCGCTATATGAGTAGTACACCGCCCGTTTGGGGTCATTGTTAAGTATTCTATCATAACGGTGTTGTTCACGTGTCGACGAGATTACGCTAGTGGACACTTTGGTTTGACACTTAGGATATGCATGCTAGTGTGTTGAATAAACTTAATATAAAGTTGCCATGTTGGATTTGAAAACTTTTATCATATATGCTTTGTAGAACAAATTTTTATGCTCACCAACCAATATTTTGTGTTGATGGATACTTTAATACATGTTGTAGTAAATTGATGATGATATCTCGAGAAAACTATTAGGGTGGACTAGAAACTCACTCGAAGTTTATTTATAAATTTTTGTACTTGTTATGTTTTAAATGTGAAATATGTTATACTTTTCCTTTCAAATATTGTACCTTGAAATTTAGAAATGAAATGAAGATGGTTATTTTCAATTATTGTCACTTTAGTCACGTTATGATGTTTTGAGCAATCTCGTTCGTCTATTTCCCCCATCGGTTGGGGTGTGACACAAGGTAGTTAGTTGGGTTAAATTTCAAACTACTAAAGTTTTGTTTGTTGTCGAGGAGTTGCGCATTCAAACATGGATCCTTTGCCTCTTCCATGTTGTCTTGGCGGAATATTTCAGCTATATATATATATATATATATATATATATATATATATATATTATATAGGATTGAATATTCCCAGTCTTAAAGACTTAGAATCTGAATTTTCCTATGAAATATGCGAATGTGAAATTGAGCCTTGACACAAAAGGCTAGTGTCTAAATCACTTAAACTGTAGCTCTTGTACCAACCTATCCCACCCCGATTCTTGGTGGGCCTAGATGTGGGTTTTATGCTTAACAATTGTATATCAGTTTTACAATTTGCAATAGAAGTAGAGAATGATAAAGTACAAGTACGAAAAACGTTACAATATATTAAAGTATGGATGTTCAGTAGTAATATCCCAAAGGAAGGATCTAAAAAAATGGATTTCAGGACTTTATGGGTCGTTTGCCATTGGAGTCGCAAATTCCAACGCTTTTGACCGAACCTAATCCTGCATACTATTGAGGTTCGCCACCAGATATTTAAAAATACGTCAGCTTTCGCTGGCAAATATAGTTAGCCGACACATTTGTAAAATCATTTGATGTTCATTGGGATAGATCCGTGTTACCAGATTTACATGCTTGTCATACATTCGGGGACTAGTGTTCAAACTGGTTCATGATTAAGATACACACCATTTCCTTTTGTGTTTTTGAGGTGTATGCCTACACCCCGCACCTTTATCGCCATTACAATAAATGAATCGGGACACTCGAATAAGGTACTATTAACCACCAAGTGTTTTATGTTATTCAAGCAAAATGGATTAAAATCGGGTGATCAACATTCTGAAAGCATTTTCCCACTGCGATACCCGTACCAAGTGGTTTTGTACTATATCTAAGTTTTTACAATAAAAGTTTCAAAATGTATTTACCTGTACTAGTTGTATTCTTAGTGTATTTGGTTCTCATAGTACAATATTCAAAGTTTATTAGCCTATGGTGCGATTCTTTGGAGGGATCTATAGTCCGGGTTATGGAAATATTACCCATGAGAAAAGTTTACGGGTCATTATAAGTCATTTAGACTTCATCGGGAAATATGGATTTAAGCACGGTTCCGTTAGATTAAGTGTTGACCAGATTGAATATGGTTTATAACCATACGTTTGAAGGGTCTCCTGTAATATGGTTCATTTAACCTTACATTCTGAGTTGAAAGTGTTTCCGAAAAGGTTTGACCCACTATGACTCGTTTATATGGTTCATGCTATTTTAATGAGTCGTGCGCGTAAATATGGGTTCGGATGAGGAAATGGGTTCATGACAAGTTTGACATGTCCAAATATATTTTATAATGTTGTACAAACTGTTTTGGAGACATATAATATGTTTCATAGGTTTTAGAAATTCAATCTTTGATTTTTAAAGAAAACACAGTTTGACTTATAAATGTATTTTTGATTTGTCATTTTGACCCATTCATACATGATGATCAGGTGATATAAATGTAGGGTATTTACCCTATATTATGATGATCATGTAAGTGTATTTAATTTAATATTGGCTTGACAAAAGTGGTCAGAATCGAAAGTCAACGGAAAAGTCAAACTATTGACAATTCGGACTTTCGGACAAAACTAGACTACAAAACTGAATTAGTAAACTTTGAAGACTACTCCAAACACCCAAAGGAAGGTCTTCAAAGCAGAAAGTAAATAACTCTTCACAAGACTTTTATGTTTTGAGTTTGATGTGACTAAAATGGAAGGATTAATGGGCTATTTAAAGTAATCAAAGAGTGCAAAGGACTTTAACAAATGTCCTAGTTTGCCTGGAATGCTGCTTAGTGTCCGATGATGTGTCATAACAAGATTAAGGGTGGCAAAGATTGAGGATAAGTGTCAAAATGCAAGCCAAGTTACTGTCATTGAATTATATGTTGTGTAGGGACCCCTAGCGGACCACAAGGATACCCCATATGGTCCGCAAGGACCGCCAGCGCTCTAATTTACATATACCCCTTGCGGATCACAGGATTTATTGTTACGATCCGCAAGGACCTCTGAAGCAGCCGAACTTTTACTTTTTGGCATATTTATCCCCTCAACTTCGTTTCTTGTTCCTTTTTAATGTATTTAATCGCTCTCCTTAACATAGTGAATTATACGAAATGTTTTTAGACACGCGTCACCTTAGGATTTGATCAATAATTATCAGGGTGTCACACATATGATACCATTCAGGGGTCCGTCTCCGGCGGTGAATATCATAATTAATAGGCAGCGGGGGAGTTAGAGGAGGAGGAAGAGGCGTATTAGCAACCACCGCTCAATAGTTGTGTGGTGCGACGTGTGGCAGTTCCGACACGTGTAAACAACGCTATACGTGATCTTAGACGTTGCACTGAGCTAACTAAGGCTCAATCCGTGCGGATAATGCAGGGTATGGAAGAGTTGCTGGAGTTTGCTGACAACCCCGATGTGCACTGTTAGCAATCTTACAGTCGCAACCACAGAGGGTCGTAGGACCCACTACCCCCACCATAGGCTCGGCGTTGATGTATTTTTTTTGTTTCTATTTTGATGTAAACCATGTGTAAATAATGTATATATTTTTCTTTTTAGTTGTCGTTTCGATGTTTACCATTTACCTGTCGTGTTAAATCCAACTTAAAGTTATCAAATATTAGAAAAACAAATGATCAATTATTAAATAATATAACAGTGAAAGTTATATTCCTTAAACATCATTCAGAAAACAAAAAAGATAGATGTCAACTAAAGTAGTAATCCATATTTTTACTTAACGACGCATGATGACGAATCCAACACGCACATATTAATTTTTTTCCGTAAATTTCATATTGTAATAAAAGTTTTGTATGTATTATTATATTTTTAAAGTAAAAAAAGCTGATATAAAAAAACACTTAAACGACTCGTATAGATGCATACGCCCGTATAGGGTTCACCCATACTAGTCATTTTGTTATACAACTCTTAAATGTCTAGTTAAACCATAGGTTTATACAACTTCGAAAAAGAACCTACATGACTCGTATATAACAACAGTCATACAACATCTGACATTCTTTGATACTATACGACATTCTCTGACTCTATATGAGCCGTATACACCATATACGACTCGTATAGGTGTCACGGGTGTCAAAAGATCCATTAAGAGTGTGGGAATATCCTGAGTTTTCCTTCAAATTTTATCTAATCTGTCAAGAAATTTATTTAACCATTGCAAGTAATTTGCCACGGAAAATATAAAGCATGCTGCAAGAGAGAAAAAAATCTAGTACTAGAATTGTTGGAAGATAAAGATGGTTAACTTATTCTTTTTTATATGAAAATTCAAAAAAAAGAAAAAATACAAAAAACAGGGCAACGTAAACACCGAAAAAACAAAGGATACATATTACAAAATTATATCTCCAAAAAAATCAATTTTTTTTATTATTAATTAACTTCCGCATAAATGTAAGATCCAACATCCTTATTACCTCAACTGTTTTCCCTCTCCCCCGCCCTTTTCTCCCTCTTCGTTCTACGTGGTCCAAACAATGATTTCAAGCCCAATTGAATTGCGTGTGTGTGTTCATCAACACAAGTTTAAATTTTACAAAAACACAATTTTAAAAGAAAAGGACAACAAGAGAAAATAGTTAGTAGTTATTGGCGGAGGTAATGTGTTCGTAGAGGTAGCACGGGCTACGGCTCTACCACGCATTCGTAGTTAAAAATACCCTCAACTTCGTCTATACAGTGTAAAATTTGTATTTTTGGGATTTTATACAAAGGATACTCCGGATTCCGAAAAAAATTGGAATAACCCTGAATTTTTGAGCCAGATCCACCAATAGTAGTTAAGATCCAACAAACGAATAGAACACCTTCAGAGATTCAAGGAGGCAAAGGCGACACTCGAGTTTCCTAAAAACAAAATCAGTTAGTGTTGAAAAGAAAAAAAAATGGGCTATAGAAGGATCTTATAAAAGAGTTGAGGGTTTTTTATTTTTTATATTTTGGGCTAAGGACCTTATAGTAGGGTTGAGGTTTTTTTATTTATTATATTTTTTTTATGTGTGGATGATTCAGAAATTTGTTGAAATTTCTAAACAAATATTTGTTATTTGATTTGTATAGAAATTTGTGAATATGTATAAATTTTAGACTTATTTGTGAATTAGATTTGTATTTTTATGTATTCTAGAAATTTCAATTTTTGTATAATGCATGATTAACTTCCGGTCAACTTTTGTGAGAAAACTACACCAAAAACTCAGCTGTAAAAGTCGCATGTACGGTCACAGATTCAGTAAAAAGCCGGGCCGAAATTTCGGTAGCAAAACATTCCGATCCATAAATCTGTGCTTAATACTAAGTCTGTTCGCATAAAAAAATCGTGAAAAGGAATAAACGAGTCAAAACCGGTAGCAGAATGAAGTAGGGAGTTTGGTAAGGTGGGTAGTTGAAGCTCTTAATTGAAGTTTTTGATAAAAGTAAGTAAAAAACCAGAAGCTTAAAGCTTCATGCCTTCTCTTTTACATGTATTTTTCTTTTTTACTAAAGGATCTAAACTTCACATTCTTCAACAAATTAAAAACATCACTATACACTACTGTACTCGATCACTTAAAAAAACATATTATCATAGTTTCAAATCTCAGTTCTAGACATTGCTTTAAATATATAATCCCAAATACCACATACAAGTTTGTAGCATTTAAGATTCCGTACATATCATGAAATTACATAACAGAAGACATAAATTTATTCTGGAATCATATCTCCATGATTCTTTACAAGTATCGATCATAACTAAATATATATGTGTATTCCAAACACACAAGTTAATGTTTCAACCTTTCATAATTCTAGACGATAAATCTAATTAAGCGCATTGGAAGCCGGATGGAACCTTCTTGCCACAGTAGTTAAGCAAAAGGCTCAAGGAGACTGGTATGTTTAGGTTGATTCCCAAGATATTAGCTTTGATTGCGGTGCAAAGGCAGACGGCAGCCTCAAGATCGGCGAGTACCTTAAGAAGTGTGCAACATGGTGTCTTTGGTGGGTTTCCAACTAGGTGGACAAGGTCATTGAGCAAGTTAGCACATACACCTAACTTGAGTGTGTCTTTTGAGCACGTGGCTTTGGGTGGCGAAGGTGTAGGATTCGTTGGTGGTGAAGGTGTAGGAGTCTTTGGTGTTGAAGGTGTAGGAGTCTTAGGTGGTGATGGGGTAGGAGTCTTGGGTGTTGATGGTGTAGGAGTCTTGGGTGGTGAAGGTGTAGGAGTCTTGGGTGGTGATGGTGTAGGAGTCTTTGGTGGCGATGGTGTAGGAGTCTTTGGTAGCGAAGGTGTGGTCGGGGTTGGTGATGGATGTAACATCCGTCGAAAAACGGGTTTTAAAACCTGCTTCGTTTATTAATCGAATAGTCAGTTACAATTATCGTTGCTTATTTAATGCTCTTTTTAATTTTAAACAATACATAATTAATAAATATATTAGAATTTATAAACTATAATTTATAAACAATAAAAACGGTCGAAGAAAAAAATAAATGTCGCTGCCGGGTTTCGAACCCGGGTCAGCCGGTTTAGCAAACAAGTGTTTCACCACTCCGCCACTTGACTCGTTTGTGTAATCAATGAATCAAATAAAACTTAAGTTTCACCCGTGAATCTATCTGTTTGCGTCAAGAACTGAAACCGCTCATCGGCTTTCAAATATCCAGAGACTTTTGGTGTGGTCGCGAGTTCCTGAGTATAACCGATGATTCAATGCCAACCCACATTCTAATCAATTCAATCTTCAATGCCTCGATTCATATGATTGTTGAGAGTTAAAACCGAAATGAAATTCATTTTCAATTTACACTAATAATACCATCGCCTCACATCTCGGAAACACTCGCAGCACCCTCAATTTCATTTTCACTCTAACTTCTGTTCGTCGGAAACGTTATCTGCTATCGCCGGACTTTCGCCGGAAAACCGAGACATACAGCAAAACGGAAATTTTCTCGACTCTTTCGTTTTCAATCCATTGTTAGACTTATACTAACTTAAATCCTTCAATCAGAATCGGTCCCAGACGACGTTACCGGATATTCTACACTCGCCGGAAAATCTCTGGACATTTCCGAAATCACACTGTAAAGCGGTACAATCATCTAAACCTCCTGATATCTCTTGTTTAGTCATTTAATTTCACAACTCATCGATCAAAATTGTTAATTGATTCAATCAGACGGAATTCACAAATCAGAGCCGACGACCATTGCCGGAATTCTGAGAAAAACAGAATGTTCGGTACATTCAATTCCGTAACCCTCTTTATCCATTACATTTCAATTATTTATATGTTAGACGAACGATTTAAGCAAGAACAGTCGGACATCTTTGTCTGTGTCGTTTATAATGAAGAAGACGAAGGCGATATGTGTAAGTTTAATTAAAACCGAATATTATACCGGGTTAGACACACAGTCCAGTGGTGGACTGTGTGCAAATTTAATATCATGGTCCCGAGTTCGAGTCCTAACACGCTGCCCGGTTCTTACAAATTTCCAACCATTTTTAATACTGATATATATTAAGGCGCAGATAGTAAATAAATGTAATTAAAATCGCATATCATTCGGGTTAGTCACACAGCCCAGTTGGTCGGGTTGTGTGCGATACAAGGCTATGGACGCGGGTTCGAGTCCACCGGTTCAATGATTTAAAAACCTTTTTAAATTAAATAGAATTCTGAATAATCTAAATAGTATATAAGTATAATTAAAATCAGAAATATTTCGGGTTAGACACGTAGCTCAGTTGGTAGAGCTGCGTGCACGTGTACGAGAGGTCTCGGGTTCGACCGGTCAACGGACCGGTCAACGGTCAAAAGTCAAAAATTTTTAATTCTTTTTATTTATTTATTTAATTTAAAATCAATTAAACATACTTAAAATAATATTTTTAAAGTTAGAAAATGACCTTAAACTCACAAAAATAAATCTAAAAATCCTATTAAAATTGTTAATAAAATCCACTTATTTACCGTACCATTTCGTTATTATTTTAGGTTACTCTTTCCTTGTCGATCAAATCCCAAAACTCGTGCGCATTCAACATCACCAAAAGAACGCACCCAAGGTGAGTGAATCTCTACCAATTCCCCGTTTTAATCACATTTTGGGGTGTATCATGTGTCGCTTATTATTTATTACATTTAAACACTTGTGCATCCTTCATATCCATGATCAAATGTGTATCCAATATGCGTCAATTGTTTGTGTGGTTAATGTTTAGATTAAATTTATCATTTTCAGTACATACATCATCATAGGCTCGTCTGTTCCCCATTACCTATGAGCAGAACTGTTCCCCATTACCTATGAGCGGAACGTGACGTTGCCAACATACGATCGGCTCCGTTTGATTGAGCCTTGATCTCACATACATCATCATAGGCTCGTATGTTTCCCCATTACCTATGAGCGGAACGTGACGTTGCCAACATATACATTATCATTCATGTCATATACTCATGCAAGGTGGTTTGTGATTGTTTGTTTATTTACTTTTGCTCACATATGATTATTGCACAATTTTTCCATATAAATACAACAAGAAATCAATAACAAAGGTTTTTAACAAGGTTCACTCGCCAACTTTTGTTGACTCAAAATTCCCCATTTTTACACATGATACAGGTGATCCAGTTAAAGCAAGAAACATATAGGACGGCCTAGAAGAATAAATCAGTTTAGATTTTGGATTGTTTATTTAATTTTCCTTTCCTTGTATTATATGAATTTGGCTTGAACATTTAAGTTGTAATTTGAATTTAATAAATATGAAACATTTTAGTAAACATCATGAGCTTTGGTGATAACCCAATTATGCCCCGACTCTTATTCCGCTGCGGGTCGGGGTTTGACAGATTGGTATCAGAGCCATGACTATAGAGATATAGGATAGGTTATTAGACCCTTAGAGCCTATACTATAGTTGATTAGAATTATTTAAATTGTTTATGTGTTACATACAAAATTCATGATGTTTGTATGCTTTATGTTTATTGTTACATTCAATGTTATGCAAGCATGTTCATAAGT
Source organism: Scalesia atractyloides (assembly GCA_947069175.1). Taxonomy (NCBI): domain Eukaryota; kingdom Viridiplantae; phylum Streptophyta; class Magnoliopsida; order Asterales; family Asteraceae; genus Scalesia; species Scalesia atractyloides. The sequence goes on from CAMTDV010001634.1 coordinate 28,734,131, forward strand.
ACATATTACTATACAATGCTTATCATGAATCATATCCTCATAACATACCATATCCATGAGAGCACACACCTCACAATTCCTATGATTTTTGCAACGATTTTTGTATTTTCAAATCACATCAAAGTGAGTTCTCATGACGGGCATGTAGTAACTGGAAGGGTACGAGTACCGGTAGTCGGAACGTCCTGTCTAGGCTTGGCATTCGTATAAATCCAAAATAAAGGACCAGTTTGCCTACCTAGGGACTAACGATGAGAGTACGAAGGACCTATTAAGCCAAAGCATGCTATACCAAACGTCGTGTGAGCTAACCCCACTTTGAGTTGTCATTGTGACTATACCTGGACACCCTCCTACCATACATCTCGCAAACATATTTCATGGTTTTCATTCGGGTGATGCGAGTGTTAAACCGCCAACACCAATGTGAATCCTACTAAGCCAATAGTCATGGGGGCCCACATGACTATACAGGCGATGGTATGGGGGACATTGGAGGCCCAAACATGAGCAAACCCAAGACATCCTATAGATGTAGTTGCATTATTTATGATTATGTTATTTTATTACTTTTAACGACACATGACACCTAAAAAGACTCCTTAAACTCACCATCTTCTTATGTATGTTCCTGTAGATGTCGGCTAGGCAGCAACGTGGAGGTAGAAAGTCAGGAAGGTCAAACGAACGCTTGGCCACCCAAATCGCAAAACAAATGGCCGCGGTGCTTCCTGACATCGTAATTCAAGTCCAACAAGCTCTCGCCGCAAATCCCATCAACCCTCCCAATCAAGAAGACCAGAACGTCGAACCCTCCATCCAAAAAGTGCTTTTACAAACACTTCAAGTCTTGCAATCCCCCGAAATATGAAGGTACCGAAGGTGTCACTGCTCTCCTCCACTGGTTTGAGGAAATGGAAAACACCTTCCTCAATTGCGATTGTCCCGAGGATCGCAAGGTATGTTACGCAACCGGGAGACTATTTGGAGTAGCTCTTACCTGGTGGAATACAGAAAAAGGTAAGAGAGGAATGGAAGATGCAATGGCCTTAACATGGGAGGAGTTAAGGGAAATCATGACGAGACGCTTCTGTCCAAGAAGCGAGATCAAAAAGTTAGAGGATGAATTCCACTCGTTAAAGCAAAAGGAAGGAGATCATACTTCCTACAACAAAAGGTTTCTATAGTTGAACCAAATGATCCCCAACTTGTTCACCCCAGTATACCGCTTAGTCGAACACTATATTCGAGGCCTCCCCTCGAAAATTCAAGACTCAGTTCTAAGCACTTCGCTTGCAACACTTGAAGCTGCTATGGAACTAGCTACCGAGCTTACCGAGAATCGCATCCGAAACGGCAAATTTAAGGATGAGAAAAAGAAAGCCCCCATTGAGGGCCCAACTTCAAACCATTCTACCTCCTCCTCAAAGTTTCCTAGTAAGAGGAAACGAAACAGCAGAAACTTTGTTGTCACACAAACAAACCTCCCTATTACTGCTGCACCCATCACCCAAGTTGCCCCCTCAGCTGCACCATATAAAAAGCCATACTCCGGCCCATACCCAAAATGTAACCGTTGCCAATACCATCACTTTCCCGAACATCCCTGCCAACATTGCACCAGCTGTGGCCGCGCAGGTCACACCATCCAAACCTGTCGCATACTTCAGCGAACTAACCGCAATCAGCCCTCAACCCAAACCCACCATCAGATAGTGGGTCAAGCCCAACAACCTTTACTCCTACCACCTGCCCAACATGTAGCCCAATCCTACTACCAACCCAACTATCCCATGATGCAACCTATGCGGGCTTGTTACAACTGTGGAGACCCGAACCACTTCAGGAACACCTGTCCACGCTTGGTGAACATCATCCATGCCCAAGCTCAAGCAAATCCAGTAAACCAGGCTAACCAAGCTCCTCCACCTGCTAGAGGAAGAGCTTTCAACATCAACGCCAATCAAGCTATGGCTGACAATAACGTGGTTAACGGTACGTTTCTCATCAATGGTAGTTATGCATCCATGTTATTTGATACTGGCGCGGATAAGAGTTTTGTGTCCTTAGAATTTGAACCTATCCTCAACCAAACTCGTGATAAACTCATGGAATCCATAATGGTAGAAGTTGCTGACAGAAAACCGGTCTCACTAAACTCTATTATACGCAATTGTACTCTCACCCTAAACGATCACGATTTTCCAGTTGACCTCTCCTATGAAGTTGGGAAGTTTCGACATTATAATTAGTATGGACTGGCTCAGCCAACATCATGCTGAAATTGTATGCCACGAAAAGTTTATTCGCATTCCTCTTACAAACGGTCAGACTCTACGAATCTTTGGAGAAACCCCTTCGAAAGGACTCAAATTAATGTCCTGTCTTCAAACCCGAAAATATCTCCGCAAGAATTAGGTCGCATTCCTAACTCATGTTGTCAAAAAGGGAACCAAGGGGAAGAAACTCGAAGACATCCCAGTAGTAAAAGATTTTCCGCAAGTTTTTCCTGACGACATTTCAGGACTTCCTCCCGTGAGAGAAGTCGAATTCCGCATTGATCTTATACCTGGAGCTACACCAGTTGCAAAATCTCCTTATAGATTAGCCCCATCCGAAATGCAAGAGCTGGCCAGTCAACTGCAAGAGCTGACTGACAAAGGATTCATACGTCCTAGCTCATCGCCTTGGGGTGCACCTGTCCTTTTTGTGAAGAAGAAAGATGGAACGTTTCGCATGTGTATCGACTACAGAGAACTCAACAAGTTAACGGTCAAGAACCGCTACCCATTACCTCGCATCGATGACCTTCTAGATCAACTTCAGGGCGCCACCTGTTTTTCAAAAATCGACCTTCGTTCTGGATATCATCAACTCAGAGTACATGAAGAAGACGTTCCAAAGACCGCCTTCCGAACTCGTTATGGTCATTACGAATTCATGGTCATGCCATTTGGTTTAACCAACGCCCCAGCTGTCTTCATGGATCTAATGAACAGAGTCTGCAAACCCTATATCGACCGTTTTGTCATAGTCTTCATCGACGACATCCTCATCTACTCAAAGTCTAAGTCTGATCATGAACGACACCTTCGACTCATCCTTACACTCTTAAGGACAGAAAAGCTGTACGCTAAGTTTTCGAAATGTGAATTCTGGTTAAGGTAAGTACAATTCCTTGGACACGTCGTCAATGACAAGGGAATTCATGTTGATCCCTCAAAAATCAAGGCAGTCAGGAATGCCAAGTGCCACGAACCCCTACCGAAGTAAGATCATTTCTTGGTTTGGCTGGTTACTATCGCCGTTTCATTGCAAATTTCTCCCGTATTGTTGTACCACTCACGGCTTTGACTCATAAAGGAAAGCCCTTCATATGGGGACCCAAACAAGAAGAAGCCTTCCAAACTCTAAAGCAAAAACTCTGTGACGCACCTATCCTCACACTTCCTGAGGGTTGTGATGACTTCGTGGTTTATTGCGACGCGTCAGGGCAAGGACTAGGCTGTGTACTGATGCAAAGAGGAAAAGTGATAGCTTATGCTTCTAGGCAACTCAAAATTCATGAGAAGAACTACACCACCCACGACCTGGAACTTGGAGCCGTTGTGTTCGCTCTTAAGATATGGAGACATTACCTCTACGGTACTAAGTGTGAAATATACACTGACCACAAGAGCCTCCAACATATCTTCAACCAAAAGGAGTTGAACATGAGGCAACGAAGATGGGTCGAACTTCTTAACGACTACGACTGTGAAATTCGGTATCATCCTGGCAAGGCAAACGTGGTGGCCGATGCACTCAGTCGAAAAGGTTATGCGAACTCCATTCGTCTTCTATGTTCGCAAATCATAACTGACATCAAAGATCGAATCCGGGAAGCACAACATGTTTCTGTAACAGAACACGACGTACGCAATGAGCTGTCTTGTGGAGCAGAACTTAAAATCGAAACCAAATCCGACGGTATTCTGTACTATCTAGATCGCATATGGATTCCCGATCACAATAACCTTCGTGATTTCCTTATGAACGAGGCGCACAAGACACGGTACTCTGTACACCCAGGAGCCGACAAGATGTATCAAGACCTTCGATACACCTACTGGTGGCCTGGCATGAAGAAGGATATCACTGTTTTTGTTTCCAAGTGTCTTACATGTTCCAAAGTAAAAGCTGAACACCAAAGACCCTCAGGACTTCTAGTCCAACCTGAAATACCTGTATGGAAGTGGGAAAACATAACCATGGACTTCATTACCGGGTTACCTCACACCTCCAGTGGGTATGACACTATATGGGTAATCATTGATCGTCTTACAAAATCAGCTCACTTCATTCCGATTCGCGAGGACTTCAAGAACGAGAAGTTAGCTCGTATCTACATCAGCGAGATCGTAAGCCGTCATGGTGTACCTTTAAGCATCATTTAAGACCGTGATGGTCGTTTCACTTCACGAACATGGCAAGCCGTTCAAGCCGCCTTGGGTACACGATTAGACCTCAGTACCGCTTATCATCCTCAAACTGATGGACAATCTGAACGCACCATCCAAACACTTGAAGACATGCTTCGAGCATGTGTCATAGACTTCAAGGGAAATTGGGACGCTCATCTACCATTAGTTGAATTTTCGTACAACAACAGCTATCATTCAAGTATCGGCATGACAAGCTTTATATGGTCGTAAGTGCCGATCACCAATATGTTGGCACAAAATTGGGGAAGCTCAAATCACCGGTCCAGAATTGATTCAAGAAACAACAGACAAGATCCATCAAATTCGAAACAATCTTCTAGCGGCACAAAGTCATCAAAAGAGTTATGCAGACAAACGACGAAAGCCCTTGGAGTTTAACTTTGGTGATCAAGTACTTTTAAAAGTATCACCGTGGAAGGGAGTAGTTCGTTTTGGCCAGAAGGGCAAGCTAGCACCACGCTACGTAGGACCTTTCAAGATACTCGAAAGAGTAGGACCTGTAGCATACAAGCTTGACTTACCGGAAGAACTCAACAGAATTCACCCCACGTTCCACGTATCAAACTTAAAGAAGTGCCTCGCCAATGAAAACCTCTATATTCCCCTAGAAGATATTCAGATCGATGAATCTATGCACTTCATTGAAAGACCAGTAGAGATCATGGACTTCGGAGAAAAACGTTTAAGACGGAGTCGTATTCCAATTGTTAGGGTACGCTGGGAGTCGAAACGAGGACCTGAGTTTACTTGGGAACGTGAAGACTCAATGCGCGAAAAATACCCTCATCTTTTTCCTGTTACCACTACTACTTAAATTTCGGGACGAAATTTCTAAAAGTAGGGGATACTGTAACATCCGTCGAAAAATAGGTTTCAAAACCCGCTTCGTTTATTAATCGAATAGTCAGTTACAATTATCGTTGCTTATTTAATGCTCTTTTTAATTTTAAACAATACATAATTAATAAATATATTAGAATTTATAAACTATAATTTATAAACAATAAAAACGGTCAAAGAAAAAAATAAATGTCGCTGCCGGGTTTCGAACCCGGGTCAGCCGGTTTAGCAAACAAGTGTTTCACCACTCCGCCACTTGACTCGTTTGTATAATTAATGAATCAAATAAAACTTAAGTTTCACCCGTGAATCTATCTGTTTGCGTCAAGAACTGAAACCGCTCATCGGCTTTCAAATATCCAGAGACTTTTGGTGTGGTCGCGAGTTCCTGAGTATAACCGATGATTCAATGCCAACCCACGTTCTAATCAATTCAATCTTCAATGCCTCGATTCATATGATTGTTGAGAGTTAAAACCGAAATGAAATTCATTTTCAATTTACACTAATAATACCATCGCCTCACATCTCGGAAACACTCGCAACACCCTCAATTTCATTTTCACTCTAACTTCTGTTCGTCGGAAACGTTATCTGCTATCGCCGGACTTTCGCAAGAAAACCGAGACATACAGCAAAACGGTAATTTTCTCGACTCTTTCGTTTTCAATCCATTATTAGACTTATACTAACTTAAATCCTTCAATCAGAATCGGTCCCAGACGACGTTACCGGATATTCTACACTCGCCGGAAAATCTCTGGACATTTCCGAAATCACACTGTAAAGCGGTAGACTCATCTAAACCTCCTGATATCTCTTGTTTAGTCATTTAATTTCACAACTCATCGATCAAAATTGTTAATTGATTCAATCAGACGGAATTCACAAATCAGAGCCGACGACCATTGCCGGAATTCTGAGAAAAACAATCTGTTCGGTACATTCAATTCCGTAACCCTCTTTATCCATTACATTTCAATCATTTATATGTTAGACGAACGATTTAAGCAAGAACAGTCGGACATCTTTGTCTGTGTCGTTATAAATGAAGAAGACGAAGGCGATATGTGTAAGTTTGATTAAAACCGAATATTATACCGGGTTAGACACACAGTCCAGCGGTGGACTGTGTGCAAATTTAATATCATGGTCCCGAGTTCGAGTCCTAACACGCTGCCCGGTTCTTACAAATTTCCAACCATTTTTAATACTGATATATATTAAGGCGCAGATAGTAAATAAATGTAATTAAAATCGCATATCATTCGGGTTAGTCACACAGCCCAGTTGGTCGGGTTGTGTGCGATACAAGGCTATGGACGCGGGTTCGAGTCCACCGGTTCAATGATTTAAAAACCTTTTTAAATTAAATAGAATTCTGAATAATCTAAATAGTATATAAGTATAATTAAAATCAGAAATATTTCGGGTTAGACACGTAGCTCAGTTGGTAGAGCTGCGTGCACGCGTACGAGAGGTCTCGGGTTCGACCGGTCAACGGACCGGTCAACGGTCAAAAGTAAAAAATTTTTAATTCTTTTTATTTATTTATTTAATTTAAAATCAATTAAACATACTTAAAAATAATATTTTTAAAGTTAGAAAATGACCTTAAACTCACAAAAATAAATCTAAAAATCCTATTAAAATTGTTAATAAAATCCACTTATTTACCGTACCATTTCGTTATTATTTTAGGTTAGTCTTTCCTCGTCGATCAAATCCCAAAACTCGTGCGCATTCAACATCACCAAAAGAACGCACCCAAGGTGAGTGAATCTCTACCAATTCCCCGTTTTAATCACATTTTGGGGTGTATCATGTGTCGCTTATTATTTATTACATTTAAACACTTGTGCATCCTTCATATCCATGATCAAATGTGTATCCAATATGCGTCAATTGTTTGTGTGGTTAGTGTTTAGATTAAATTTATCATTTTCAGTACATACATCATCATAGGCTCGTCTGTTCCCCATTACCTATGAGCAGAACTGTTCCCCATTACCTATGAGCGGAACGTGACGTTGCCAACATACGATCGGCTCCGTTTGATTGAGCCTTGATCTCACATACATCATCATAGGCTCGTATGTTTCCCCATTACCTATGAGCGGAACGTGACGTTGCCAACATATACATTATCATTCATGTCATATACTCATGCAAGGTGGTTTGTGATTGTTTGTTTATTTACTTTTGCTCACATATGATTATTGCACAATTTTTCCATATAAATACAACAAGAAATCAATAACAAAGGTTTTTAACAAGGTTCACTCGCCAACTTTTGTTGACCCAAAATTCCCTATTTTTACACATGATATAGGTGATCCAGTTGAAGCAAGAAACATATAGGACGGCCGAGAAGAATAAATCAGTTTAGATTTTGGATTGTTTATTTAATTTTCCTTTCCTTGTATTGTATGAATTTGGCTTGAATATTTAAGTTGTAATTTGAATTTAATAATATGAAACATTTTAGTAAACATCATGAGCTTTGGTGATAACCCAATTATGCCCCGACTCTTATTCCGTTGTGGGTCGGGGTGTGACAATGGAGAGCATGGTGGTGGGGGTGGTGGTGGGCAGCCTTTCAGGGTATGGTGGGAGGTTACCAAAGTGAAGAAGAGCAAGTTGATGGTAAGGAGAAAGGTTGTTGTTGCTAAAGACCTTGAAGCCATGCTTTTAGCTTTAGGTAGTTACAAAGTATTGTTAGTACTTTGTTTTGTGTGAAGGTGGACAAGGTGCTTGCCTGCTTGGGGTATTTATTGATGCAAATTGTCAATGAGCTCCCCAGTTATTGATTAATTAGCTCCATTTCTTAATCTCATTTAACTATGCTAATTCAACTATAATATAAAAACCTTGATAAATCCAACAAAAGTCCATTAAAATTCGGTTTCGTTTTCACCACCTAGATTTTCATAATTTTAGCATTTTTGTCTTCTTTCCTTTGTAGGAAAAACGCGTAAATCATCTATTGTTTTGTTTACTCGTTCAGAATATCGACAATACCCGTCAAATTGAATTACAGCCTGTAAATTCAGAATCTTTTTACAGCCTATAAATTCAAAAATTTGACAACACGTTCCATATGAATCTTTCTTTTCAAAATTGTCTTTTTGTTTATCTTGGTTCGGCTATGCGCCAATTTAGGGGCGATCAATAGATCAATTTCAAGCTTATGCTAATCGAATTAAAATATAAACACAATATAGAGTTTTGTGTCTTAACTTAACAAAGTATCTTATGCACTATCCACACCAGCAGACAGAATCTGGTGTGAAAGTATGATTTTGTTTAAAAAATATCTTTCTATATTCTGAGATCGAGAAACACGAAGGTGTGAAAGCCTCATAATTTGTAAACTCAAAGCCACAAATAAATATATGAAGGAAAACAATATATATGAGCAAAGAGGATAACAAAGAAAACTATAGAGCGCCATGTGGGCAGCTTGGACATGTTCGGCAAAACATGGCTAATGTAAGCGCAAGCTGTCAGATAAGCCTGAGCCTGTTTCATGGTTAATTTGGAGTTTTCCCCCGACCAGCTTGATATTTCTGTGTCTTAGTTATAATAATTTCGATACATATATACCGTTTGTAGTAACTAGTACTTAACCTTTGATCAATAATTAAATATTCTGTGTCTTAGTTATAATAATTTTGATACATATATACCGTTTGTAGTAACTAGTACTTAACCTTTGATCAATAATTAAATAAATATTCAGGGGTCTCTGTTGTAATAATTTCGATACATATATACCGTTTGTAGTAACTAGTACTTAACCTTTGATCAATAATTAAATATTCAGGGGTCTCTGTTGTAATAATTTCGATACATATATACCGTTTGTAGTAACTAGTCCTTAACCTTTGATCAATAATTAAATAATGTCATTTATTTGTTTGGGAAGCAAGGTAATGAAGTGCAAAACGCTCAACAAAAAATGACAACAACCTAAAATAATATAAAATTAAACATTTATAAGCCTCAAAAATGGCCCATGGCTGAGCAATCCAAGATGACCAATTGCTAAAAAGGACAGGATGACCGATTGCCAAAAAGGACAGGCGTTGAATTGAAGATAAGAGCTCGTAGATAGGAATGAAACCATGGTCGCAAAAGCACAAAAGCTATTTGTTTCACCTCTATGATACTGGGTATTTACAACCACCACAATAGTCGCAAAAGCGCAAAAGCTATTTGCAGCCGATTTGCCATTTTGCAACTCCCATTGGCGGTCGCAAGCTTTCCTATTGCCGCTAAAATTTGCGACTACTTTTTGCTACAAAAATTCGTCTACCGGTCCTAGTAGCCAAAAAGTAGCACTTCTCGGTATTCATGTACAAAGTTATGACCGAAAATGGGCGAGGCATATTTTTTATTTGGTTTGAAAATTATTTGGTTTGGTGAATTTGATGGTGAGGCGTTAAAGGGTTAATGCCTAATAGGGAAGATGATGTTATGGTTTGATAAGTTGAGTTATTCTACGAATGAATATAAAAATAATAAATGTAAGAAGGAACCATAAAGTGACAAATGTCCATAATTTTGTCTATAAGAGAAAAAGAACATAAAAACCTAAACCCTTCACCCTCACCCCACCCACACCAACCAACCCAACCCCCCCCCCAACCCAAGCTAAATGCTTAAAAAATAAAAACTAAACCACCAAAAAACCTAAAAAATCTAAAAAGCAAAAAAAAATTAGTATTTTTATAAAAAAAAACGCTACTTTATCGTCATTATAAAAAAAATTAGTGACGATAAAGTAGCGATTATTTTAATAGAATATTGAAAAATAAATTTTGTGTTTATTTTTTTTTATGTATTTTTGGTTGTGTTTACATTAAAGAATATTCCTACAATATTCATTCTTATTTCTTACAATAAGAGTCATTTGTATTTGATACTTCTCAGAGTTTGACGATGGTTTGACGCCAAAAGAGTGGCGAGGTGTTATCCCACAATACAAACCCTTATTGAAACTATGTATGGATATTTTGACATTTTAGATACACGTAGAAACAAAACACACACATATATATATATATATTTGGCTCTGAGAAGAGAAATGGTTTCTAGTCGATTTTTTTAAATTTGTTTGGCTTTCAGATGATTCGCTAGTTAAATCAATGGATCTCTAAACAAGGACAATTGCATCCTCTTGTGGAAGGACAAATGTTTCAGTTTCTTCTTACTTTTTCACAATAATAAATATTTAAAAATATAATGTGTTTTTCCTTTAAAACATGTAATATATTACTTTAAATAAGTATATGTTTTATATATGTAGTTTTGCTTTTCATAAATTCCAGTATAAAATTTGTTAAAACACCGTTTTGTTTCGATTAAAAGCCCATTATTGTTTAGTTTTTTAAACAACTTGGTATTTACCATTATATTGTAAAGTCCAGAAAATTGTCAAATTAAAACTTATTAAAAAAAAACCACATTGTATCTTAAATTAAGTATTAAGAAAAATTAAAAGTAAATCCCACATCTATTAGTTCTAAGAGCAGATGGTTATAATAGTTTTAGACATCCGCTAGTTCTGCTGAAGGCCCACTTGAAAGCCAACCGCTATCCATGTGTTCAAAAAGTGTCTTTTCTCATAAAATCAAGGGTTTAAGTCCCACAATGGACATGATTAGTAGTATAGATTTATAAGTATAATTATATTATTATTAAAAAAAACCCTTTAAACCACCTAATATATTCAACAAATATATAATAAGAAAATAAAAAAAATATCACATATCCAATACACACGAACACACATGTTATAAAAAATATTCTTTACATTATTACCTCAATTTCTCTTTTACATTTGGTTTCACGTGAGTAAATAACAATTCATCACCGAGTGGTATGAAACTTGCCTTTACAAAAAGTGGTGTGGGTGTGAGTTTAAATTATGACAAATTGTAAAATTAGATGGTATTTATGTGTCAAAATTATTGTAAAAGAAACGTGAGTAAATATCATCTATAAATCGCAAAAGTTGAATATGATGAGGAAACCCTACTGTCCCTCACTAAATGGTGGGACTAACACTTTCATGTGTTACCCACATAACACGTAGTCACGTACCCAAGGTAAGCCATCTCGTAGCTTCCCTACACGATTTGAGAACCTTCATGTTTTCGTGGTTTGTCTTCTAATCTACTGCCCGAATAGTCTTGATGTTGTAAAGGTCATCTAACTCAACTTCCAGGGTAAAGTCGGCTTTCAGTTGTACTCGGAAATAAGATCTACATAATAAATAAATATACAAAGAGGAAATGAAAATTCGGGATGTAAACGAATCAAGCCGAGCCAAGCCAAGGTGGGCTCGGACTTGGCTCGTTCAAAAACCAAGCCGAACCAAGCTGACTCGTTTATCTTAACAAGTTGTAATGTTGGGCTTGGGATCGGCTCGAGCCAGCTCGTGGCTCATCGACAGTCTCGGATCTAAAACTTTTAAACAGGGGAAGCAGACTCAACACATATAAAATTTTCGGCAAATTTACACTTTAAAGCGAAAAAACAGCCCCCGACCCACCTTAGCTCCGCTATTGCTCGTTGAACCGGCTCGATTAATTAAAAGTATGTATTTTTAAATTTTTTTGTATTTTTAACATTATGCATGTATATAATTTGGGCATCAATTTAAACGAGTCAAATGAGCGGGTTACAAACCAAACCTACCTTGGCTTGGGCTCAGCTTACAAACTGAGCCGAGCTGGCTTGGCTTGATTAAATTCTTAATGGAATATGTGTTGGAAGTAGGAGTTCTAATGGTTCTCACAATTTATGATGGTTCTTAATTGAACCAAATCCTAATGGAATACATGTTTTATTAAGTATGATACGTTTTATATGACATGCCCATTTCTTATAGAACTAGAAAATCAAATACAACTTGAGAATAATTACATGGTAGCCTTTTTTAACTTATTAGGGTTTTGTGTAAAGATCAAATACAAATGGGTATTAATATGAGAAGTGAAAGAAGACTTTTTTTAAAAAAAATCTAACTACTTAATATTTAGTTGCAAAATATTTATAAAAATATAAAAAAATTAGTGTATTTACTCTACTAGAGTAATTATAATTATTGTAGAGTAATTACATAATTGATCTACTAGTGTAAATACACGATTTTTTTTAGATTTTAGAATTAAAAATATGTGCTTGACAGGATGAGAAAAAAATTCTCTCCACTTCATATGTTAAAGACTCATTTATATGTTAAGACTGATTTGTATGTCAACCTAATCCAATAGGTTTACATGTTTAATCTTATAAAAAAAATTGTTAACGTGTGTTCTTTTTAACCCATTTAGAAAAATCAAGATATATCAAATTAAGTTTTGGATTGACAACTAATAACTAACGATTAGACATAAACAATATAAAAGAAAAGCATTATATTAACCTGATTATAACGGTTATAATTAGAATTTATGTATTCTCTAAATTATATACATATAATAATACTAATTTTGGATTGAAATTAGAAATAAAAATCAAGTAAAAAGGCTTAAACTTAGAAATAGCATAACTTAGGCTAAGAATTAAGTCACGAGACCCATAACATCGAAAGAAAATGTTAATGCATATGTCTGTTGCCTAAGTCATCGTATAATATCGAGTCTGTATTTAGGAGCGAAATGTCAAAATTAAGTATGTTATGAGTCAAGTTCGCTCGAACTTGTATTGGAAGGACAAGTTCGCTCGAACTTGTCATGGCTATGACAAGTTCGGCCGAACTTGACCTAACCACATTTGGAGCGAACTGTTTAAGTATAATATGTTTGTTGTCATTTCATTTGTAACATTCTGAGAGATTTTGTCACGACAGAGGCGAAGCTCTGTCCAAGTGTTTCCAGGATCTGTAACGTTGAATATTAATGAAACAGTGATTAAATAGAAACAAATGAGTGTATCCAGTGTCGCCTATGCAAACGGATTCTGCACGTTTACCTTAGGTTTGTCAGATTAGTGCTCGAACAATCCGTACAACGGACCTACAAGTGGTACCAGAGCTACGGTTATCACCTACGCTCATAAATTTGGACATTTATGGATATTAGGAGGGGTTTTAGACGTAAATCATCAAATAAACATAGAATCCACGGACAAAATCCAAAATTGAACGGATAGGATTGTTAGAAAACCAATTTCGACCAGATCTATGGTGAAATAATCTAGAAATTCGAAGAAATAAGGATTTTGAATCGAAAAATGTGATAAATGGCTGATTTGGGAGACCAAGTTCGCCCGAACTTGACCTGTCGAGGTCAAGTTCGCCCGAACTTAACATGGTTTTTCAAGACTTTTCATCAAGTTCGCCCGAACTTGACAAAGTTTTTCATGAATTTTCATCAAGTTTGCCCGAACTTAACTGATTTTCATTGAAATTAAGCATAAGTTCGCCCGAACTTGTCTATTTCATGCAAGTTCGCCCAAAATTGGTGGTGGCCAACCAAGTTCACCCGAACTTGTCACAATTTGACTAAGTTCGCCCGAACTTGTCTCACTAGCATATACAAGTTCGCTCGAACTTGTCAAGGAGCCTAAAAAAAGCGTTGAAAATATTTATTGTTCGGTTTGATGAGACGGGTGTCTAGAAAAAAATTGGTGATAGAAATTTTTTCGAAATTTTAACGTCCGATACTGACTGTTCGGGGACACTGTCATAGGCCTTAGAGATAGGCTGAGATGATGAGGTTAGAGATGGTTGAAGATGAGAGGGTAGTCATTGATTCCAAAGCAATTTGGTGATCATTAGGGTTGAAGACTACCGATGGGCCTTAAAGTAAATTCCGCATTTGTTAAATACTGAAAATTCCGGATTTGAGGGGGAATTTCATTTAAAAAATTGGTATGGTCAGAATTTGCAAAAATGAGGGGGAATAAAAAATTTTCAATATTTGAAGATTCTGGCATTTTTGAAATTTGTGACTACTGCAACAGTATCCGGGTGGTTACCAATTGCAGATTTTAGGGAAATGCATAAAATTGAGATTCATTAAGATTTTGTGATCATAGGAAGTTCCGATTTATCAGATCATGATACAGATTGATGCTTAAGGGTTAGAGTCCTGATCTCCGGTTAAGGAACAGTTAGCTGGATTAGCAGTCGTTAGTACCGATGAAGGAACTGAGGACGTTTAAAACGTTCAGTGATGATTTTAGGATTAATGACTAGCTCCGAAGACGGATGGTTTCAAAATTACAAAGGAGATCTGAAGTTTTCCCAGATACGCTAACTGATGATAGCCTTTGGTGGCCATTATTTTTAGTCTTCAAGCATATGAATCATTCTTTTCTTTGGACTAACCGCCATTGGATGATGATGTTTGGTGATTAAGTGGCGCTGGTCTACCGGAGATAGCTATATATCTGGCATTATGACTGAAGAGGAAGAATGTGATTTTGGTCACGGACGTATGTTTCTCAGATTCGATGCATTACCAGATTATCTGTTTCCGATGAAGATTTGCTGATTGAAAAAGATTACCGATTTGCTGATCTGGAGTGATTACGGAAATCAGGATTTTAGATTTTTGCGGGTAAACATTGATTTGAAGTTTACCAGTGTGGTAATTCGAAGTTTCTATCAATTGTCGGTTGAGTCTTGAAGATCGGAAGATCGAGCATAGGAGATATGCGCTAAATTGAACGCGGATGTGGTTAAAGTTGAAATGGAGAAGCTGCATTGATGAGCTTCAAATTGGTGATTCAAGATAATCTGTCGGTCAAGCAAATCAGAGGAGGTTGGAAGCTGTGCAACAAATATCTGAACTGGAGATTTCAGGGGGAATTAGATGTTGATAATGCAAATCCGGATCATCAATTAAGGGGGAATTTGTTGACGCGTTTCGACGACATCGGCAGATACCTTGATTGAAGTTGCAGAATATTCAAACACGGCTCAAATTTGAAGACCAAGATTCGACAGTAACGAACAATGGGGAATCTGTTGATGCACTTTATGTTCGTCACTTGTCGAATAGGCTAGATAGAGCGTGTGTTGAATATTGTATAGGTTAAAATTGAACACACGACCGAAATAGTGTTGAGATGGTCAAGTTCGCCCGAACTTGTCCCAACTTGACATGAGTATATCAAGTTTGCTCGAACTTGTCCTACATAGGACAAGTTCGCCAGAACTTGAAGTATAGCCTATTTTGGAGCGAACTTGATGTTTCCCTATAAATAGGTGGTGTGTGTTCATTTGCATTTAAGTTTTTGGCATACCTACGGGGAGGTGCTGCCGGATTCTCTCCAGGAACTCCGGCAGCTGGACTTATAAAGATGTATACTCTTTTGGTGTGAATGAAGACTTCCGCTACATTCTACTTCTACTCCTTTCTGTAATAACATTCTACCGAATCGGTTTACGTTTATCCACTAACTTCCGTCTAAAACTGCCTGATCACGGACCTTCATGTGGTATCAAAGCAGGATGGGCCTAATTTGAAGACATTGGACTGAAATCATCTCATCTTCTACTCATTTCTTTCATTTTAACTTTTCATGGACGATTCACGGATTAAATGGACTGATTTTCAAGTATAATACGTAAAATCCATAATAGATAAACGCTTGAAAAGATCAGAGCTTAAAACAAATGAATTCATGCCGAAAAATTGAAAAAACCATGTTTGAAAACACATGTTCGCTCGAACTTAACATCAAGTTCGCTCGAACTTGACTGAAAAATTCACATTTTTCATCAAGTTCGCCCGAACTTGATTGATTTTCCAAGGTTTTAGGTTAAGTTCGCTCTAACTTGCTTACTTTTCAATCAAATTTTATCAAGTTCGCCCGAACTTGATTAAAATTTGTTGAAAATCTAGTACAAGTTCGCCCGAACTTGCTTGTTTCTCTTCAAACTTACACAAGTTCGCCCGAACTTGCTTGTTTCTCTTGAAACTTATACAAGTTCGCCCGAACTTGTTAAATAGCCGAGTTTTACACGCTGTGACAAGTTCGACCGAACTTGTCCAAGGTTTCAAAAAAAAAGGCATGAAAATCCCGAAAAACGTCTCGGACATTATATATCGTTAGATTCGTATTGACGAGACGAGTTTAAAGATCTAATCTGGTAAAAACAGTTTTCCAAAAAATTTAAACTTTTTTAGCAAGCCGATACGTTGATATTGTCGGTTAAAAAGTCAAATTTTTCTAAAAATTGTCTGTTTGCTAATCATTTTTCAAGTGTTTTGAACGACAGATTAGTTTGGAAAACGAAATGGAGTCCATGAAGCCTCCTATGTTGATGAATATAGATGAATATGATGTTTGGAAAGGAAAATTTGAGAGCTGGCTCAAAGCTACACATTTCCGTAGTTGGGTCGTGATTGAGATAAGTATGTCATTCCTAGAGATGAAAATCAGCAAATTCAGGAGAAGTGCAAATATTCTACTCAACAACAAGATGATTATATTGCTGAAAAGAAAATGATTAATCTGATACAGCAGTCGGTGAAAGGAAATATCTTGAATCTGCTACCAGAATGTGATACGACACAAAAGCTATGGAATGCTCTACGTGCTAAATATCTGGATCGTGCTGAGATGATTAAAAGCAAGAAGGTAAAGTCAGAGGTAAAAATTGTTGATAAAGAAGTGGTAAAGGTACAAATTGTGAAGGTCGAAAAACCTTGCACAAAGTGTACTGAATCTGTGTGCTTAAATTGTCAAAAATTCAAATCTATTAATGTCAAACTTTTGAAAGATTTGGAATGTTTGTCATTAGAAAATAAAAAGTTAAAAGAAAATGAAAAGAATTTTGAAAATCAAATAAAAATTTTAGAAAATAAAAAATTACAAAATATGAAATACTTTCAAAATAATATAAAAATTTTAGAAAATGATAAATCTGTTTTGAATAAAAATGTTATTGAAAAACAAAATATAATAAACTCGCATCTTGAAAAAATTAGAAAACTTGAACAAGATGTTGAGATTGCAAAAAATAAAATTGATGATTTAGAAAAACAATTGAAAGGTTTTGTGACTTCATCTGTAATGTTAGATCAGATATGTCCTAAATCATTCAATAAGAATAAAAAAGAAATTTCAATAAGTGACAATGTCACAAATTATGACGATGTCATAATTAAGGATTGTGATGGTAATACCGATGATGAAAATGAAAAAAAAAGAAATATTTTTGAAACTAAAAGAAAAATTTCAAGAAACTTTTCTACAATCTGCTAAAAAAGTTGAATGCTAATTGCAAAAACTTTCTAAGCAGAATGGAGAACAAAAACAACATGAAAAACAAAATTTTAAAAATTTTCAAAACAAAAATAAAAGTTTATCGGTACGGTCATCCAATCATTAT
This sequence comes from Scalesia atractyloides, assembly GCA_947069175.1. NCBI lineage: Eukaryota > Viridiplantae > Streptophyta > Magnoliopsida > Asterales > Asteraceae > Scalesia > Scalesia atractyloides. Next base: position 28,751,813 of record CAMTDV010001634.1, read on the forward strand.
AAAAACTCACAAAAATTTGAGAATAAGTGGTGCAGGTCGGATCACAGTGCTTCAAAGTTAAATCAATTTTATAGAAGAAGCAGGAAAGATGACTACTACATGTCAAATCAATGTGCTGATTTGGGTGTTTGGTCTGAATGGAGAGATTGGTACGATAACAGAGTGTGTTACAACTGTGGATTTGGTGGACACATAGCTGTTAACTGCCTGAAAAAGAGAGTTGATACGAGAAGATGCTATAAATGTCAAATCAAAGGTCATATTTCCAGCGATTGTCCGAATAATCTAAAAAGAAGATCGGTTAAATCTCAGGGGGAGAAAAGACCAGAGGAGAAGAAAACAGAGAAGAAAAATGAGAAAACTGTTGAGAAGCCCAAAGAACAAAAAGTCAAGTTATCACAATGGCAAAAAGACAGATTGAGAAAAAAGAGAAGAAAAGTTAGAGAGTATTTGGAAAAGATTTTGTCCTTGGATACGTCTAAAAAATCAGATAAAAGTTCTAATGAATCATTTTACTCACAGTCAAGTAAAACGAATTCATCAGATACAAATCTGAGGACAAAAGAGAGAGCAGTGGAGAAAAATTTGATAATTCAAACAGTTAAAAAATCAAAGAAAGTAAAATTTTCAAATAAAGTTTCTATCAAACTGTTTGAATATCAAAAAGAGTGTGAATGTTTGTTTACTTCAGATGTTAATGATTTTGGTAAACCTAAATCCAAAATGGATTGGATTCCTATTCCAAACTGATTGAAGTTTGTTTGAATGTGCAGGATAACCAAGCTTTAAGCCAAACGTCATTTGAGAAGCAGTGGTTGTTCATGCAGAGAGACAAGAGACAGAAGTGATATTCCACACAAACAAAATGGTAGTCTCACGTTCACATTCGTAAAAAGTCGTTAAATGGTTAAAATGGAAGATTCTTATTTCCGATTTTAATAAGATGTTTTCAATTTTAGGGGGAGAAAAATTTTTAAAAATTGTAAAAAATTCTTGTAAAATTGAAAAACATCGTTTCGAAATCATTTTAGATAGATAAAATGATTGAAAAAGCCAAAAACAATAGAAAATCTTAAAATATAAAAAACATTGAAAAATGAAAAATGAGATTACTTGTGTGCAAAAAGGAAATGATAGTACATCAGTGGACTATCACAGTACGCTAAATATTTGTAAAGTTTAAAAAGTTATAAACAAGTCTTACTGTGGATGTGTCGATAGGCTTTACACGTTTAGTAAATTGTTTCAGGGATATAAACTAAATTTTACAACTGCTTAAACTTGTGGATTAACCTATCTTGGATATATGAACTTAGTACTCCGAAATTTCTTTTGAAAGATTGCTAGATTCTGAGATATGAGGTCTTTATAGATAGTTGATATCTGGGGTATTATACAAGTTCTTCTGATTTTGCGGAAGCAATAGCCTAGAACTTCTATAATACTTTCGCTATAAACCCCAAACTGCATGCAAAACTTGAAAAGTATCGAAAGATATAATCATTTGTAGTGCTAAAAGATTCCTTAAATGGAACACACCTTAAAGTCGAGCCTTCATCTCTTTGTCTGTACGGTAGTACTAACCTGAGCTCTCAAGGCATCGTATTACCCTGATACAGATATCAATTACGCTATATTCACCTGTAAGATGAAATCTTGGGAATTTAAATACGAGAGTATATTCAAAAAGTGGGAACCACAGATAAGTCAAGTTTCATAATTCTTCAATTGAGAAATGTGTTAAAGTTTAGGTGGATAAACATATCGACAATCTTGGTAAACAAGTTTAAAACTTAAAGTCATTAAAAGGTCAACGGTACTGGTGGTATGTCTCAAAAACTCATATGATCCTCTAGCACGTTTTCTCACAAAAATATAAACTGTAAACATTACATTTTAGTTTGTTTACATTTCTGCATTCAATATTAAAAATCCAAAAAGATTTTCTTTCAAAATCTTCCATGGTAACCTAATAATGTTGAATGTGAGCCGGACCATCGAGACTGTTAAGAAACTGTTTGTGTGTGGATACGTGTGATTGTTCTTAATCGTCAAATCTTAGAGATTCAGAGCATCATTTGAGGGGGAGCTAGATAAACATGTTGATTAAAGATACCAGAAAGCTCAAAGCAAGGGGGAGCATAGATGTTAAAGTTATTCAAAATATAAAGATCAAGAGAACATTAAAGACTCATGAATTTAATTGAAGAATGATGACTACGGCAACATCCAAGGGGGAGTCTGTTGATGCATATGTCTGTTGCCTAAGTCATCGTATAATATCGAGTCTGTATTTAGGAGCGAAATGTCAAAATTAAGTATGTTATGAGTCAAGTTCGCTCGAACTTGTAGTGGGAAGGACAAGTTCGCTTGAACTTGTCATGGCTATTTTGAATTTTAATTGTTATTTTGATTTTTATGGAACCACATCATTAAAAGACAACTCATTGCACCAACAAAGGAATCGTGTACTAGTAGTGATTACGTTAATCGCCTACAATGCTACATGCAATTCTTTTTCTCTTTCGTTTATTTGTGTTTAGTCTAATGAATTATATATCATAATCCAGGTTCGTTCAAACAAAAATATATCTTAATCCAGGTTGTTGATATATCATCTAACATCCTAAAATACACACAACCGAACCGATTATGTTTTCGGTTATGGGTTGGTTCTGAAAATACCTGCAAGAAGCATACAACATGAGACATACTATATTATTATTCACCTAGCAAGAAAATTAACCACTATGGCAACATCACTTGTTGGTCAAATATATATCCATACCATTTTATTTAGTATAAAATATATATTACAGAAAGAGATAAAAAAGTATTTTTAGGAAAAACATCTCGATAAGTGTTACTAATACTTAAGTATATTTTTCAAACTTCATTGGTATATTGGCCCATCACAATTTTACTTTTCAAGGTTTGTTTTTGTATAGTAGGAAGACATCCAAACATTTATCTGTCTTATTAGAATACTTGCAAATAAGAACAATTGAAGAATAGAATAAATAAGTTGAATATGGTCATTAACAATATGTTGTATTTCAATTATAAAGGTGGCATTTATATATTAAAAGATATTGCATAACCATTTATTTTTTATGAATAAAAAACCCACAGATTAAATTCCAGAAAGAAAAGATTATTATAATGCTAGAATAAAACCAAAAGAGTAAAAGTTTGCAGCTGGTTATGTAAACCGCCTAACATAGCATGAAGACATGATATCAATAATACGTAAGATTGTTCATGATTCTCATCTATAAATACCATGACACACTTCAATAGTTCCTCACCCCAAAACTAGCAACCATAACTTGATCTAGTTTTCCCTAAACAACCCAAAATGGCTTCTAGGTCTTTGGCAACAACTGCCTTCCTACTCACCCTCAACCTTCTCTTCTTCACTCTTGTAAGCTCAACTTCTTGCCCACCACCACGAAAGGCCCCTAAGCCACACAAACACCATCACCACAAAGCCACTTGCCCTAAAGACACCCTCAAATTAGGTGTGTGTGCTAATGTTCTCAATGACTTGGTTCACCTAGTTGTTGGTACACCCGCGAAGACTCCTTGCTGCAGCCTCCTCGGTGACCTTGTTGATCTTGAGGCCGCAGTTTGTCTTTGCACCGCGATTAAAGCTAATGTTTTGGGTATCAACCTCAATGTACCAGTTTCATTGAGCTTGTTGCTTAACTACTGTGGAAAGAAGGTCCCAAAGGGCTTCCAATGCGCATAGAGATCTACAACAGTTTTTATGGTTATCAAAAGTTGTTTGTATTTTGTTTTATATGTTTCTATATATGTTGGAGTACGTGTTTTCATCTAAGATTGAGTGTTTACTTTTCGAAGCTATGGATTTGAAGAGGTTGGCTCATGCCTTCTCTTGTACTTTAGTCCTGTCATAATGTGACTAGGGTTTGTATTATTGTGATTCAAAAATAATAAACCATATGTCCAAATTAATGTGTTTTTTGTACGATTCCTATATGTTAAGTCTTATCATATTAATTGGTTGGTAAACATGTGTAACATATATATACGTAGCCTAGTGGTGAATATATTGAAAAGGGCATATAGGTAATTTATAATGGTAATTAATTAGTCAACTAAGTAAACTTATAACTCACTTTTAAATATACTCTTTCAAAACAAAATAATTTATGGTGAAAGACAATTTTCGAAATGTGTAGGATAAATCTCAGTACGTGTAGGATAAATTATGTGTAGGATAAATTTCGATATGTGTAGGGTAAATTCCGGTAAGTGTAAGACATGTGTAGGATAAATTTTGAATTGTGTAGGATAAAATGTTTTTTGTTTTATTAATGAGAGATAAATAATTAATGGGAGAAATTATAAACTACTTAATGTTTTACCATTATACTCTTTCTTCTTTTTTCTCTCAAATTAAATTTCTTCTCAAATGAACCTTCCCATATATATATATATAGAGAGAGATCAATATGTGGTAAGAAATTAATTACTTTGATAAAGTATAAAATTATGAATGTAAACTTAATTAAAAATAGTTAATGTTTGAAACCATTTTTTTGTAACGGATATCTTTATCTATTCTTTCTGAATAAGCGAATTCATGTCAGTGATAAGATTTGAATGCAAAGTTCCACAAGAGAGAACTTTGTGCAATATTAGATTGAACTAACATGCTTAATTTACAAAACAAAACGTCGTTAGCCTCTTCTCAACATGTGAATTCTTACTGTAATGACCATCTGTTGTAATATAATAGGAAAATAAGTATGTAAACTCACACATGTGAGTGTATTAAGTACTCTTAGCGTGAGACACAAACCAGATCCCATAGCCGAATATGGTGGATTAAATCCAATTTTTTATTTACCAAAAAGAAATTGGTATAGCCGATCAAGTTTTAAATTTTAACTAGTAATATTCATTCGTGAGTTGCGGCGGAAATTCAGTCAGTATCAATTCGATTCATTACGGCATCGGGGTACTAGTACAAACGTTGCTAAGTCGAAATTAGTTCGGTTCGTCTAGGCACCGGTACACTACCGACACTCAATAATTTTTTTTAGATACAAAAAAATACATGCTTTGGTTTTTCAGCCAAAATCGGTTTGGCCTCGCTACGCGGTGGGAACTCAGTCGAGTTTTTGGTCCACGATGCCAACATAGAAAGAACAAAAAGAAGTAAATGTGAGATATTTTTGATGATATGTTGTACATTACTACTCACAATTCGGTTTAAAAGAAATACTAATAAGTAGATAAAATACGCATGTCGTGGTAACATACTTGAAATTTTTATAAAACATCATTTTGTTAAATGTTATAAGAGAAAATATAGATGTTCAAAATTAGTTATATTAATTAAATAATAAAAACTAAAAACTTAATATATAAAACAAAAACTGACACTCTCTGTAGTTTAGAATACAAAAAAAATATTTTGATTGATTAGCCAAAATCGGTTTGGCCTCGCTACGCGGCGGGAACGGGGGTTTCGTCCATGACTTCAATTTAGAAAAAATAAAATAATTGTGAGATATTGTTTTGATAATATGTATGTTTATGATTCGATTGCTTGTACATTACTATTTATAACATAGTTTAAAAAAAATTGATACGTAGATAAAATAAATACAATATTTATACAACAAAAAAATATCATAGTGACACACTAATGATATCATTAGTTTAAAATATTAGTAATACAAATCATCAAGTTGTTTGTTTTGTCTCTATACACAAACAAAAAAACGATTAAAGTTGTAACTAAAGAAAAAACTTTGGTTTTGAGTCGTGGGCTTATAGCTAATTTGTTGGGAGCGGCAACCATGATACTTCACCAAGGCATGGGCTTGACACCAACATGGAGGGGGGCTAGAGGGGACGGACGGGGAGTTGGCTGGAGTCGCGAATGTTTTGTAGTTTATATATCTTTTTAATTACTTAATATATAAATTAGTAATTTAATGTCATCTCAAACAAATACCAAATTTTATATAAAACCCCAATAAACTTTCACAATACACCTTAGTGGTGTGAAGGGTGAAAAAAATACTCGTATATGATAACACTTTTTTTCACCTAAAACCCTAATAGAGCCCCTCACAATCAGATAGTGTTACGACAACACAAACTGTATATAAATGTGAATTGCATTATTGTTGGATTGGGAACCGGACCGCTTAGCATTTGGTTTGCATGGGTTAGACTGGGAATCAACCTGTTTTTTTTTATTTTTTTTATTTTTTTTATTTTTTAATTCATAGTTGAACCTGGAAAACTCTAGACCTGGTCAAAACGGATTTGTGGACTGGGTGGGCAACTTGGTTCTGCAAGCTAGGTTGAACAAAATTTGGTTAAAGAAATTTCATGGGTCCTCAATTTTTGGAAAAGGAAAATGGCTAAAACTTCATACCGAGTGAAATCTGTCAAGGAAAAGTAAAATTGCAATTACCAACTTATATATCATTATAATTGAGATTTATGTATAACTATTTGTATTTTGCTGATTCTTGAAAGTTAATTAGCTCTATAATATTAACCACAATATCTTCTATGTATGATCAACATACATACTCTTACAAAAATGTACCATTGTCTATTTTTTGCATCTTTTATCTTTTGTACATTATAGGTTATCGTACTTGCATGTATTTCATTTTGGTAATCTTAAAATTGAAAAATCAAGGAAATATTAAGTTGGTGATTTCCCGGTACAACTTACAAGTCTTTTATTTATCCAATAGGTACTAATATGATGGGTTTTTCTAATTAACTAAGGATGTTAAAATGACGATTTTTATTTGGATACAGATAATATAAATCATTATTAATCACTTTGACAAGAATAAGATATCTCTGTCAAGTACTTTACATGTGAGGAGAGTTTTTGACATTTCATTACGAATAGTTATTTTCCACTTTTTGAGCTTCAACTACATCATATATATTCTTACACCAATTAGATTTGTCATTTTCAACCTCTACATGTTCATCTGTGACCAATATCAGATCTTGATATTTTTAATATTAAACAAAATGCTTCGTTGATATGCCTTAACAATTCTAAAATTCAAGTGAAACTCGCACCAAAATCTATATATTGCCTTTATAGTGTTAAACCATTATCATGATTTAAAGTAAAAAAATGTTATATTTTGGTGAATTGGAAAAGAAACTAAAATAATACAGCCAAACAAACATATGGGTCATTGATGGTAAAAGCTTACCAACAACCATGTTAAAAAGGAAATGAACTCTCCATTTACACATATGTGTTGTGGTCACTTTTGAGAAAATGATAATAAATGTACTTTACCTATTTTCTAAAAGAATAAAAACAGGGTTTTTGGTTTGAGATGTTTGGTTGACCTATAATGTCGTCTTGTGTGATGAACAAATAATGAGATTAATGATTTAATGTTTGTGGCCACATGATTTTTAATTTCATATCACTAAATTCAGAAAAAAAGAGACTTAAATTTCAAATAACATCATTACATCTATTGATTTCTAGATTATGCGATGTCGGTAAGAATGATAGAAAAAAATAAGAGAAATCTAAAATCAACACATCCAACTCAAAGACAGGATTGAGTTAATAGGGACAGAGCATACTTAACTTTTTAACTTTATAGTAATGTAAATATATATCTCAACAACTTATATATTTAAAGGCAAAATTACCAAAGCATAGATATTTAATCAAAATTTCTTCACAATGATTTTCTGCCTTTTCCAAAGAAGTTTTACCGGCATCCAAAAGAGGGGGCCGAGCCGGCGCATTCGCCAAAAGCGGGTCAAGCCGACGCTTACGCCAAAAAACAAAAGTTGAGCCGTCTCAGTCGCCTCGTAAAAGGTGTAGGTTCGGTCGTCTTAGCTACCCGCAAAAGGTGTAGGTTAAATCCGAGCTATCTCATCCATGATGTTAAAAAATGTAAGTTAAATCATAGCCTTCTTTGCCAACAGAAAATTGTGGTAGCTTCTAATTGATGGAAATGATGTTAACTAATTTGATGAAGGCTAAATTTCATATCTATATTAAAACATTTTGGCTCAAAAATATATATTTTGGTAATTTTCCCATATTTAAATTATACAAAGTTTTGTCACTTTGTTTATTATTAAGCACAGCATATATTTCATTATTGATATAGAAGTTAACTATTAGTTAGATATTAAATTACCACTTCAATAATACTATAAAATTTATAAACATGCAACAATAATTAATTAAAAAAATATTAGTACTAGGTAGATCCAAGTTTAAACTACAAAAAGAAAGCTACATCTTGAAAGCCATAACCATATTAAAAAAAGATAACAATATTGTACTTCCTACAATTTTAAGTTGTTTCCAAGAAAAAAGAAAGTGGTAGTTTTTTCAGTAATCACGGGATCCCGACATTTTGTTGACCAGTGTTACCACCAATCCACTATATATGCAAGTTCAGAAATTCAAAGTAATAAATAAATAAATTGATGTTATTAAAATCGATTATAAATAACTAATTAGTAATCAAACATTATGAATATATATAAGATGGCTCACAAGTCACACTCACACAAGGATCATATTCCTGATTATTAGTAAAAAACAAGATTATATGTCAATGCAATAACAGCTTTAGATTAACATGGTGGATCTCAATAGTGTCTCCCGTGTTTTCATAAAATAATGTGAATCACCACAAGAACTGTCGACGACAAATGAAATGATTTAATTGCATTGCCAAACTTTTGTATTTTTGTTTTAAAAATAGGAATGTGCTGAATTTATTCTTTAGGGTTTTTATGATGCTATATCAAACTTTATAAGTAAAAGAAATGTTCGTTGGGATGTGGTCAAGAGAGAACAAATTACATGAATTTATTCAACTAAATATCAAACACTTGGGATGTAACTAAAACTTTTAAGTTTACATTGTCAATTAGTTTATCTAAAAGGAAACGGCAAAATATTCTACTACTTCCGGTATCTTTTGTAACATACATTAGGCAAATCACACATCATTTTGTTGTCTGCAGGAAAGAAATACCGACATAAGAAATGTTTCGTCTCAAAGATAATCAACGCTTTTTAAGCACATTGTTAATTTGTGGATGACAGGAGAAATTAACATTTAAACTTGCGTGTTTAGACAGGAGCATCCCTGGTTTGTGGACGTGACAGACGTTCTGGATGTAGGGAATACCCAAACTTAAATATCACGAGCGCGTTAGTGATTGTGGATGAAAATAAAAACCTTCACAGTTAATAGTGATTGGACGAAAGCAATCCTAGGAGAATGTCTTTGTAAAAAATATCCGCTCAAATCAATAAAAAAAATTATATATAGTACTCAGAGAAAAATCATATAATATAAAACTGTATATTAGAGACTGGTCAATATTACACTTCTTGAATAATAGTTTAAAAGTCATGCAAGTTTAAACTGATTTATTTTTAAAATTATATAGAATCTCATTTTACCTTGAACAACTTTTTATTTACTTTTACTATTATATACAAATAACGATAAAAAAAATTCTTAAAAAATATAACGAGGCGAGTATAATTTAAAATCTTAAAAAATACAGCTTATATCCCCGTTGTCATTGCATTTAACTAAAATCTTGACACGATAACATGCTTCTGCATCAAGTTGGCCACGAATGGTGACGAAAACGACATATCATTGTTATTAAATTAATATAAAATCATGATAGTCACCATTTATTTATTATTAATCAGCAAACCCGTGACTCAAAGAACCTTCAATAATGCGAAGTGTTTAGCGTTTCTTTTGTATTTATCAATTTAATTTGTAATTTGGTAAGATACTGCCATTTTGCAATCTTGGTTGTTTCTACATACATTTATTTGCTTATATTTTTTATCACTATATTTAAATATAATAACTTCAAAATGTTATAATTCTGTTTTGACATTCAATCTGGACACTGTCATTTGTTGACAATTATAACTTACTTGTTTTATTGTTTTATTGGTACATGAATAAACTAAAGCTAACACTTTTGCTGACTGGTTGTTACTTGTTAGTTCATATACCTTACTGTCTCACTAGGAAATTGCAAATATAAAATTTATGAATATCAATGTTATCACAATGCAGATATCTTGGATATAGCTTAATCATGTAAACAAATATTGTAGACCAAAATCGAGGTCTTTCGGTACAGGACATTTTTCATCGATCTAAACCACTTATACATACAACACTCTTGTGTAAAACGGTTTACAAGCAACTAAAGTATTTTGAATAAAGTATAGCACATATTCGAGTTTACACTGGCCCATCGAGATATGAAATCAACGATAAATTGATAAACATCATGATTTGCGGATTTTATGCTTCGTTTTTTTATGAAGGTTCCTTTGTTTTGTTCTTAAGGATGCTAGTAGGAAACTAAGACTTTGCTTTGATGGTGGGGTAATTAAGAAGCAAGTTGGTTGATTTTCTTAATTCACTCCAAAACAATTTGTACAAAATTCTTTTACTCGTATCAAGTCTATAGTCCTTGTTTTATTAGAGTAAATTTTCATATGATAATACAAAAAATAAAAAAACTACAATTTTGTCCCTAACTTGACTTATTTTGTTTTCTTCTCCATTTTAGGGTTTTTATTGCGTTGTCAAATTTTGATCATTTATGACTTTTGTAACTTAGTTTTCCCACGTAAGAAAAACTTAAGATATTAGAAATCAGATTTAAGCAAGAAATTTTTTTTCATTCTTAGATAAGATATTGATATTTCCCAAAGAAATAAAAAAACCCAAAAGAAAACTTTATTTTGGACTTTTGGTGGTCGGCGTGTGTGTATATATATATATATATTATATATATATATATAGAAAACTCAAAAACTTTTGTTAAAATTATATGTCAAAAACTTTTTTCATTTTTATTTTTTAAATAAAAAAATATAACATACATATATTTTAACATTTTTTTTATAAAAGAAAAACCAAAAAACACGAGTAGTTTATTTTTTAAAAAGTGTTAAAAATTTCATGTTACATAATATATATGTTCATAAAAATGTAAGATACAAAATTTTGAACATTTTTTTTTTAAATAAGTAGGCGCTTTTTATATTTTTTTATAAAGATGGCCAAGTACATTTATGTTACATTCCCTGTTTTTTTTAGAAAAAATAAAAATGTTACATAGGGTTTTCTTAAGTTTTCTCGACTCAAGTAGGTTTTCGTTTTATCTTTCACCTATATATATATATATATATTAATATATATATATATATATAAAGGTCGAAAGTTACATATATTTAACTCATATGAAATATGTATCTAACTTCACGAGCTACACATATTTTTTTATAATACTAACCTTGTGATTAAAGGAAATTAAAAAATATATTTAAAAAAATGATTGGTTGGTAATAATTTTCGTTGTTTTTAAGTTTTTAGTAGTTTTCTCACGAATCTATCATATTTTTCTTCTTTTATTCATTTTTATTCTATTTCTTAATTTTAAAAGTAGAGTCTATCATCTCTTATATCAAAATATCTTATTATTATATCATACCTCTTGTCATCCACGACCCTCTCTAAAGTAACCAGGTTATAAACAAGGTTCGAAGGCGAGTACTCACTATAAGGTAGGCTACCGAGGGACGAGTACGCATCGTCTAGGCCGAGTCATCCGCGAGTACTTTCCGCCTATGCTGGGTACTTGCTGAGTACTCCCGACTCTGACTAGGGAGCGCCTAGCGACTTTTGCAACCATGCAAGTAACAAAAAAAATTATAAACAAAAACTTTATAAGCATCAAATAATACCCCAAAATAAATCAACATAAATAAATAGCAATTCAAAACCTAATGTTTACCTCTAAATATAACTGAAACAATAATATTTATTTATTTGTTAGACACAAATAGCAAAATAAAATCACATATCCCTCGAATTAAAAGTTAAAGTTAAAACCATAATAATTCATGCATGTACATATTAAAACCTTAGTCGACAAATCCATAACTTTTTGATGGCGACCATGCTATGTTTTCTTGCCACAGAATGTTTTGACTAATGTTTTCTTATTCCTAGTAGATTTATTTTTTGCTTTAAATTTATTTTCTCTTAACTGATTCTTTTATATCTTAGCCAGTTTTGATAGCATATTAATATACATATTTTAAAGGTAATAAAAAGGAAGAAGATAGAAAAACCCGTCTGGACCATTTTCATTGAGCTAGTTTCATAGATCAACAGAAATAACCTAAACTGATTCATTTGATTGGTGATTCTTTTTAGTTGTGACAGAATAAAATCTTTCTTACATTGTGAGGAATTCATAACGGAAACTAATGGTCGTAGATATTTTGTTGCTAATGATTTCGTAAAAAACTTGTGACAAGAAATTTCCAAAATATTATTGGTGGCGCTAAATATTCAACGAATTTGAAACGGGTTTCGGATGGCTTTTGTTAGGGAATCCACCACTATACATAGAGTATCATCATCGAGGGTTGATTACCAACAAAGTGCATTCCGTACCGACAAATTTCCAACATAAACCCCCAAATATAGTTTGATAAAATATTAAAAACGTCTTATTTCTAAAGACCGCACTAGATAAAATGACATGCTGGCCACCGAAGAAGACTTGTCAGTGGAGGGCACTCGTCGGTAATCTTTTGGTACATTTTACCCATGCACATATAACCGGCGCACTTTTAACTGATGAATCTCATTGCTAAGAAGTTTCACCTTTGGAACCAGTTATACTCATTAGTTTACTAGTGATCTGATGGGTTTGTAAAGGAAATCCGAGTTATTGTGAAGAACACATTTGCGATGGAATAAGTTTCTGACAGATTTGTCACATACTTCGTTTGTGACAGAATTGCGGCAGATTTCCAGTCACGTACTACTGTTTTTTTATGCTTCGACTAAGAGTATTGCACTAGAGTCAAGAACTTGCCAAACTAAAAAGGAATGAAAATCGGACATCAAGTTTGGAACAACCCATTTCATAGCAAAGCTACGTAAGCTAAATTATGATCAAACAATTATTTGTTCGGACTTTAGGTTTCGTTTATTATATATGATGCAACAAATAATATCGCAACATGATACAAGTTTAATAATAGTAAAGGCCTAACATTCACGTTTTAGATTATATAATTTAAGTCGATATCGATGTCACCGTAGTGCTTAATCTTACTTAAATACAACTAAATGATTATGTGTTCAAATCCTATATATTAAGAGTAAATTAGCTTACCGAAACCCTCCCTAGTTATATAGTATGGATTGTTAATAAAGAGGCAACAAAAATATAAAACAAACAAAGGTGTCTATTTATTTTATTTCACATCAAAGAGTAAAAATTATCAATGTAATATATTCGAATCTCGTTACAGAAAGTGATATGTGTCAAAATCACTAATACGATTTATTAGTAAGTTTCATGGGCTGGCTACTGCATTTTGTCATGTTTATATTTAACTATATAGTCTATTCAAAATCTCGTAAAAGAAAGTGATAGTGATTATAAACTTATGATGTTTGTGTCTAGATCGCTATATACTAAATATGATTATAAAGTATTGTAGGCTGACAACGTTTTATTACGTTTAAAAATTGTCAATTTGACAGTAAAACAAAAATTAATTAGCCACACAACCTATTCGTTTTTCCAAGGAGAATGCTAAAAATGTAAAATCTTTAATCTCTCTCTCCACACACATATATATGTGTATATATATCAGACTTTACATGTGTGTTTATTATTTTTCTGTCTTATTTAAAAATAATTATATATACATGGCATATAGTAGCAAACAGTATCGTTCTCAAACAGTTAAAATAGCCAGCAACTTGCTTGCAAGTAGTAATAGGTTATAGACAGAGGACCACATGGAGTAAGGATTGCCATACATTGTATTTTTTTTTTTTAGCTATTAATTAAGAAACTAAAATGACTAAAAAATCCATTGGCTGTTGAGTGTAACATATATATTTATTTAGTTTCATCACATCTTATACTTCTCATTTTAGTCTTTTCCTTATAGTAAAATGAAATAAACATTAAATTTGTGCATACATCAAAGTACATTAATAACTCAATATATAGTAATTATGCCTTTTTTTTCAAAATATTCTATATACTAAAATAAGGTTTTGTAGTTAAAAATAAAATATAATGACGTGGAGTGAAAAATAAAAAACTGCAATATGATGAACATGAACCCACCAAATCTGTCTTAGACAAGAAAAAGAAGCGGTCCATACACGCAAATCAGAATTTATGGCGTGTAGCATCCCGTGCTCTTTGGGTTGATCTGGTTAGATACCGTTGACGATGGCGTTTTTATAAATAACAGAAATGGTGATAGCAACATCTTGTGTAGTTGTGTGACCAATTGTGTGTTTTGAGGCAAATGTAAACACAACTTAAAATCTCCTTTAAAGTTGAACAAATCCGATAGTACATAGCAAATGGTGGCTAAAGACCAAAACTTATTACAGTGATTTGATTGATTGTGTGTATGATAGTCCTTTTTGTCATCCCTTACACACTTGTAAGGGCTTCGAGTGTATCGCTTGATCTTTTGTCCTCGTAAGAGACAACGATGGTGCAATTTGCTTTCAGGGGGAGAGGTCATGAACGCATACTAAAGTAGGTGTTCACATAATTAGTTTTGCAACTTCTAAGATTGGTTGTAGATATGCGTTCGCAATCAAGTTAGAATAATAACTGGTTTGGGTTCTGACTTTAGGATTTGAAACGGCATAGAATGGAAGCATTAACATAAAAGAATCCTCTTGATATGGAAAAGCGATGTATTATTGTATGTCGAAACCAATACATCAAGTTCTTTGTATGATAGGCGAATTCTAAATTTGGCGTATATCGTCTTACAAATTAAAATGAACAGCATGCAGTTGAAACTAACAGTCAAAACAAACGTAGGAAATAAAAATGACAACCTATAATCTCTTCTTGTACACTAGGCGCCTTGCTTAACATGATGCCCTTAGAAAATCAATTGAATATGTCTGCTGGCTAGGTGAACGTTTCAAAATGCATGTGTTTTAAATAAACGTGAGACGCTCCAAAGTGATAGGGTCCACGAAGCCAAAGAGAGGGCGAGGTTGTGTTTTCCATGTACATCAGGAGCATTTGTTTTGCAAAAAACACTTCTAGTAGTTAAATCACAAAATAAGGGAATAATTTATATGATTTATACTAAAAGAGTAAAACATGTATTGAAGTGCCCCTGGGCGTGACACACAACAAAGCGATGTGTAAATGTATAATTCACGTGCGGCTGAGTGCAAGCACAAGATGTGCAAGAGTCGACTTTTGTGCACACTTTACAGTGCCGCACGCCTTTGAGTTTTTTTGCCCGTTATATGTTTTCTTTTGTTCATGGAAAGTTATGTTTATGTTCATATTCAATCCTAAATTGGCATAAAAGTTGATGTCCATCACAGCTACTTAATTAGTTAGTTACATCATGAACTTCAATATTATAATGGGAGTTAAAATATATACTTCTATATGCTATTTATGCATTTTAACGATCTTGAATTACAAATTATGAATTTTAGGTGTTTTATGTAGTATTAATGTGTTATGTATATGAAATAAGATTTATAAAAAAAGTTAGAAATGTTTTTTTAATTTTTAAATACTAGCATTTAGTGTGTGTGTGGTGTGCGCCTTCGCCTCTAGCTTCAGATCCGAGGTATGTATCACCTCAGAGCACCAATCGCGTATAAACCCGGAAAATTGTATATCATCTGATGTTGCCATACGAGTTGCTCATGCAGAGAAGTGAGAAGAATTATGTTGTTGCTTCTAGGAAGTAAGAAAAGTCACGTTGTTGCTTCTAGTTTTTGAAGCACTCATATGGGCTTTTACTAAGCGTTATTAAAATAGCCCATTTTAATAGATGATCTATTCATGTAGATAGCCCATAATAATAAAAACAGAATAACAAAAGCACTTTGTCCATAAGTAGCCCATATTTTTACGATTAATTGACACACCCTCTAATCTACTCCTATACATTTGTCCATAATAAGACATAGGAGAAGGGACACATGTCCATACACCTTGATAAAGCTAGGCTACAAGCACTTTGGTAAAGAGCTCAACAGATAGATGCAGGATATCATAAGATTCCCGTTCTTGAAAATCCACACTTTTCCAAACCCAGAAAACAGACGGAATTCTAGGATCCCTCTCTTCGTTTTAAAAAGTGTGACATTTCGAGGAGCTTAAATTCTGAAAGTTGAGGCGTGAGACGCTAGGTAGAAGGCAACAATTCACAGTATGCGAGGCACTAGGTGGAGACGAAAGCTTCATGTATGCGAGACCACCAATTGTTATATAGTACGTATAACTTTATCCTAGATTGTATATACCAATACGGTTAATCCCTGAACTCTAAACTTTAAACTTTAAATTTAAAAATTAAATATAAACCCTTAAATAATAACTTTGGGCACATAAAACTTCCTACCTACTAGAGGTGCACATATCAGTTAACCGGTTGGGTCCAAAAAACCGGTTACGGTTAATAACTGGTTAATCAAGGCTTAAAGGCATTACTGGTTATAACCGAATTGGTTATTATAAACCAGTTAATTGAAAATCGGTTAAAAATAACAGGGTTTTTTAATAAAAAACTCTGGAAAAATAATAAAGCACACAAGTAAACCAAATAAAAATAAGTTTTCTTTTTTTTTTTTAATAAATTTTAATACTTTTTCAACTAACATTACATATTTAAACTAAAAATAGATAAAAATAGCCAACGCAATTTTTTTAAGAGTCTGGAATGAACTTCATCGTCGTATCGTTTAGTCGTTAAGTGGTTGCGCGCGTCTTCTAGTAGTTTCATCATTTTGTCGTAAAGTCCTTTAGTCGTTTCGTCGTCTAGTAGTTTCGTCGTTTAGTAGTTTCATCGTGTCATTTAGTGGTTTATTCCTTCGTCCAATATCTTTTTCACTGGTCATTTAGTTTCTTGGGGCCTAGTCGAGCGTACCGATTCATCGTAGGCGAGTTCATCATCAGATAGTGGTTGTGCTCGTCCTTCACTACTTTAACTTCATGTATTTGATCTTCCACCACAATTTTGCGTTCAAGATTTAAAATAGGTTTCGTCCATCCAAGTAGTCCTTCAAACAAATGCATATTTCCATCGCCTCTGGTGTGAGTCTTGATCATCGAATGGTTAGTACCCTGCCACTAAGGTAAAAAAGCCAAAACCGAAGCTACCATACAAGCTTGGGAGCTTAGTAAATCACGACTCATGGCAACACGGGATAATGTGGTTCTTGTAATTTCCACAAGCCAAAATATCAAAGTGGTGAAACTCGTCGGGTGACATGGAGGCTAAAAAATCAGTTATTTTATACCTCCCGAGTTCACTAGTTGAGGTATCACTGTAACAACTCTGTTTTTCGTTGTTATCTTTTTCATTTGTTTCCGTCTTATGTATTTCCGAGATTCGAGTATAATAAAGTTTATGTTAATTAATTATGGTGTATTACGTTATTATTGCATCTAATCTCTTATTAAATCGCATCGTCTATCTCATCGCATCGCAATCACAGTTAATTATGTGTTTTTTATGTTATTTATGTGTTATGTATGTTTGTGGTGATGTTTACAATCGCTATCGCATCGCTCTCGCACTCTCGAATCGCTAAATCGCACTATTATATCAACTATAACGCTTAACGTTTTAATTTAACGCTTAATATAACTATCTAATGCGAACCGAATAACCAAACGAACCCTTAACGCAAAATCAGCAAACGGAACTTGGTCACCAGGCCAAGTTCGGCCGAACTTGACTACCACATGTTCGCCCGAACTTGCCTGGCAACCAGGAACCCCTTTGTTTTATCAAGTTCGCGCGAACTTGCATGAGTATATGCAAGTTCGGCCGAACTTACTCATAATTCTTCCCAAGATCCATCAAGTTCGCGCGAACTTGCGTGAATTTCATGCACTCATAATTCTTCCCAAGATCCATCAAGTTCGCGCGAACTTGCGTGAATTTCATGCAAGTTCGGCCGAACATGCCTCCACCAACTCTCCTCCTATAAATACCAAGCTCATTTCTCTCATTTGAACTTCCTGCAAGTTTGCCCAGAGCTCTCTCAACCCGAAACCTTCGTGTTCTAAGTAAGATCGCCCCGATTTTCACTGCGACAACGTTTATCAACAACCAACAAAGATTTACAACGATTTTGCACAAGGATCTACCTTCGTTTTCATCAAAAACCCATTCTTTTACGAAAATCTTCATTTCTTTCTTCAAAACTTCTGTTTTAACTTAGATCTACACAATACGAGTTCGTTTGGTGTTAGCAGAGGCTTCCCAAACACGAGATCTGCAAGATCTCAGCTTGTAAGTTCTAGATCTGAGAAAACCTTTGATAAATATCAATTTTGACACAAAATACAGACTTTTGAGGATGTTTTGTTCATTTATTGATACGAAACGAAGCATCTATCATTCAAGATCCCAAATCTGGAAGCACAAGGACGTTTATGTTGGTTTACACAAGCCGGACTAATCCGAACGAACCCGAGTTCGCCCGGATTAGCCCACGCTTTTGTAAAACGGCTCTAAAAGACCTCTCCAACCTAAGTTTGCTCAGTAGCACAGGGTTGGAGGGATGAACACTCGATTTTCCTCAGTAAACGACGCGAAAACGCAAGATTTTGGACCCGAAAACATTAAGTTCGCTCGAGGATCACCAGCTTATCAGGTAAAGTTCGACCGAACTTGTACCCATTTGGGTCAAGTTCGACCGAACTTGAGTGTTTCTTCACCAAGTTTCTTGCAAGTTCGCTCGAACTTGCCTGGTTTCTTAGGAAACCATACAAGTTCGACTGAACTTACCAAATCACTAAGGTTTTCCTACAAGTTCGCCCGAACTTGACAAGTTTCTTAGGAAACTCATCAAGTTCGACCGAACTTGACTCTAAACCCACCAAAACCCAGCAAGTTCGCTCGAACTTGGCTACTGCCCAACCAAGACTTATCCGTTTCAGCTTTTCGGAGACTGATGCACTTCCGTTCGCGTATGCAGGCTGATCAGGCTCTCATCCCGACTCTTCTCAGATCCCTCATCTCACCCAAAACGCACCCACAGTGAGTATACTTGACCCGTTTTCGCTTTAATGCACTATTTGGGTGTTACATACACTCCTCTATAAAAATCACTTCACAACTCAAACTGTTTATCACACGCGAATAATCTGATTATGTATGCTCAATACGTGATACTAGAAACATGTGACTAGGACTTATTTTCGTTAACTTGCCTCCTTAGCTAGTATGGTACTGTAGTGTGGCTTACACCCGACGGGGTCTAGTTAGGATGGACGCGCAAGCCTTCTCACGATAGTTAGCATGAGAAATAAGCCTATGTTAATCTGTGTGAATTGTTTCGGTGTATCATGATGTGTAGTTAGATTATTTCGCGAACGCTTTCTCGATTATGCTAGTAGTACTTAAACCTGTATGCTCACCTTTACTTAATTGTATTGACTTGTATTTTAACGTATGTAACAGGTTGATGATTTTAGCTATGGATGCTTGATGTTGCATGCCTAGCGTAGTTTAGTTTGTTTAGTTAGTTTGTCGATGTATTTCATATTTTGAACTTATGTATGAAATCTAGGGGAAATTGAACCGTTTTGTTTTTATGAGAAAACTTTGGATTTTGTAATGATTATTTAGAATATTATGTTTAATAGTATGGGATGTTAAACGTTTAGTAATGTTGTGAATAATTGTTATGGAATTTCTCGTGAGAACAATCTGGTCGCCTAGTGCCACTAACCCCGGTGATTCAGCCATCGGTCAGGGTGTGACAGATTGGTATCAGAGCGCCATAACTTTAGGATAATAGGTAGAATTGCCATGATTCGACCTAGTAGCATGTTTAAGTACCCGATGACCTATCTTTGAATTAAATGCTAATCTACTTGCATAAATGCTTAAATATGCCTTTCCTAAGGCTAATACAATAATACACGCTTAGAGACGCTCGCATGACATCAACGAGTGATCAAGTCGAGAATAGGTGTGAAAACCAAGAACTCTCGACGAGATCATTCACTCCGCGCATTCTCTCACACAAGATACCTTCGTTGAGGTAGGAGTGACATCCAAACCTCGACAAAAATCTCCATTTCTATCTAGGAATAAAGTTGCTAAGTTAGGGGTGAAACCCGCATCTCAGTAACTAATTCCGAAATTCAATTTTGAATCTCACCAAAGTATCGATTGTGCCGATGGTTTGGAACACGTATTAACTAGAAGGGTAAACGTCGTTAGCTGCTTGCGGTGAGAACGTTTATCTATTAGGCCAAAGCGTGGGTCCAAATGCAAAGGGTAGTCGAATCACTTTGGCGTGTCGAATGTCTCAAAACCCCGGACACTCCCAATTGATTTAAGCCTAAATCGTCGATTTACGCATCATCGAGTTTATTACTATTTATGTGTTTAAAATTTTTGAGAATTTTCTTTTTATTCGATTTCTCGCTTTGATGATTTATCATATCATCGATTTCTCGATTTATCGCATTTACGCTCCATCGAATGTATGCACAACTCGCACAGCTCTCGTAATCTAAAACGCTAATTAATACACCAACCAAACTAATCACTTAACTCGCTTACGCCTATGAGGACGTGTGTCTCATACGCGGTATTATCTCGCTTATCTCGCTATTATATATCGCATATATCTCGCTATTATATCGCATCTCATATCGCGCTTCGCATTGTTATTATTAGAATGGTGAATACGTGCAAATATGTTCTTACGTGCTTATGTCTTACGTGCTTATGTGGCTACGTGGCTACGTGTTTATGTGTTTTTTTGCCTTGCATGAATAATTATAATAAATATTTTAAACATAACTCTATTATAATCGAATCTCGTCTAATCTAAATCCTTCGTGTAGATGTCTTCTATGGGATCGCACACCCGAAGGAATCTCCAGCGCAGCAATGCCGACAAGCGCATCGCCTCTATGATAGCCAAGGAAATGGCTAAGGTGATCCCTCAAATTGTTAGCGAAATTCAAGAGGTGAGCAGCAACTCGTTTGTTGACTCCAAGAGTGATGCTCCGAAACCCCGCTTCAGCTTCAAGCAGTTCAAGGCTTGCTCACCTCTAAAGTTCTCTGGCACCGAAGGACCGAGTGCCATGTTCCATTGGTTTGATTCGATTGAGGTTACCTTCCGCCAAAGCGGATGCCCCGAGGCACTGCGCACTACAGCGTGTTTCAGTCGAGGGCTCTTGATTGGTGGACAGCGCGGCACAACAGGCGCGGAAACGACGAAGCCTATGGGCTCTCATGGGAGGAACTTAAGGAAATCATGATTAAGGAGTTCTGTCCTCCGTACGAAATTCAGAAATTGGAGAACGAGTTCTGGAACATCAAACAAGACGGTCCTGACAATGCCGGTCTTACCGCTCGTTTCAAGCAGTTGAGCATCATTTGTCCCGGTCAGGTTGACACGACCGAGAAAGCAATCAAGAAGTACCTCAATACCCTCCCCGATTGCGTTGCTGACTATGTGCAAGCGCACGCCCTGTTACTATCGAGGAGACTTATCAGCTCGCCGCAGAAACCAACGACAAGCGTGTTCAGTCTGGTTATTTCAAGAATCACGCCAAGGTCGCAAATCAAGCAGTTACCGAATCAGCAGCTCCTCCTACCGATCAACCGAGCGAGTCAAAGAATAGTCGCCGTGGTCGCAAGCATGAGAACTCCAGTAAGAACTTCGCCCTCGCAACTCGAGCGAACCCGCAGCCGCTCCAATCCGTAGCACCCAACGCACCTCCTGCCAAGCGTGCGTATATTGGTCCTCACCCGATGTGCCCTAAGTGCACATATCATCATGTAATGGGTGGCAACTGCCGTTTTTGCACAAATTGCAATATCTACGGCCATTTCACAGTGAGTTTCCGTACCGGCCCTCGTCAGCCAGCTCCTCAGGCTCCAGCAGCTCCAGCTTTACCTGCTCCTCCTCCAGTCAATCAGTAAGCTCCAAAAGCACGTGTGTGCTATATTTGTGGTGATCCTAACCATTTTGCCAATGCTTGCCCGAATCGTCCAGTTAAGCAAGAGCAGCCAGCACCGCCGCCTCAGCAGCAGCCAGCACAGCCACCGCAACAGTAGCAGCAACAACCACAAGCTGCGCGGGGTAGGGCTTTCAACCTCAACCATCGCCAGGCTCAGAATGACAACAATATTGTCTATGGTACGTATCTCGTTAATAGTATTTATGCTTCATGTTTATTTGATACTGGTGCCGATAATTGTTTTGTATTGTTTGAATTCAAAAAAAACTCCCAAAGACTTTCGATGTGGAAGTCGCCACCGGAAGAACCGTTACTTTTAATTCCGTCTTACGTGGTTGTAATCTCGATCTCAACAACCATGTCTTCTCGATCAATCTCATACCTATGCAGTTAGGTAGTTTCGATATCATAGTAGGCATGGATTTTCTTCGTGAGAATCATGCTGAAGTTGTATGCTTCGATAAAATGATTCGTTTCCCGCTTCCTAACGGTGATCAACTTCATGTTTATTGTCACACCCCGACCCGCAGCGGAATAAGAGTCGGGGCATAATTGGGTTATCACCAAAGCTCATGATGTTTACTAAAATGTTTCATATTTTTTAAATTCAAATTACAACTTCAATATTCCAAACAAGTTCATACAATTACAAGGAAAAAGTAACTAAGTAAATAATTCAAAGCCTAAACTGATTTATTCTTCTAGGCCGTCCTATATGTTTCTTGCTGCAACTAGATCACCTGTATCATGTGTAAAAATGGGGGATTTTGGGTCAACAAAAGTTGGCGAGTGAACCTTGTTAGAAAACATTTATTATTGATTTCTTGTTGTATTTAATATGGAAAAATTGTGCAATAATCATATGTGAGCAAACGTAAATAAACATACAATAACAAACCACCTTGCATGAGTATATGACATGAATGATAATGTATATGTTGGCAACGTCACGTTCCGCTCATAGGTAATGGGGAACGGACGGCCTATGATGATGTATGTGCGATCAAGGCTCAATCAAACGGAGCCGATCGTATGTTGGCAAAGCCACGTTCCGCTCATAGGTAATGGGGAACGGTTCCGCTCATAGGTAATGGGGAACAGACGAGCCTATGATGATGTATGTACTGAAAATGATAAATTTAATCTAAACATTAACCACACAAACAATTGATACATATTGGATACACGTTTGATCATGGATATGATGGATGCACAAGTGTTTAAATGAAATAAATAATAAACGACACATGATACACCCCAAAATGTGATTAAAACGGGGAATTTGTAAAGATTCACTCACATTGGGTGCGTTCGTTTGATGATGTTGAATGCGCACGAGTTTAGAGAGTTGATCGACGAGGAATAACTAACCTAAATAATAACGGAGAGATACGGTAAATAAGTGGATTTTATTAACAATTTTAATAGGGTTTTTAGATTTATTTTTGTGAGTTTAAGGTCATTTTCTAACTTTAAAAATATTATTTTTAAGTATTTTTAATTGATTTTTAAATTAAATAAATAAATAAAAATATAAAAAAATGTTGACTTTTTGGGTTGACCATTGACCGTTGACCATTGACTTTGACTGGTTCGGACTTTGTGTATATATGCGCTGAGTGAGGTTCGAACTCATGACCTCCCGTACGCGTGCACGCAGCTCTACCAACTGAGCTACGTGTCTAACCCGAAATATTTATGTTTTTAATTATATTTATGTACTATTTAATTTATTCAGAATTCATTTATTTTAAAAAGAATTTTAATTATGTCGAACCGGTGCACATAACAGGTCTCGAACCCGGGACCCGTTGTTTAACATTGCACACAGTCCACCGCTGGACTGTGTGTCTAACCTGGTTAAAATACTGGTTTTTATTAAACTTAACATCTTACAGCGAATTAATACGATTCGGTTTATTAAGAACATTTTTATTTCAGAGGATAGGGTCGTGTCAGGGATCGAACTCGAGACGTGCGCTGTGTGTTTGCACACAGTCCACCGCTGGACTGTGTGTCTAACCCGGTTTAATATCTTGTTTTAATTAAACTTATACATAAGGTTCGACTTCATCTTCTTCGTTGAAAGACACAGACAACCGTTATTCGACAGTTCTGGTTTAACTCGATTAACGAACATATAAATGATTGAAATGTAATGATTAAAATGAGTTAAGGAATCGAATGTACCGATCAGACTGTATTTCTCAGAATTCCGGCAATGGTCGTCGTCTCTGATTTGTGAATTCCGTCTGATTGAATCAATTAACAGTTTTGATCGATTAGTTGTGAAATTGAGTTACTAAACAAGGATTATCAGAAGGTTTAAATGATTATACCGATTCACAGCGTGATTTTGGAAATTCCAGAGGTTTTCCGGCGAGTGCAGAATATCCGGCAACGTCGTCTGGGACTGATTCTGGTTGATGGATTGAAGTTAGTAATAGTCTAACAACGGATTGAAACCGAAAGAGTCGAGGTATTTACCGTTTTGATGTAAGTCTCGGTTTTCTGGCGAAAGTTCGGCGATTTCAGAATATCTCCGGCGAGTGAAATTGATTCGAGAAATGGTGCGATTTTGAGCGAAATGATTTTCAGAGACTTGGGTGTGATTTATAGGGAAGAATCACGATGAATTGGGTCTGATTTTAGTCTTTCGTGGTCAGCCTTTTCCGGCGGTTATGACTGATGTCGCGGGATTAGACATCGGTTATAACTGATGTCGATGTTATTACATACGTTAAGTCAAAGGAAACCGTCGATAATTGGCGAAATCGTCGGTATTTCCGGCGAGAGCGATTTGGGCGCGCTGATGACCGAATTTGATTTCGAGTTTCATTATATGTATTAATTGTTTCGTTATATCAACAAACAACTCAAGTGGCGGAGTGGTGAGATATGTGTTAGTTATGTCTTCCGGCTGACCCGGGTTCGAAACCCGGCAGCCGGTTTTCTTTTTTATTTACTTTATTTTCACTTTTTAATAATTATAGTTTTTAAATTCTAAATTGTTTATTAATTATGTATTGTTTAAAATTAAAATAAATCATAAATACGTAACGAAATTTTATAACTTGATATTCGATTAATAAACGAAGCGGGTTTGGAAACCCGTTTTTCGACGGATGTTACAGTATCCCCTACTTTTAGAAATTTTGTCCCGAAATTTAAGTAGTAGTGGTAACAGGAAAATGATGTGGGTATTTCTCGCGCATTGAGTCTTCACGTTCCCAAGTAAACTCAGGTCCTCGTTTCGACTCCCAGCGTATCCTGACGATTGGAATACGGCTTCGTCTTAAACGTTTCTCTCCGAAGTCCATAATTTCTACTGGTCTTTCAATGAAATGCATAGATTCATCGACTTGAATGTCTTCTAGAGGAATATGGAGATTTTCATCGGCGAGGCACTTCTTCAAGGATGAATTCTGTTGAGTTCTTCTGGTAGGTCAAGCTTGTATGCTACAGGTCCTACTCTTTCGAGTATCTTGAAAGGTCCTACGTAGCGTGGTGCTAGCTTTCCCTTCTGGCCAAAACGAACTACTCCCTTCCACGGTGATACTTTTAAAAGTACGTGATCACCAATGTTAAACTCCAAGGGCTTTCGTCGTTTGTCTGCATAACTCTTTTGACGACTTTGTGCCGCTAGAAGGTTGTTTCAAATTTGATGGATCTTGTCTGTTGTTTCTTGAATTAACTCTGGACCGGTGATTTGAGCTTCTCCAATTTCGTGCCAACATATTGGTGATCGGCACTTACGACCATATAAGGCTTCGAAAGGTGCCATGCCGATACTTGAATGATAGCTGTTGTTGTACGAAAATTCAACTAATGGTAGATGAGCGTCCCAATTCCCTTTGAAGTCTATGACACATGCTCGAAGCATGTCTTCAAGGGTTTGGATGGTGCGTTCAGATTGTCCATCAGTTTGAGGATGAAAAGCGGTACTGAGGTCTAGTCGTGTACCCAAGGCGGCTTGTACGGCTTACCATGTTCGTGAAGTGAAACGACCATCAAGGTCTGAAATGATGCTTAAAGGTACACCATGACGGCTTACGATCTCGCTGAGGTAGATACGAGCTAACTTCTCGTTCTTGAAGTCCTCGCGAATCGGAATGAAGTGAGCTGATTTTGTGAGATGATCAATGATTACCCATATAGTGTCATACCCACTGGAGGTGCGAGGTAACCCGGTAATGAAGTCCATGGTTATGTTTTCCCACTTCCATACAGGTATTTCAGGTTGGGTTAGAAGTCCTGAAGGTCTTTATGTTCAGCTTTTACTTTAGAACAGGTAAGGCACTTGGAAACAAAAACAGCAATATCCTTTTTCATGCCAGGCCACCAGTAGGTGTATCGAAGGTCTTGATACATCTTGTCGGCTCCTGGGTGTACAGAGTATCGTGTTTTGTGCGCCTCATTCATAAGGAAATCACGAAGGTTATTGTGGTCGGGAATCCATATGCGATCTAGATAGTACAGAATACCGTCGGATTTGGTTTTGATTTTAAGTTCTGCTCCACAAGACAACTCCTTGCGTACGTCGTTTTCTGTCACAGAAACATGTTGAGCTTCTCGGATTCGATCTTTGATGTCGGTTATGATTTGCGAACATAGAAGACGAATGGAGTTCGCATAACCTTTTCGACTGAGCGCATCGGCCACCACGTTTGCCTTGCCCGGATGATACCGAATTTCACAGTCGTAGTCATTAAGTAGTTCGACCCATCTTCGTTGCCTCATATTCAACTCCTTTTGGTTAAAGATATGTTGGAGGCTCTTGTGGTCAGTGTATATTTCACACTTGGTACCGTAGAGGTAATGTCTCCATATCTTGAGGGCGAAAACAACGGCCCAAGTTCCAGGTCATGGGTAGTGTAGTTCTTCTCATGAACTTTGAGTTGTCTAGAAGCGTAGGCTATCACCTTTCCTCTTTGAATTAATACACAGCCTAGTCCTTGCCCGGATGCGTCACAATATACTACAAAGTCATCGCAACCTTCGGGGAGAGTGAGGATAGGTACGTCACAAAGCTTTTGCTTAAGGGTTTGAAAGGCTTCTTCTTGTTTAGGTCCCCATATGAAGGGTTTTCCTTTATGTGTCAAAGCCGTGAGTGGTACAGCAATACGGGAGAAATTTGCAATGAAACGGCGATAGTAGCCCGCCAAACCAAGAAATGATCTTACTTTGGTAGGGGTACGTGGCGCTTGCCATTCCTGTATTGCTTTGATCTTTGAGGGTCAACATGTATTCCCTTGTCATTGACGACATGTCCAAGGAGTTGTACTTCTCTTAACCAGAATTCGCATTTGGAGAATTTAGCGTAGAGCTTTTTCGGTTCTTAAAAGTGTGAGGATGAGTCGAAGGTGTCGTTCATGATCAGATTTAGACTTTGAGTAGATGAGGATGTCGTCGATGAAGACTATGACAAAGCGGTCGAGATAGGGTTTGCATACGCTATTCATTAGATCCATGAATACAGCTGGGGCGTTGGTTAATCCAAATGGCATGACCATGAATTCGTAATGACCATAACGAGTTCGGAAGGCGGTCTTTGGGACGTCTTCTTCATGTACTCTGAGTTGATGATAGCCAGAACGAAGGTCGATCTTTGAAAAACAGGTGGCACCCTGAAGTTGGTCTAGTAGATCATCAATGCAAGGTAATGGATAGTGGTGTTTGACCGTTAATTTGTTGAGTTCTCTGTAGTCGATACACATGCGAAACGTTCCATCTTTCTTCTTCACAAACATAACAGGTGCACCCCAAGGCGATGAGCTAGGACGTATGAATCCTTTGTCAGTCAGTTCTTGCAGCTGACTGGCCAGCTCTTGCATCTCGGATGGGGCTAGCCTATAAGGAGATTTCGCACGGGTGTAGCGCCAGGTATAAGATTAATGCGGAATTCGACTTCTCTCATGGGAGGAAGTCCTGAGATGTCGTCGGGAAAGACTTGTGGAAATTCTTTCACTACAGGTATATCTTCGAGTTTCTTCTCCTTGCTTCCCTTCTTGACAACGTGAGTTAGGAATGCGACATAGTTCTTGCGGAGATATTTTCTAGCTTGAAGACAGGACATCAATTTGAGTCCTTTCGAAGGGGTTTCTCAAAGATTCGTAGGGTTTGACTGTCTGCAAGAGGAATGCGAATGAACTTCTCGCGGCATACTACTTCAGCATGATGTTGGCTGAGCCAGTCCATACCGATTATAATGTCAAAACTTCCCAACTTCATAGGAATGAGGTCAACTGGAAAATCGTGATCGTTTAAAGTGAGGGTACAATTCCGTATAATAGAGTTTAATGAGACCGGTTTTCCGTCAGCAACTTCCACCGTTATGGATTCCATGAGTTTATCACGAGTTTGGTTGAGGATGGGTTCAAATTCTAAGGACACAAAACTCTTATCCGCGCCAGTATCAAATAACATGGATGCATAACTACCATTGATGAGAAACATACGGTTAACCACGTTGTTGTCGGCCCTAGCTTGATTGGCGTTGATGTTGAAAGCTCTTCCTCTAGCAGGTGGAGGAGCTTGGTTAGCTTGATTCACCAGATTTGCTTGAGCTTGAGCATGTATGATGTTCACCAAGCGTGGACAACTGTTTCTATAGTGGTTTGGGTCTCCACAGTTGTAACAAGCCCGCATGGGTTGCATCATGGGTTAGTTGGGTTGGTAATAGGATTGGGCCGTATTTTGTGTAGGTGGTAGTAGTAAGGGTTGTTGGGCTTGACCCACTATCTGATGGTGGGTTTGGGTTGAGGGTTGGTTGCGGTTCATTCGTTGCAGTGTGCGACAGGTTTGGATGGTGTGACCTGCACGGCCACAGCTGGTGCAATATTGGCAGGGGTGTTCGGGAAAGTGATGGTATTGGCAACGAGTGCATTTTGGGTATGGGCCGGAGTATGCCCTTTTGTATGGTGCAGATGAGGGGGCAATTTGGGTGATGGGTGCGGCAGTGATAGGAGGGTTTGTTTGAGTGACAACAAAGTTTCTGGTGTTTCGCTTCCTTTTACCAGTAAACTTCGAAGAGGAACCAGAATGGTTTGAAGGTTGAGTCTCAATGGGGGCTTTCTTTTTCTCCTCCTTGAATTTACCGTTTCGGATGCGATTCTCGGTAAGTTCGGTAGCTAGTTCCATTGCAGCTTCCAGTGTTGCAGGTGAAGTGCTTAGAACCGAATCTTGAATTTTCGAGGGGAGGCCTCGAATGTAGTGTTCAACCAAGCGGTACACTGGGGTGAACAAGTTAGGAACGATCTGATTCAGCTCAAGAAACCTTTTGTTGTAGGAAGTATGATCTCCTTCCTTTTGCTTTAGCGAGTGGAATTCGTCTTCTAACTTCTTGATTTCGCTTCTTGGACAGAAGCGTCTTGTCATCATTTCCCTTAACTCATCCCATGTTAAGGCCATGGCGTCTTTGACTCCTCTCTTGCCCTTCTCTCTGTTCCACCAGGTCAGGGCTACCCCAAACAGTCTCCCGGTTGCGTAACGTACCTTGCGATCCTCGGGACAATCGCAATTGAGGAAGGTGTTCTCCATTTCCTCAAACCAATGGAGGAGAGCAGTGACACCTTCGGTCCCTTCATACTTTGGGGGATCGCAAGACTTGAAATGTTTGTAGGAGCACTTCTTGGAAGGAGGGTTGTCGACGTTCTGGTCTTCTTGATTGGGAGGGTTGATGGGATTCGCGGTGAGAGCTTGTTGGACTTGAATAACGATGTCAGGAAGCACCGCGGCCATTTGTTTTGCAATTTGGGTGGCCAAGCGTTCGTTTGATCTTCCTGACTTTCGACCTCCACGTAGCTGCCTTGCCGACATCTACAGGAACATACATAGGAAGATTGTGAGTTTAAGAAGTGTTTAGGTGTCATGTGTCGTTAAAAGAAATAAAATAATATAATCATCAATAATGCAACTACATCCATAGGATGTCTTGGGTTTGCTCATGTTTGGGCCTCCAATGTCCCCCATACCATCGCCTGTATAGTCATGTGGGCCCCCACGGCTATTGGCTTAGTAGGATTCGCATTGGTGTTGGCGGTTTAACACTCGCGTCACCCGAAGGAAAACCATGAAATATGTTCGTGAGATGTATGGTCGGAGGGTGTCCAGGTATAGACACAATGACAACTCAAAGTGGGGTTAGTTCACACGACGTTTGGTATAGCATGCTTTGGCCTAATAGGTACTTCGTACTCTCATCGTTAGTCCCCAGGTAGGCAAACTGGTCCTTTATTTTGGATTTATACGAATGCCAAGCCTAGACAGGACGTTCCGACTACCAGTACTCGTACCCTTCCAGTTACTACATGCCCGTCATGAGAACTCACTTTGATGTGATTTGAAAATACAAAAATCGTTGTAAAAATCATAGGAATTGTGAGGTGTGTGCTCTCATGGATATGGTATGTTATGAGGATATGATTCATGATGAGCATTGTATAATAGTATGTACTTATGAACATGCTTGTATAACATGGAATGTAACAATAAACATAAAGCATATAAACATCATGAATTTTGCATGTAACACACAAACAATTTAAAATTTCTAATCAACTATAGTATAGGCTCTAAGGGTCTAATAACCTATCCTATATCCCTATAGTCATGGCTCTGATACCAATCTGTCACACCCCGACCCGCAGCGGAATAAGAGTCGGGGCATAATTGGGTTATCACCAAAGCTCATGATGTTTACTAAAATGTTTCATATTTATTAAATTCAAATTACAACTTCAATATTTCAAACAAGTTCATACAATTACAAGGAAAAAGTAACTAAGTAAATAATCCAAAGCCTAAACTGATTTATTCTTCTAGGCCGTCCTATATGTTTCTTGCTGCAACTGGATCACCTGTATCATGTGTAAAAATGGGGGATTTTGGGTCAACAAAAGTTGGCGAGTGAACCTTGTTAGAAAACATTTATTATTGATTTCTTGTTGTATTTAATATGGAAAAATTGTGCAATAATCATATGTGAGCAAACGTAAATAAACATACAATAACAAACCACCTTGCATGAGTATATGACATGAATGATAATGTATATGTTGGCAACGTCACGTTCCGCTCATAGGTAATGGGGAACGGACGGCCTATGATGATGTATGTGCGATCAAGGCTCAATCAAACGGAGCCGATCGTATGTTGGCAACGCAACGTTCCGCTCATAGGTAATGGGGAACGGTTCCGCTCATAGGTAATGGGGAACAGATGAGCCTATGATGATGTATGTACTGAAAATGATAAATTTAATCTAAACATTAACCACACAAACAATTGATACATATTGGATACACGTTTGATCATGGATATGATGGATGCACAAGTGTTTAAATGAAATAAATAATAAACGACACATGATACACACCAAAATGTGATTAAAACGGGGAATTTGTAAAGATTCACTCACATTGGGTGCGTTCGTTTGATGATGTTGAATGCGCACGAGTTTAGAGAGTTGATCGACGAGGAATAACTAACCTAAATAATAACGGAGAGGTACGGTAAATAAGTGGATTTTATTAACAATTTTAATAGGGTTTTTAGATTTATTTTTGTTAGTTTAAGGTCATTTTCTAACTTTAAAAATATTATTTTTAAGTATTTTTAATTGATTTTTAAATTAAATAAATAAATAAAAATATAAAAAAATGTTGACTTTTTGGGTTGACCATTGACCGTTGACCGTTGACTTTGACTGTTGACCGGTTCGGACTTTGTGTATATATGCGCTGAGTGAGGTTCGAACTCATGACCTCCCGTACGCGTGCACGCAGCTCTACCAACTGAGCTACGTGTCTAACCCGAAATATTTCTGTTTTTAATTATATTTATATACTATTTAATTTATTCAGAATTCATTTATTTTAAAAAGAATTTTAATTATGTCGAACCGGTGCACATAACAGGTCTCGAACCCGGGACCCGTTGTTTAACATTGCACACAGTCCACCGCTGGACTGTGTGTCTAACCTGGTTAAAATACTGGTTTTTATTAAACTTAACATCTTACAGCGAATTAATACGATTCGGTTTAAAAAGAACATTTTTATTTCAGAGGATAGGGTCGTGTCAGGGATCGAACTCGAGACGTGCGCTGTGTGTTTGCACACAGTCCACCGTTGGACTGTGTGTCTAACCTGGTTTAATATCTTGTTTTAATTAAACTTATACATAAGGTTCGACTTCATCTTCTTCGTTCAAAGACACAGACAACCGTTATTCGACAGTTCTGGTTTAACTCGATTAATGAACATATAAATGATTGAAATGTAATGATTAAAATGAGTTAAGGAATCGAATGTACCGATCAGACTGTATTTCTCAGAATTTCGGCAATGGTCGTCGGCTCTGATTTGTGAATTCCGTCTGATTGAATCAATTAACAGTTTTGATCGATTAGTTGTGAAATTGAGTTACTAATCAAGGATTATCAGAAGGTTTAAATGATTATACCGATTCACAGCGTGATTTTGGAAATTCCAGAGGTTTTCCGGCGAGTGCAGAATATCCGGCAACGTCGTCTGGGACTGATTCTGGTTGATGGATTGAAGTTAGTAATAGTCTAACAATGGATTAATTTAGTTCCTACTCGAGATGTTGAATTCCGTATCGATTTAGTTCCCGGAGCTACCCCCGTTGCTAAAGCTCCTTATCGCCTCGCACCATCCGAAATGCACGAGGTATCGAGCCAACTTCAAGAGCTTCTTGATAAAGGTTTCATATGCCCGAGCACTTTGCCATGGGGTGCTCCTGTCCTTTTTGTGAAAAAGAAGGATGGATCGTTCCGTATGTGCATCGATTATCGTGCACTTAACAAACTCACGATAAAGAACCGCTACCCTCTTCCTCGTATCGACGACTTATTTGATCAGCTTCAGGGTGCTACTTGTTTTTCCAAGATCGATCTTCGTTTCGGCTATCATCAGTTACGCGTGTTGGAAGAAGGCATTCCTAAAACCGCCTTTCATACCCTCTATGGCCATTTCGAATTCGTGGTCATGCCTTTTGGTCTTACCAATGCACCCGTGGTTTTCATGGATTTGATGAACCGTGTGTGTAAAGCTTTCTTAGATTGATTCGTCATTGTTTTCATCGATGATATCCTTATCTATTCGAAGTTGAGAGACGAACACGCGCGCCATCTCTGTTTAGTCCTCGAACTTCTTCAAGGAAATCGCCTTTATGCTAAATTCTCAAAATGTGAATTCTGGCTCGAAGAAGTCCAATTTCTCAGCCACATCATTAATAGTCAAGGAATTCACGTCGACCCTGCAAAGATTGAAGCCCTCAAGAGTTGGATTACACCGAATACTGCTTCCGAAATCCGTTCATTTCTTGGATTGGCGGGTTATTACCATCGATTCATCGCCAAATTCTCAAAAATCGCCGTTCCGCTTATGGCTTTAACTCATAAAGATAAACCTTTTGTGTGGGACTCCCAGCAAGAGGAAGCTTTTCAAACTCTCAAGCGTATGCTATGCAACGCTCCCGTCCTTGCCTTACCCGATGGAAAAGACGATTTCGTTGTTTATTATGATGCCTCAAACCTTGGTCTTGCTTGTGTTCTCATGCAATGAGACATGGTTATCGCGTATGCGTCTCGACAACTCAAGATCCACGAGAAGAACTACACAACCCACGATCTCGAACTCGGTGCAGTTGTTTTTGCATTAAAGATATGGAGACACTACCTTTACGGTACAAAGTGTACGGTCTTCACCGACCATAAGAGCTTACAACATATCTTTAATCAAAAAGAACTAAACATGCGACAACGACGATGGGTTGAACTTCTCAACGACTACGATTGTGAAATACGCTACCATCCCGGCAAAGCAAATGTCGTCGCCGATGCTCTCATAGACGAAGCTATGTATATGGTATTCGTGACTCTCAAGCTTGTGCTAAACTTGAAACCCTCATCTGTCCCGCTCAATTCGCCTGCTTTAACGAGAATACCCTTCAAGACGAAATGAAATGTGGTGCCGAAACTCAGGTTGTATCTAAATCTGATGGTATTTGTTACTATCTCGATCGCATTTGGATTCCCAGTCGTGACAATCTTCGTAAGTTGCTAATGGACGAAGCTCATAAATCTCGATATTCCATTCACCCGGTGCTGACAAGATGTACCAGGACCTTCGTCCTAAGTACTGGTGGCCGGGCATGAAAAAGGATATCGCCTTGTACATCTCAAAATGCTTAACTTGTTCAAAAGTTAAAGCCGAACATCAGAGGCCCTCAGGTTTACTCGAACAACCCGAAATCCCGATGTGGAAGTGGGAGAGTATAACTATGGACTTCGTTACTAAACTCCCGGTACTTCATCCAGTCACGATAGCATTTGGGTTATCTTTGATCGTCTCACTAAATCTGCGCACTTTATTGCTATACGAGAAGACTTTAAGGTAGAACGGTTAGCCCGAATCTATACCGACGAATTTATATGTCGACACGGGACGCCTCGTGACATCATCTCTGACCGAGACGGTCGTTTTACCTCGCGTCTCTGGGAGACCTTTCAATCCGCTCTCGGTACGACGCTTAACCTAAGTACCGCTTTTCACCCTCAAACCAACGGTCAGACTGAGCGTACGATCCGCACCCTCGAGACATGCTTTGTGCGTGCATCATAGATTTTGGTGGTAACTGGGATATGCATTTACCTTTAATCGAATTCTCGTACAATAATAGTTATCATACCATCATTCAAATGGCTCCTTTTGAGGCACTGTATGGAAGAAAATGTTGATCGCCTATTGCATGGCACGAGATCGGAGAAGCACAAATCACCGGTCCCGAGCTAATTCAAGAAACCACCAACAAGATCCTCCAAATCAGAGATAATCTCTTGAAAGCTCGGAGTCGTCAAAAGAGTTACGTCGATAAACGACGCAAGCCCCTACAGTTCGAAGTGGGAGATCACGTTCTCCTAAAGGTTGCACCTTGGAAGGGAGTGTCCGCTTCGGCAAGAAAGGAAAGCTAGCGCCTCGATATGTTGGTCCCTTTAACATTCTGGAAAGGATCGGTAAAGTAGCCTATCGTCTCGAATTACCGGAGGAACTTAATAATGTACATCCGACTTTCCACGTGTCTAACCTCAAGAAGTGCTTAGCCGAAGAAAATCTGCATGTCCCTCTCGAAGATCTGCAAATCAACGAGACTCTCCATTTCGTGGAAAAACCCGTTGAAATCATGGATCGGGAAACCAAGAAACTCTGACGCTCTCGCATACCTATCGTGAAGGTCCGATGGGAAGGCAAACGCGGCGCCGAGTTCACTTGGGAACTCGAAAGTGATATGAAAACAAAATATCCGCATCTCTTTATTACGGCGCTGCCTAATTTTGGGACAAAATTCCCTAAAGTAGGGGAGACTGTAACAACTCTGTTTTTCGTTGTTATCTTTTTCATTTGTTTCCGTCTTATGTATTTCCGAGATTCGAGTATAATAAAGTTTTTGTTAATTAATTATGGTGTATTACGTTATTATTGCATCTAATCGCTTATTAAATTGCATCGTCTATCTCATCGCATCGCAATCGCAGTTAATTATGTGGTTTTTATGTTATTTATGTGTTATGTGTGTTTGTGGTGATGTTTACAATCGCTATCGCCATCGCTCTCGCGCCGCATTATTATATCAACTATAACGCTTAACGCTTTAATTTAACGCTTAATATAACTATGTAATGCGAACCGAATAACCAAACAAACCCTTAAAGCGAAATCAACAAACGGAACTTGGTCACCAGGCCAAGTTCGGCCGAACTTGACTTCCACAAGTTCGCCCGAACTTGCCTGGCAACCAGGAACCCCTTTGTTTTATCAAGTTCGCGCGAACTTGCATGAGTATATGCAAGTTCGGCCGAACTTACTCATAATTCTTCCCAAGATCCATCAAGTTCGCACGAACTTGCGTGAATTTCATGCAAGTTCGGCCGAACATGCCTCCACCAACTCTCCTCCTATAAATACCAGGCTCATTTCTCTCATTTGAACTTGCTGCAAGTTTGCCCAGAGCTCTCTCAACCCGAAACCTTCATGTTCTAAGTAAGAATCGACCC
Source organism: Scalesia atractyloides (assembly GCA_947069175.1). Classification (NCBI taxonomy): domain Eukaryota; kingdom Viridiplantae; phylum Streptophyta; class Magnoliopsida; order Asterales; family Asteraceae; genus Scalesia; species Scalesia atractyloides. The sequence goes on from CAMTDV010001634.1 coordinate 28,787,991, forward strand.
GATTTTCATTGCGACAAAGTTTATCAAACAACAAAGATTTACGACGATTTTGCACAAGGATCTACCTTCGTTTTATCAAAAACCCATTCTTTTATGAAAATCTTCATTTCTTTCTTCAAAACTTCTGATTTTAACTTAGATCTACACAATACGAGTTCGTTTGGTGTTAGCAGAGGCTTCCCAAACACGAGATCTGCAAGATCTCGGCTTGTAAGTTCTAGATCTGAGAAAACCTTTGATAAATATCGATTTTGACACAAAATACAGACTTTTGAGGATGTTTGTTCACTTTTTGATATGAAACGAAGGATCTATCATTCAAGATCCCAATCAGGAAGCACAAGGACGTTTATGTTGGTTTACACAGGCCGGACTAATCCGAACAAACCACGAGTTCGCCCGCATTAGCCCACGCTTTTGTAAAATCGGCTAAAACAGCTCTAAAAGACCTCTCCGACCTAAGTTTGCTCAGTAGCATAGGGTTGGAGGGATGAACACTCGATTTTCCTTAGCAAACGACGCGAAAACGCAAGATTTTGGTACTCGAAAACATCAAGTTCGCTCGAGAATCACCAGCTTATCAGGTAAAGTTCGACCGAACTTGTACCCATTTGGGTCAAGTTCGACCGAACTGACCATTTGGTCAAGTTCGACCGAACTTGAGTGTTCTTCGCCAAGTTTCTTGCAAGTTCGCCCGAACTTGCCTGGTTTTTTAGGAAACCATACAAGTTCGACCGAACTTGCCAAATCAGTAAGGTTTTCCTACAAGTTCGCCCGAACTTGACAAGTTTCTTAGGAAACTCATCAAGTTCGACCGAACTTGACTCTAAACCCACCAAAACCCAGCAAGTTCGCTCGAACTTGGCTACTGCCCAACCAAGACTTAACCGTTTTAGCTTTTCGGAGACTGATGCAATGCAGGCTGATCCGGCCTCATCCCAACTCTTCTCAAATCCCTCATCTCACCCAAAACGCACCCACATTGAGTATACTTGACCCGTTTTCGTTTAATGCACTATTTGGGTGTTACATACATTCCTCTATAAAAATCACTTCACAACTCAAACTATTTATCACACGCGAATAATCTGATTATGTATGCTCAATATGTGATACTAGAAACATGTGACGAGGACTTATTTTCATTAACTTGCCTCCTTAGCTACTATGGTACTATAGTGTGGCTTACACCCGACGCGGTCTAGTTAGGATGGGACGCGCAAGCCTTCTCACGATAGTTAGCATGAAAATAAGCCTATGTTAATATGTGTGAATTGTTTCGGTGTATCATGATGTGTAGTTAGATTATTTCGCGAACGCTTTCTCGATTATGCTAGTAGTACTTAAACCTGTATGCTCACCTTTACTTAATTGTATTGACTTGTATTTTAACGTATGTAACAGGTTGAGGATTTTAGCTATGGATGCTTGGATGTTGCATGCTTAGCGTAGTTTAGTTTGTTTATTTAGTTTGTCGATGTATTTCAGATTTTGAACTTATGTATAAATCTAGGGGAAATTGAACCGTTTTGTTTTTATGAGAAAACTTTGGATTTTGTAATGATTATTTAGAATATTATGTTAATAGTATGGGATGTTACACGTTTAGTAATGTTGTGAATAATCGTTATGGAATTTCTTGTGAGAACAATCTGGTCGCCTAGTGCCATTAACCCCGGTGATTCCGCCATCGGTCGGGGTGTGACAATCACCTCGAGAATTTACGATTTTCATTTCTTAACGCATTATATAAACTTAACTCCGCATTTTTTTTTCTCGAGCTTTTTGAGCTCATCGCCATGGTTAGGTGTATGGATGACACGTTACCATATTTTTTGACATAATTATCAAAAAGATTGTGCAAAGAATTATCAAAATGATTTAATGCATTTCTTGTTAAATTTGGGTCTTCATCATTGAAATTCTTATCCAAACAAATATTTGTAATCATCCACACAACACCAAAAACCTTTATAGTTGGGTTCAAGCGGCAACACACGTAAAAGCAGTGGCATTTCTCAAAATATAATGTAAACTTTTCTTTCATTGGAACAATCATTGTTTCATGAATATCACTTTCGAATTCAAAATCGTTTACCTTTTGACACATCAAAATAGTTGTTTAATACCAAACTACTCGTGGAATAATAAACTCCCAATAAAATCGTTGTGACGGTTTCTAAAAACTTCAAGTAATTGTGTTAACATTTCGTACAACTCCAACCAAGGTCGTCAAGTGGTTTCACCAAACCGGCCGTTGCAAGACTATCATGGAATGGTTTTAAGGTTTCTTTTCTAAAATCGTGCAATCTAACATTTTCCACGTAGAGTTCCAATGGACGTGCATGTTAAAATGCAAGCTATAACATTTTTTCTCTAAATTCTACACCATTTTCTATAATCCACATATATTTTTTTTCCTACCTATAAAAACTTCACGTAACAATATTTTAAATTTTTCCCTGACTTCTTTAACGGACTCAACATTTAGCCCGTCTTGCACAATGAAGTTAATGATGTGCGCAACACATCGACTATGATAAAAATCTTCGTAACAAATCGGATTATATTTTATTTTTACCATTTGCACCACGGTTATGTTGTTCAACACGTTATCAAAAGCAATAGAAAGTAATTTATCGGTTAACCGGCTTTTATCGTTAGAAAAACCGGTTATTTTTAACTGGTTATTTATTTATGAAACACAAATCGGTTACGAACCGGCGGGTAATTTAAAACCAAAATCGGTTTTTCCTATATTGGTTAATAACTAATTCCAGTTTATTAACGGGTTTTCTAACACCTCTACTACCTACCCTATGCAGTTTATATGATTATATTAACAGGATACAAAATTTCAGTTATGTTTCCTCGGCGTTCCGTCAGAAGCTATGGCCTATAACTAATTGGGCTTCACGGCCCATACCAACAATGATTTCAGTTTTTCACAATTCACAATTAAACAACGTTTCTAAATGAACCAAAAGAATATATTTAAACTTAGAGTAGAATGTCATTTTGGTCCTTGTGGTTTAGGCCATTTTGCCACTTTAGTATAATGGTTTCATTTATCGCTTGTGGGTCCAAAAAGTTTTTAACATTGTCATTTCAGTCCAACTGACTTAACCCCATCCAGTGACCTCTGTGCTTCAGTCAGAGGCAACTTTGTCATTTTCTTTTTTATTTTAAAATAAAAGCTTTAATATTTCCCACTTGACTCATGGTTATCCACAGTTGACTGGTTTGACTATGGTTGACCATCTTTGACCAGTTGACCCATTTAGCCGATTGTTCCCGTTGATCAAAGTTTCACCAGAACTCAACTAATGACCCTATCAAGCTGTAACCATTAGTTGTCATCACCTGTACCCGCATACACACCCTTGTTGCTCCTTGATTCTGCTTAAAATATCGTCACCATCACTCGATCAGTTTAGATATGGACACATAGATGTCTGATCTACATTTGACAACCCCTATTGTAAGCTCCCAACCGCCACCGTCCATGCGTCCATCACCACAACATCGTCGCCCCCGCCATCACCACAATATTGTTGCCACCTTAAGCCACCCTAACAAGCACCCACCACCTAATACTACAACCACTTCATATGCCGCCACCTAACCCTATAACCCCATGGACCTCCGCCATGAGGCCACCGACCTATGAGGTTGCCGGTCATCCCCCCCCCTCTTTCTCTCTCTTTAGAATCTCTTAAAGTGGACGAGGCTAAGGTTTGTTAAGAGAAAGGAAATTTTAGAGATTTAACTAAAATAATAGTGAAATGACAAAATTGCCTATGACTAACATAGGTCATTGGATGGGTTAAGTCAACTGGAGTAAAATGACAATGTTAAACTAGCACACCCGGATTTCCACGTGTATCCCGGTGGCCCAGTGGGAGTTTTGTGACGTACAGTTGATATCATCATAACCAATAAACACAGAGCAACACAGCGGAAGTCTTGGAGTAAAAATAAACTATTACAAACCATAGTGTTCAACGTTCAATACAAATATACATGGCTTGTAATAAGATCCACAGGCGGATCGGAAATATAAAGTACACAAAATGATAACAGAATCTAAGGCACAAATTAAAGGGTCGCAACTACTCAATATCAATGCCACGCAGCTTCCGGCCTATTATGTGCTGTACCTGCAACTTAACCTTTTGAAAATACGTCAGTTTTCACTGGTAAATACATTCAACCGACTCATTTTGAAAATCCTTTCAAAAATGGTTTTAGGTGCACTAGGTACATTTTCATAAATAACTTGGGATAGTACAAATGACCTTGTATACAGATTTATAAGCATGTCAATACATATGGGCCCAGTATGAAAACCGAGACATGATCGACTGACAAACTACTTCTGAACTTTCACACATGAAAGCAAATAATAATAATAATAATAATAATAATGCAATTGACCGGTGTATGCCTACACCCCATGCAATAAGTCGTGGCCACTAACACTTTACTGAGCTAAGGATATCCAATACACGGTCAAGCAAACCTCCAATGTTTAAGTTATCAGAAAAAACAGATTAAAACAGATTATGTGATTTAGTTAATTATCACAACTGGACAAAACATGATCCCATACCCAACCAAGCGGTAATAATTTACCGTATCCCAAGCCCGTATAGGGAAAATAGGTTAAAAGTATTTACCTGAGCTAAGTCTTCAGAAAAGTCGCAACTCAGCCGCAAATCAAGATAAATAAGTACAGGCACAATCTACCGAAGGCGTCTAGTCTGGAATGATGGTATTATTAACCAATTAGAATGCTAACGGGTCCTTAGTTAAGTCTTAGACTTGAACCGGCTAGTCTTACGTTAAACAAGTACGGTACAAAACACTAGATTAAGCAGTGACCGGAATAGAACATTATTTGGACCCAACAAGTATCAAGACTTGTATAATATGGGCATACCAATAATATTCTGGATTTTGATAAGAAACGAAAAAGTTAAACCCGTTTCGGTTAGTTTACGTAAACTAGTTACGTACGCTTAATAGTAAGCGTATAAGCAAAACCAGGTAACCGAAGGAGTCATATACAAGTTCCATAAGTTAATATGTTTAAAATATGTTATGATATCAGTAGGATATCAATATATATGTCTGTAATGCTTTTAAAACCAGATTATGCATTAGAAGGGCATTTTGTTCATTTTATAATTTATAAAAGAGGTTTATACAAAAACTGATGTCATGGTCATAATCATTCTTAAAAATATAAATTTTATGATGTTATATCAGTAGGATATCAAGTATATGTGTGCTTGATAGTTTTAAACCAAACTATGTCCTGTAGGGGCATTTTGGTCATTTCACACATAGCCTTGAGTTCATATTTGGTATTCTGAGTTTGGGACCTGAGCTTACTATATAAATATTAATAGGTTTACAAATCAGTAGGTAACAAGTCATGGCTCATAGTTATGGTTTTAAACCATACTATGCGCTGAAAAGGCGTTAAAAGTCGCTAAATGCCTTTTATATCAATATTTAACGTAAACTGAGCTTATGACCTGTTTTATATAACCAAAATATGTTATTCATCATATTATAAAAGTAGATAAGAGTTTTGGTTACGAAA
>CAMTDV010001634.1:28793701-28823432 GCA_947069175.1 Scalesia atractyloides
GCTAAAAAACCGCGGTGACATTTTCGTAACTATTTACTCGTATAGTAATTATCAAAATTACCCTACAAATGATCTTATAGGGTAATTTTGATATTGTAGAGTAATTTTATAAAATGATCTTGTAAGGTAATTTTGATCTTTGTAGAGTAATTTGTAGAGTATCATAATTACTCTACAAATGATCTTGTAAGATAATCTTGATCTTGTAGGGTAATTTTGTAAAGTATCATAATTATTCTACAAATGATCTTGTGTGTTATTCTGAATTGTATGTTGTTTAATAAACTAGTAGAGAAATTTTGATATACTTGTAGAGTACTTTTGATAATTACCCTATAAGCACATTTTATAAAATTACTCTACGTGATCAAAATTACCCTACAAGATCTTTTGTAGGGTAATTTTATAATTGTTCTACGAGTAAATAATTACAAAAATGTCACCGTGTTTTTTTTACCTTTCGTACGTTTTGTACGATAAGGCTGTTTGTACGGGAACTTTACTCTGAAGTTTCTCGTAACTCTCTATCCTCACTTATGTTTAGGGATGGAAAAATACCCGAGTCCGACGGTATACTCGAAACCCGACACAAATGTGACGGGTATACCTGATACCTGACGGGTATCGGGCCGGGTATGGAATTAATTTTAGAAAAATTTGCGGGTATGGGTCGGGTATGGGATTGGGTGATACCTAACTCGATTACCCAAAACCACATACCCGATTACCCAAACTATATACCCGAATTTTTTAATTTATATTTTTATTTTCCATTAACCCTTGTCTATTAGTGATTTATTTTAGTATGCTCATAATGTGAAAAAGTATATTTTCTTTTAATATATGTATTTAATAATAGTATTTATATATTGCATGGTGTGAAGTATATACATATAAGTGTATAAATATTATAAAGTTATCATTAATTTATGATATATATGTATGTAATGTACATTTTTAATTTATAATAGTTGTTGTATAAATAAAATTATATTATAGCAATAAATGTATTTAGAAATCCCAGCATATATCTTTTAATAAACTAATGGGTATATCTGATACTCGTGGATATACCTGATACCCAACAGGTATGGGGTCGGGCATGTGACACAATTTTACAAACGAGTATCGGTATGGGATTATCAATACCCGACCAGAACCCGAACCCGGATGAGGTTCCTGTAAAAAGGACATTTTTCATGAGAAGTGTAAGAAGGCATAGGAATTAACATGTAGGCATCATGTTTTGGACTTAGGCATCATGTTTTGGGTTGTTTTGGCAAAAAAAAAACCCAAACATGACAATTTAAAACACAATGCAACTTATTATAGGCGTGAAATTTTAAAAACACAACTATCACACACTACTTAACACTTAAAACACACTACTTAACGTTCTTGTCATGGTGTTTTAAGTTTTAAGCCTATAATTCATTACATTGTATTTAAAATTGTTATGTTTGATGTTTTTCTTGTCAAAACATCATTCCTAAGTTCAAAAAATGATGCCTACATGTCAATTCTTATGCCTTCTCATATTTCTTAAAAAAAATATTCTTTTTACAGGATGCTGAGACTATGTCATCACAAAATCTTAATGGAACACTCTTTCTAGCTCTATCTATACATATGTATGTGTATAGAGAAATAAAGTGAGAGGGTCTACCAATATCAATAGTCTCGTTTAAAATAATTTTTACTAAAAGCATTGAACTAGATAAAACTCACATAATTTTAATTGTTATATATTACAAAATACAAAGAAAACCACACATAAACTAAACATCACAAATAAATACAAATACAAACAGATTGTTTGCTAATATAAATATAAAAGGATATTAAATCAAATTCAAATACCCAATTCGCTTTGCAACTCCAAAATGGTCATAGCAGACTTTTGAAGTTGTTGAGATTCGTCTTCGGTTAGATGTAAACTTGTCACTCCCATCACTCCGCTCCTTCCCAACTGTGTCGGCAAGCTAAGGAACACCTCACCCCCGTTGATGCCATAGAAACCTTTAGCTAGTACTGAAACAGGATGCACCTTGCGCTGGTCCCTTAATATGGTCCGAGCTAGGTTAGCAACCGAGTAACCAATGGCCCATGATGTATAACCCTTTAAACCAATCACTTCGTATGCACCTTGGACGACTTCTTTGTGTATGTTCTCAAGTGTTTGCTTCTCATAGGCGATTTGTTGTCTATCTAAGAAGCTAAGTATCGGCACTCCACCAACACTTATGCTTGACCATAGTGCTACAGACGAGTCCCCGTGCTCTCCCATGATATATGCCTTGAGTAAAAAGTTAGATAAAAGATAAATAAGTGACATATTTTTTATTGTAAAAGCTTACTTCTACCTTACATTACATCAATTAACTAAATAACACCCCTTGTCTAGATTTGAACCTAAGATCTCTTCTCTAAGAGGCATGAGCCGCTACCAAGTGGGCTAGCCCCATATTGGCAAGTGACATATTTACAAAATATTATTTGGAATGTACGTTATATATTTATCATGTTAGTAATGCAAAAAATAACAGTAATTGATCATTCACATTTTGTTATTTCATGTATATACTGATAAGGATAATCTAACCGTTTCTTTTTGTTCTTATTTTCTAATTTGGTTTAAATTTCCGACCAGTTTCCAACAAAATTCTGACGACAACTAGGGTTAAGTTTTCGGCAGTTTTCTAGTAGCATATGTAAGGACTCGTAAAACTTAAAACTAACCTGCACATCATGGGCATTGACATCAAGATGATCCGCAATGAGAAACCGAAAGCGTGAAGAATCCAGATTAGTACCTGACCCGATAACCCGGTTAGCTGGAAGCCCAGATAAGTTCCATGCAACATACGTCAAAATATCCACCGGGTTAGACACTATCATCATAACAGCCTCCGGAGACCGGGTTGACAATGGAGGAATTATCTTGGAGAACAAACTCACATTCCTCTGCAACAAATTCAGCCTAGACTCCCCGGGTAACTGGCGGGCACCCGCGGTTACAATCACAAGATCAGAACCAACAGTGCATGAGTGATCAACGGATGCAGAGATAGTGGTACGTGGGAGGAATGCAGCGGCGTGCTGGAGGTCAAGCATCTCACCACGGAGCTTGTCGGGGTTAACGTCTACGAGAGCGATCTCGTCTGCGAGATCTTGTGTCAGAATGGTTTGTGCAATGGCCATACCGACGTTACCTACACCAATGACAGATTTTGGTGTTGCGGGTGGTGGGTGGTGGTGGTAATGCACCATGGATGGGCTTGAAGAAAGACTGAGCTATGTTTAACCCATCTGGACCAAGAGCTAAAGATGAAGCACTAATTTTCTGCATTTTCTTTGATGTGTTTTACTCCAGAAAAGATGTTGGATTGTGATGGAATTGATGGAGATGTGGGAGTTGCTATTTATACTAACAAAGGTCATTATTTTATTAATATAGTATTTAGAGAAGATCCATGATAGATTCAAGATCCATTCGATATGAAAACCGCTGCTATCTAAAGTAGGATATTTGAGTTTTATATTAAGTAATAGTGAGTATGATAAGCTAAGTAGATAAAGCAACATGATTAAATTTTCTTTTATGGTTTAGAAACCATGGGTAGATTATTATAAAAATATATAAGAAATAGTATTATATAAGCATATATATATATATAACATATGTAACCACGTACATAATATAATATGTAAGCCTGGAGACAAATACCTTAACATCAAAGGTCATTCTACAATCAGACAATAGCCATTAACACCCACTCACTCCCATACACACAATATAAATTTAATTTTCTTTTAAGTAATAAACAAGAGATGAATCGTACTGTTACATAAATTATTTCACACACCACATACTGTAACGATTTATTGGATTATATGTGTTTTATAGATAATAGCATATGATTTGAGAGGTGATATGTACGTCTAAAATTTATTTATTATCTATTATTTGTCTATTTGTATCTAATAAATAAGAATCTTTAAAATACATATCATGTATCATGCATGTGGTAAAGTATAAATACAAAATTTTCTAAAAATAGAAAGTCGTAAAAGGATATTAAACTGACTCCGATTGGACACATTCAAACGGCATAATTGTAACCGCTTTGTCGAACTCTATTAAAAGAAATTTTAAGTTTTCGTTTTTCGTTTTTCGTTTTTAAGCCAGTGTATAAATATTTTCTCATGTATAGAGATTCTATACTAAGTTCATTAAGCCAAACTTTTTTATGTATGTATATTGTGTTTTGGACCGGTTTCTGTAGTTTCAGAAACGGTGAGCTTCTTTTTCAAACATAGTCTAAAACAAGTGTGCATAGTTTATGTACGCCTTTAGCGCTTTTTTTTTCCTCTCTAACATTCTCCTCTTGTCTAATTGCTTCTTCAATAATATTTAATCTTTCATTTGTAGAATTTTATTCTCTAAAAGAAACCTACCTAACTCGCTTATTCAGTGTTGTCGGTTCTTCAAAATTTAACGTTTAAATTTGTAACATACATGGCAGCTAAAACGAATATGAATCTATTAGGGGGCTAGGGGAGGTTTCTACCCATCACTCATTACTCACTCACATCTTCCAATCAAGTTTCGTCATGTCATCAAGCATTATTCAATCACTCACAAATTTTTTTAGTGGAAATGGTTATCACTCATCACCACACCCAACAATTCCCCCCCCCCCCAACCAACAATATATAACGCGTCAAAAATTCCACACGTTATAAAAAATGGAGTGTGATAAAAGAGGTGGTGGTGGTGTTTTGCAGTTGTATCACACGTGAAACTCAAATATCACACACAAATTTGCACCACCCCGGTCCCCTTATGACCACGTACTTGGAAAAGTTTTGGGTTATTTGATAGATAATAAATATGTTTTGATGTTATTTGGTTTTGGAGAAGGGATATTATAAATTTATAATAGTATGCTTATAAGATAATAGACTAAACTATAAAAATATTCATATAGTTTTTAAGTGATTTAAAACTATATGGATGAAAGGAGTGGTTAAACATTTGAAAGTGGAAAGTTTTTTAATCAACCAATCAGAGGGTGTCATGTCATTCAACCAAAAAAGTTTAAACTATGCTGAAAAGTGTTAGCAATGGTTAACACTTCATGCACTGGTAAACTTTTTTGAAAGTAGCATATTTAATAAAAAAACATGTATTTGAACAAAAAAAAAACGTAGAATTAATAAAAATTACATTAAACTAAAAACAAATAAAATTACACTAAACTCCTCGTCAGAATCGACCAACAGGTGGGGTAAATCTTGACTTGCGAGATGAACCGTGAGATCGTGTTTAAGTCTCCAATGCGTATCTTCATCCATTAGTGTTTTATGTTTTTTGGTTTGATTTGGGGATGAAATTGGGTATGGTTTGAATATATAGTGGAAAAAGTTGATTTTTTTAATATTCAACGGCTATATAGCCGTTTCATCACTTTTCTCGAGCGGCAAATGAATACCGCGTTTCATGTTTTGCCGATCGGCAAAGGGTGCCGGCGGTGATGATACCGCTCGGCAAACCATTTGCCGATCAAGTTTACCGCCCACACCTATCACCCTAAACAAATTAAATATATGTACGTCAATATAGATATATGTCATTTAGTAAAAGGTCACTGAAAAACTAACGGTCAACATGAGTGAAATGGGACATTCTAACGTGTAGGCCATCGTACTTTAATGGTTTAAATGTTGGTCATTGTGATTAATAATTATTCACAGTTTTTCTAACAGCAAATAATCTCAAATATTACAAAATTCTCCCCGTACTCAGGTTTTAATCTGAAATCTCTCATCTAAGGTCATGCGTAATAGGGAATATAGGGGCGTGAAGAGGTTTGATAATGCCCCCAACATCGTCCCACTGGGCAATATAGGGGCATGAAGAGGGAGGGCGAGCAGGTCTAGTATAAATGAACAGAAAAAAAGAGTGGAAAGTAACAATTGAAAGGGCATTAATTATTACACGTTTTTTAAAATGAGAGTTACAATGCTAATGTAACGGAAAATACCCTTAAGAGGCATTAACCATATAATCTAAGAGGCATGTGACTCTATCAAGTTAGCCAGCTAATCCATTTTAGCAATTATTCAATAGTTATAATGTTGGATATTTATGTCCGGTTCGATAGGTCAACGCTGCCTACCAGGTCCTGACCCGTAAGAGTTACACCGTGGGCAACGAACTTAAATCCACTTAACTAGTTTAACTGGTGAATTACGAACAATATGCAAAACGGATCATAATTATGATCATGAGCGGGATTATATTATTGTTGCGAGTACATGGACCGGATGAGACGGGTATATTCGTCTCGCCATTTGTTGCACATATACTCGAGCTATGACACTTGTCATACATGCACTTTTGCATGTGTGCCTATTGGACATGCATAAGTTTTACAACACTTGTCCTATCTCCAAGTGCATGACCACTATGTGTTGAGCATGCATAAGGCTTCAAGGTCTTTATAAGGGAAGTGTATGGACAAGTATTATGGTGGCAACAACTTAGACAAAAACTCTCATAACACCCAAAACAATAACCGGCCACATCCACCGCCGGCTAGCTCGCCGCCGCCACCACCGCCGCCGGCCCCACCCTGCTGCCGCCGTTCTCCGCTGGTCGCCGCCTGCACCGCGGGCCACCACCATCGAGACCCGACTCACACTCGCGTTTCGCTAGTTCGTGAAACTAGCACTTGTTCGTTGAACCTCGGTGTCTCAACCGGTTTATTACTAACCGAAGGTATATCTAAACCCGCTATTGTTGGCGTTTATATTTCGTGTTTGCATGTCGGTGACCTTGTTCCATTACGGGTATTCCTTGGTATAAAAGCGTTCATGTTAATTTTGTTGAATACCCTTCCGTTGCTTAAATATGCTCATATGCATATTGTTCACTACTTAAAGATTTATTTTAACTAACATACATATACATATATATACTTGTCAAAAGTGTTTTGACTAATCCTTGTAACAAAATAAATATGCACCTATATGAACCGGGTTAAATAAAAGTAAAATTATACCACAGATTTCCTTCAGTGATATCAGAGCCGATGCTCATCACATGCAAATCGAAACTGGTCTTATTTTTCACCAGAATAATAAGTCACAAACTTTAAGAGTTTAAAGTTTTTGATTTATTTTATTTGAGGCAATATATATATATATATATATATATATATATATATATTGGTCATATTTTAATTGTTAATATTTGTTGACCGAAACTTGCCTCAAGAAACCTTTGGTTATGTTGAATATGTAAATCGGGCCCGACCTTGTGGTTGTGGTTGTGTTTATGTTTATGTTTATGTTTGGTTTTGTCTATGGTTTTGGCCCATTTTGCGGCTCAAAATTGTAATAGATTAGTTTATGGTTTTGGCCTGTTTTGTAGTTCAAAGTTGTAATAGATAGGCTTTTGTATTTATTATGTTCACTTGTTAAATTTTTTTTATACAAAGACCCGTAAAGAACCCGAAGCAAAACCGAATGCCAAAAGGAGTCTTGGAGTTAGTGGGAATCACTCAAGACAACAAGATACACTCAAGTCTACCTTGTGGTTGTTTTGTGTGTTGTGACCGTGACCCATTTGATCTTGCTACTTGGCTCTAAGCAAGATCATAACCATGCCCATATGATTTACATATTCATTTTCTATTATGGTTGCTTTTAATAAATGTTATTACAAATCAACCTAATACAAATCCGTATTTTTTAAAAGGGGTTTTAAAAATGAAATTGACAAAAGCAAGTTCTAGCAACTTGTAAATTTTTATAACCACTAGAGTTTTAAAACCTTTTATCACATCTATAAAACTCATGAACTTAATAGTCTCCACTATTAACTTTAATTGGTTATTTCAAGTCGCGACAAACTTGGTTTTATAGGTTATCTAAAACTAATTGTCCCGAGAGGTGAAAGGGTCATTTTTGGTATAGTCGCAAATTTAATATCTAAATTAAAGCCGACTACAACGACCCTATTTGGTAAAATTAAAATCAATGGTCTATGCCATCCTACTACTAGTAACACTTGGGGCATAATGCGAACCATCAGTTTTAGAGCCACAGCACGACACTTGGTGTCTAGTTTATCCTTCCAAGGTGCAAGGGCTTCGTCGACACATCCGAACCTTCCACATGTGACCGTTTTAGGACGACTATTACTTTTCTTCTCGTGTTATGTGCTACAGTTATCTCGAGAATAAAAGTGGCATAGATGAGGCCAAACGTATCAATGCAAGGGAAAAAGATTGTCCTCGCAGGCTCATAAACCCGGGAGTTGTGTTTTTCTCACAATTGACAATCGTTGTCAGTCCGCTTGAACCTCTTGCTAATGTTGCGTGCTACAGCTGCCTTTAGAAAGAGCTTCTAATCGGATTCTCGTTCCTTATCGTCTCACCTCACTAAATAAGGAAAATACATTAAAAATACTAATTAAAAAAATTTTTGCTTAACAGATGTCATCTGAAAACAACTCCTCTTTTGCTCTCAAGTCCATTCTTGAGAAAGATAAACTAAATAACACCAATTTTCTTGAGTGGCGCCGCAACTTGAGAATCATTCTCAAAATTGCAAAGATGCTTTATGTTTTGGAACCCCCAATGTCACACCCCAACCGACGTCGGAATCATCGGGGCGCGGCACTAGGCGGATCAGATTGCTCAAGAGACATCATAACAACTATTAAGCGATAATATTTAAACGTACAAGATCCCATACTATTAAACAATAAAATCCCAAATAATTATTACAATTTCAAACATCTCTCAAACAAACATGATCCGATCTTCCCTAGATTTTTATTACAAGCGAGTTTCTAGAGATAAAAGCCCTACGTCCATTTGCAGCAAGTAGAATCAGTAACCTGCAACATACGTTAAAATAATTGTCAATACAAAAATGTATTGGCGAGCATACAGGTTTTGATATAGTAGCATAGTTAGATAAAAGTTTAGAGAATCTCTTCATACATAAACATGATTCATACAACATATAAACTCACAAGACAATTTATCATGTTATACTCGCTGAGAGCTCGCGCGTACATCTTAGCTAAACCCCGTCGGATGAGAGCCCCTCTACAGTACTATACTAGCCAAGGTGGAGATAATGAAAAAAGTCCTAGCTTACATGTTCTATCAATCATGTATAATATGTATAACAGACATTCGTGTGTGATAAATCAGTTTAGCGTGCGGTGTGTATTTTTTATAAGAACGTATGTTACACCAAAAAAGTGCATTAAAGCGAAAATGGGTCAAGTATACTCACTGTTGGTGCGATTAAAGAAGAGATGAGGTCTGAGATGAGTTGAGGAGAGTGCCGGATCAGCCTGTAAGCAAACAGAAGTGCATCAGTCTTCCGAATTGCTGAAAACGTGAAGTTTGGTTTGAGAAGTAGGCAGGTTCGTCCGAACTTGTATGTAAACATACAAGTTCGAACGAACTTGTATAGTATTGCTGAGATAGAGTCAAGTTCGGGCGAACTTGTAAGTTTCTCAAAGAAACTTGACAAGTTCGGTCGAACTTGTGAGGTTTTGATAAGAGGAGAGACAAGTTCGGCCGAACTTGTGAAGCTTCCTTGGAAACTTTGCAAGTTTTAGCGAACTTGAGGGTTTTCAGTTGGGAAGTTGGTCAATCATACCCAAGTTCGGTCGAACTTGACCCTGAGGGGTACAAGTTCGGTCGAACTTGACCTGAGTGTTGCTGAAAAACAGTTAAATCTCGAGCGAACTTGATGTTTTCGGGTCCAAAATCTTGCGTTTTCGCGTCGTTTGTTGAGGAAATCGAGTGCCCAATCCTCCAACCTTAAGCCACTGAGTAAAGCTTAGGCCAGAGGGGTCTTTTGGAGCGAACTTAGCCATTTTACAGAAACTCGGGCTAATCCGGGCGAACTTGATGGTTCGTACGAGTTAGTCCAGCTTGTGTAAAGTGACGATTTCGTCCTTGTGCCTCCAGATTCGAGATCTAGCTTCGACAACGCCTCGTTCCACTCAAAAGTGAACGAAACATGCGTCATTAGTCCAAAAATGGTGTAAAAATCAATGCTTTAAAGGTTCTACTCAGATCTAAGCATAGATCTGAGTGAAAATCAGAAGTTTTATGGAAAAAGATGAAGATTTTCGTAAACAGAAGAGATTGATGAAAACGAAGGCAATGCCTTGTGCAAAATCGTTGTAAAACGTTGTAAAACGTTGTTTAACATCATTATAGTTGAAATCGGGTTGATTCTTACTTAGAAAACAAAGGGTTTCGGGTTAGAGAGCTCTGGGTAAACTTGCAGCAAGTTCAAATGAGGAAATGGAACTGAATATTTGTAGGAAAGTGAGAAATGAGGGATCTGAGGAGTCAAGTTTGGCCGAACTTGCATGAAATCATGCAAGTTCGTGCGAACTTGTGAGTTCTTGGAGGGGGGTGAGTCAAGTTCGGTCGAACTTTCATGGTTTCATGCAAGTTCGGGCGAGCTTGAGGGGAGATAAGGTTTGAGTTTTGGTCAGCCAAGTTCGGCCGAACTTGGGGTCACCCAAGTTCGAGCGAACTTGTCCAAATGTTGGGTTTTTCTTCGTTTATTTCATGTTAAGAGTTTGTTTGGCGCTCTGATTTGTATTATATAGTTATATTAAGCGTTATAGCGAAGTATTAAGCGTATTGATTGGTCATATTTACTTAAATTCCACAATTACTCAAGGTTCGATAAATAAGCGATGAAGCATGCGGCTTTGTTCCCAAGTCTTGCGAGAGTCGCGTTGCAGTTTAAGCGAGCAGATAGCCTTGGAATCTCCACGCAAAATCGGTGGTATTTTAGCTTGTGCGAGATAAGTGTTGTGTAAATGCGATGTAATGCGTTGTGATGTGATATAGTGCGAAAATATGCGATATAGCATAATAAGCGATTTATATTACATTATGATCTGAATCTCTGGTGCTAGGCGTAACGAGAGTGACGAGCTTTCGTGGAAGCGGGTTGTTACACCCAATCCCAACCGCACCTGAAAATGGTACTGGTGCTGCAAAGAAGGCTTTCGATAAACATAAAGAAGATGCCATGGAAGTTGCTTGCCTCATGCAAGCCACCATGTCCCCAGATCTCCAGAAGAATATGGAAGACATGAGCGCCTTCGACATGATTGAGCAACTCAAAGGCATGTTTCATAAACAAGCCCGTCAGGAACGCTATGACACCATGAAACAGCTCATAAGCTGTAGAATGCAAGAGGGTTCCTCAGTTAGTGCTCATTTCCTCAAGATGAAAGGCTACATCGACCAATTAAACAAAATTGGTTATCCTCTCCAAGATGAGATGGCTGTTGACTTCATTCTCAACTCTCTTTCCAGTCACTATGATCAATTTGTTATGAACTTTAACATGAATGACTGGGTAAAGACAGTGCCAGAGCTACATGGGATGCTCAAAACGGCAGAGATGAACATTTCCAACAAAACAAACCAAGTGTTAATGGTTCGATCTGGTGGTGTTAGGAAGCCCAAAACAAAGAAAAGTCACAACATCAAAAACAAAGTAAAGGCTCCTGTTGCTGCCAAACCTGCCACCTACAAGAGCAAACAAGCTGTGAAAGCCCCTCATTCAGAAGAGCGGCAATGCTATGAGTGTAACAAGATGGGGCACTGGAAATGTAACTACCCCGAGTATCTTGCTAAGCTCAAAGCAAAGAAGGCCAATGGAGAAGGCACTTCTTCAGGTATTCTGATATATGTTATCGAGCTTTTCACTGTTTCTAGCAACACATGGGTATTTGATACCAGATGTGGTTATCACATCGTTAATGTCTTGCAAAAACCTGAGAAGTGGAAGAAACTGAAACAGGGAACATGGAGCTCATTGTTGGCGATGGGAAGAAAGCCCCAGTTCTAGCAACTGGGCACATTTAGTCTTACATGTCCTACTGGTCTTGTTGTTGTTTTGAAGAATTTTCTTTTTGCTCCTGGTTTGACCAGGAACATTATCTCAGTTTCGTTGTTATTTGAACAAGGATTTAGATATGTTTTCAATGATGTTGCTATTTCTTCTTATCTAAGTGGTACTTACTATTTTGAGGCTAAACCCCGAAACGGTATTTACAAAATTGATGTTCAACCTAACAATAACATATATCACCTTTCTAAATGCCAGAAAATTGGTACAAGTGATTCATTCCTATGGCATTGTAGACTTGGCCACATAAGCAGGGCACGCATAAAATGGCTCCAATATGTGGGGATTCTTAAATCCATTGGAGTGGACTCATTTGATGATTGCGAATCGTGCTTAGCTGGCAAACTCACCAAGGATCCTGGATCCCTTCACCCATGTTGGTGATCGAGCTAGTGATCTATTAGGACTCATACATTCAGATTTTAGAACCATGACTAGGAATCACGAGACATACTTCGTTACGTTCATCGATGACTATAGTCGATATGCTTATGTCTATCTCATAAAGCATAAGCATGAAACTTTTGAAAAGTTCAAGGAGTTTCAGAACGAAGTTGAAAACCAACTTAATAGAAAGATTAAAATGCTTCGCTCAGATTGAGGCAGTGAATAACTCAGCTTAGAATTTCTCGATCATCTGAAGGAACGTGGAATAGTTTCACAACCCACTCCACCAGGCACACCCCAACTTAGTGGCGTGTGTGAAAGGAGAAATCGAACCCTGCTAAATATGGTTCAATCGATGATGTGTAGAACAAATTTGCCTCACTCCTTTTGGGGTTTTGCTCTTATGACTGCTGCACGACTCGTAAATCTAGCGCCGACCAAAAAGATGAACAAGACTCCATATGAGATATGGTATGGGCGTAAGCCAAAGAGTTACCTTAGAATATGGGGGTGTGATGCGTACATCACAAGTGATTCTGATGACAAGCTCGACCCTCGAGGCGAAAAGGTTGTTTTCGTCGGATACTATAACCAAGCGGTTATTACTTTTACCATCCTGATGCAAATTCCATCAAAAGGAAGGCTAAAAGATTCCTTGAAGATGAACTTCTTAGTCGAGGAACTGGAAGTAACCTAGTGGATCTTGAAGAAGTTCAAGGACCACAAACAACCGTTGAGGAGGTCGGAACGTCTGAATCACAACAAATTGTTGACAGCGATTCAGACTTGAACACAAGCCTTCGCAGGAGCATTAGGACTCGTAAAGAGCCCGATAGATACCTTTGGCATATTGAGGGTTCTGAAGTCCTGACTGTTGGTGCATTTGTCTATTGCCTACGTCATTATGTATCGAGTCTGAGTGAATATGGCTTAATCTGTTAGAAACAAGGCGTATTTAAGTGAGTTAGTAGTCAAGTTCGCTGGAGATGGTATGTGAGATGTCAAGTTCGCCCGAACTTGACTAAGTCAAGTTCGCCCGAACTCTTTCCCTTACCAGCGCACTTGTACATCTATAAATAGGTGCCTTGGGATTTCATTTGTAACGTGGAGAGATTTTGGCACAGAGACGGCGAAGCTCTGTCAGATCCGGTTCTCGAATGTGTTGAACTTAAGATCAATGAAAACAATATTTAAATGAGTAATTCTTGATATTTGGTTAACTTGTCATTAGTTTCCGCCTAATCGGACAATAGATAACAAATTTAGGTTCCCGTGCTAATCGTGGACGTTCTTACAAGTGGTATCAGAGACTGGATACCTAAATTTGCTGGAATCAAGACAAGAATCTCTCTCTTTCATCTCCATTCTATCATTTTTCTTAACTTTTTCAAATACTTGATGATTTCATGGACAAAATCAGCTAAAAATGAATATGTCATGTAAAATACATCATAGATAAACCCCTGAGAGTTTGGACATCAAATTCAAACGTTTTGATATCAAAAAGTTGAAAAAACCATGTTTTGGAAACAAGTTTCAGCCGAACTCAACATCAAGTTCGACCGAACTTGAGTAAAACTTCAGTGTTTTTAATCAAGTTCGGACGAACTTGATAGATTTTTCAAGAAATTGTGTTAACTTCGCTCGAACTTGAAGAAATTTTCAATAGTTTGATCAAGTTCGACCGAACTTGATCAAATTTCATTGAATTTGTGTCACAAGTTCGACCGAACTTGAAAATCTTCTAGAGAGATTGCCTAAGTTCGACCGAACTTACTGTGTTTCTTAAAACTCTTTCACAAGTCCGCTCGAATTTAAAAATTTTTCTCAAATCTACATCAAGTTCGACCGAAATTAAGATTGTGTGATAAAATTTGAACTTTGTCATATAAAGTTCGACCGAACTTGTGAGAACCTGAAATCAAAACCTGTTTTCACACAAGTTCGACCGAACTTGTCTGTTTCTAATCAATTTTCGAGTGTTTTTTATCAGATTCTCAGATAAAGTTTCGGATTGTCAAAATGGAAGATTTTCACAACGTGTTCGTTTCTCAAATGGCTTCTTTATCAAACGCTAATGTTCTTGCGGCGAACTAGATGAATATTGAAAACGAAATGGGTACTACGTCGAAACCGCCAAAGCTAATGAGCATGGATGAATTTGAAGGATGGAAAGAAAAATTTGTGAATTGGATACAAGCAAATCAATTCAACAGCTGGGTTGCAGTTGAGGATGGTTACAAATGGCCAAAGGATGAGCGTGATCAAGATCTTCCGCTGAACAAGTTTCAAATACCGACAAAGATAACTATGTTGCAGAGAATAAAATGATCAGCTTGATACAAAATCAGTAAAGGAAGATATCTTGATTCTTTTGCCAGAATATGAAACATCACAAGAATTATGGCATTCTCTTTGTGAAAAATTCAAAGGAAGTGATGAAATGATCAAAAGCAAAAAGGCTTTAATCAAGAAAGAATTCGAGATCTTCACGATGATTAAAGGTGAAACAATGAAGGAGATGATCGATAGATACTGTCACCTCATGGTCCAGGTGCGAAGACATGATATAAAAAGATCTAATGAAGAGCAAATCGAGAAGTTGGCCGATGCACTTCCAGAAGGAGAATGGACAACATATCTGAAGATTCTGAAGAATAGTCCATCTTGGAGACATTTCAAGTTGTCATCCTTCTTAGACAAATTGGAAGGACATGAAATGGAATTGATGAAGATTGCAAAATCAAAGAATGCTAAGGTTGTTCAAGATGTCGGTGTGTATTACAAAGGAGGTATTCCAGATACTCCGATTCAAAGCCCGAAAATTCAAACAGCATTTAGTGTAATACAAATTCTTCTCCAAGTCAAAGTTCTCCATATGTTAGATATACAAGTGCAAGTTCAAGCTCATCATTCCAAAATCAGACAAACCAAGCTAGTTCTGATTCAAATGTTTTCCAATGCGACATAGCAGTTGATTTGAAGAATGTATTCTAGAAAAGGTGGCTAAACAACACATAACACTTCTTGCTACTGTTCTCGAATCATATGAAAGTCTCGTTGCTGGAAAGATCGGTGATCCAGAGATGACCGTCGAAGATTATGATCAGGTGGACGAAGAAGAATTGGAGCTAATTGATATTAAATGGAGCCTTGCATCTATCATCAGAAGAGTTTCTAAATTTGTGGCACTCACTGGAAGGAATATTGGTAATTCAAACAACAAACTTGCGTTTGACAAGTCTAAAGTCACATGCTTCAGGTGTCGACAAAAGGGACACTTCAAACGAGAATACAACAATCCAGAAGCAAGTGGAAACCAAAAGCCTTTCGACAGCAACAATGAGTACTACAAAGAAGCTCTTCAATACAAGCCATATCCAAAGAGAACACAAGTCGAAGTAGAAGATAAACCTGCAAAGAAAGCTGAACAAGCTCTTGTTGCTAATCATGAAGAAGATGGTTTTGACTGGAACAGATACATTGGAAAGAAAACTGGTGTTGCTATGATAGCAGAGTTAGTAAATGAATCTGATACATCATATGTTGATGCTGCTTTGGAAAATGCCATTCTGGAAGGTTATAGGCAGAGAGCTGAGGAAGAAGAGTTAGCTTACCTTGAGATGAAGAAACAAGAAGCATTGAAATCATAGGCAGAAAAGGTAAGGTAAGTGTGTCTGAAAAGGAGGTTGTGAAAGTTGTGGAGGTTGAAAAACCTTGCACAAAGTACGCAAGTCCTTGTGAACCATGTCTTGATAAAGTCAAAGTCATAAGAGAATTGACTATACACAACGAAAACTTTCGTTATGATTATAGAACCATAAAAGAAGTTTATGACAAAATATCAAGTAAATATAAATATGTTGATAATGCTAATCGTGAGCTAAATGCTAATGTCAAAATGTTAAGTGAAACTGTAATTGAAAAACAAAAGGCAATTAACATGTACATTAACACCATAGCTGAGACAAAACGTGAGATTCACGACATAAAGATAGAAATAGAAAGGTTAAGACAATTGCTGAAAAGTTGCACCACAACTGCATATGTCATTGATCACATTTTACCTACGATTAAGTCGGAGGAAAATGGTGATAAATCAAAGCGTAAAGTATACGGAAGTGTTCCTCCACCATTTCTTGAAAGTTACTCTTGCAAGAAAGATGATGATATTGAAAAGGCATTTAATCTTTTACTCTTATCAGAAAAGAAAGATAATCTGCCTGAGAACATTGACGTAGACTTTACGAAATCAAATGATGACAATGAAGCGGTGGTAAAAAATGTGATTAAAAATGTGTTAGGAAATGATTCTGATGAAGGCAGCTCTGAAAGCGCCAAATCACGTTTGAACAACTCGAAATCACAATCCGAAGATGATGATACATCATCTGAACATGATCTAAGTGATGATCATAATGTTGTCATGTACAAGATTAAGGAATCCGATAGATTATACTTCGATGATAGTTTTCGATTTGGAACGTGAAAGAGGATCAACTTGATAAATTTTTCAAACTTGTAGAAGTTTCATCAGATGATCTTAAGAAAAATGATAAAAGATTTTACTCAAAACCCAAAAGGTATGCTAACAATTATCGAAAGTTTGGTGGTGATTTTCCTGAGAACATGAGAGCAGGATTGGGTTTGGAAGAAAATGAAGATGAACCGAGAAGGAACCAGAAGTCGCCATATCATGAATACAAAGGTAAACACATGAAGTTTGTGTATGGGACAAATACCGTTCAAGAAGAAGGTATGATCGGTAAGAAATCGAATGTTGAATTTAAGAAAGAAAAAGAACTTCGGGACAAGGCTAAAACAAAGTCCACAAGTGGAGTGAAACCCACTAGTGAAAATGTTTTTGATAATCAGACTTGCTTTAAATGCAATATTGTTGGTCATATTGCTCGCAAGTGTCTGAATCTAAAGCCTGTGTTTCCACGAAGAAAAACTGTGTCAAAAGATGAAAAACAAAGACAACGAGATTGTAAAATCTGTCACAGAATCAAATAGAAACTATGAATCTAAAGATTAAGTGAAACCTAAAATGAATTCAAAGTTTGAAAACTCTACTTTTGAAAAAGGTGAAACTTCAAAATTAATGGAAAACAAAGATTCTAGTTCTATATTAAGAAAGCAAGAAGCAAGCTACAATCTTGGGTTGCTAAGAAAAAGTTTTCATCATCTGAAAAACAAAAGTCTGTTGTTGACAAAACTGAAAATGTCAAATTAACCGAGTCAGTAATCAAACAAATGAATAAAGAAAAGGTAAAACGTTTTCAGAATCGACATTGGACGAAATGTTTGATGATGATTTTGAATATGGTGATGAATTTGAAGAGGTTTATGATGCTTATCAGTACAAACCCAAAACCAAAAAGGTTTGGGTTTCATTTTTCAAATAGTTGTTTCATGTGCAAGAGTCCCAAGATCCACTCTATCAAAGTTAATACATGATAGCGGAGCTCCATGAGTTTTTAACTTATCTAGCAAGTCATAATCTTTGACGTTTTTGAAATTACAAGTGGTTGGAAAAAGAAGAATTGAAAAGAATGTGTAAAAATTTGTGAAAATCCACACTGTTAAACAGAACACTGATTGTTATATTGAAAAAACATTTAAAATTTGATTTCCTACAAGTGGTTTCTACAAGTTGAGGTTAACAAAGTTTAATGGTTTGTTCTGTTGTCAGGTGATGATGCAGAAAATGATCAAAAGGATCGGACGACGATTTCTCGTGATCCTCATTGGTTTGTTATCTTTTTAGAATGTTATTTCTTAAAACCTAAAATCCAAAAATATGTTTTTGATTTTAGGGGAGTAAGAAAATTTGAAATTTTTAGAAAAATAAAAAACATATGAAAAAGTCGAAAATTCAAAAACATGAAAAATTCAAAATGTACAAAAACATTGAAAAAGACAAGAAGAATTTGGTTGTCAAAAAGGAAATGATAGTACATCAGTGGACTATCACAGTATGCTAAAGAATTGTAAAATTTAAAAGTGATAAACAAGTCTTACTGTGGATGTGTCGATAGACTTTAATGTTTATTAAATTGTTTTCCGGGATATAAACTAAATTTTACAACTGCTTAATATTGTGGCTTAACATATCGTGGATATATGGACTTAGTACTCCGAAATTTCGATTGAAAGGTTGCCTGATTCTGAGATACGAATAGATAGTTGATATTTGGGGTATTATACAAGTTCTTCTGATTTTGCGGAAGCAATAGCCTAGAACTTCTATAATGTTTTTGCTATAAACCTCTAAACTTCATGCAAAACTTGAAAAGAATCGAAAGATCTAATCATTTGCAATGCTTAAAAGATTCCTTAAGTGGAACACACCTTAAAGTCGAACCTTCATCTCTTTGTCTGTACGGTAGTACTAACCTGAGCTCTCAAGGTCTCGCATAACCCAGATACATATATCAATTACGCTATATTCACCTGTAAGATGAAATCTAGGGAATCTGGATTCGGGAGTATATTCAAGAAGTGGGAACCATAGTTAAGTCAAGTTTTATAAATCATACCTAACATATCTTGGAACAGTTGAGAAAGCGGTAAAGTTTAAGTGGACAAACATACCGACAATCAAAGGGTAAACAAGTTTAGAACTTAAAGTCTCAAAAAGGTCAACGGTACTAGTGATATGTCTCAAACAAACTGATATGATCCTTAGACACGAGTTCACAAAAATCTGTCTGTAAATATGCTTGTACATAGTTTACTTTCTTTAAATTGCTTTACGGATAAAAAATCAAAAAGATTTTCAGTGTGTTTTAGCATAAAGTTTCTAAAATACAAAAAGATTTTGTTTCTACATTAGTTTCAACGAACCAATGTTGGAGAACGGATCTTCGAAGTCTGGTAAGAAAATCTGATAAATGATTAAAAGTTCATTAATTTGAAACTTTAAAATCAAATTGTTCATAACGGTTTTTCAAACTGAGGTCATTAATTTGGACTTGGTTAATATATTTGGTTAATCAAGGTCATTAACTTGGACTTGATCAACTAAGTGGATTTTTACAAATCAAATGAAAAAAATGTGAAAGTTGAAGGTCTTAAATGTAAAATGTATTCAAGGTCATTAAGTTGAACTTGAAACAATTAACGTTTTGAAAAGATTGAAGTAAAGATTAAAGTTTGAAATGTTGATGGTACAAAATTTCAAAACAGTGAATCTGAAATGTTTATTTGAATGTCAGAATTTATTTAGACAGATAGTAAAGTTTGAGGGGGAGCTGGATAAAACATTGTCCAAAGATTTCAGAAAGCTCAAATCTAGGGGGAGTTTGAAGTCTAAAGATCAAAGCAAAGGGGAGTCTGAGACTAAAGCTTATAGCTAGGGGGAGCATGTTGATTAAAAGTTTATCAAGACAAATTCAAAGAAAGAGAAAGAGGATATAAAGATCAAGATGATAAAGTTTATTCAAGAACTAAAGACTCAAAGATTTTAAAAGTCAAAATGACTACGACAACATCCAAGGGGGAGTCTGTTGGTGCATATGCATGTTGCCTACGTCATTATGTATCGAGTCTGAGTGAATATGGCTTAATCTGTTAGAAACAAGGCGTATTTAAGTGAGTTAGTAGTCAAGTTCGCTGGAGATGGTATGTGAGATGTCAAGTTCGGCCGAACTTGACTAAGTCAAGTTCGCCCGAACTCTTTCCCTTACCAGCGAACTTGTACATCTATAAATGGGTGACTTGGGATTTCATTTGTGACGTGGAGAGATTTTGGCACAAAGACGGCGAAGCTCTGTCGGATCCGGTTCTCGAATGTATTAAACTTAAGATCAATGAAAACAACATTTAAATGAGTAATTCTTGATATTTGGTTAACTTGTCATTAGTTTCCGCCTAATTGGACAATAGATAATAAATTTAGGTCCCGTGCTAATCGTGGACGTTCCTACACTGACAGTAGCCGAGTCTGATGACGAGCCTACTAGTTACAAATCTGCTATTTCTAATCCAGATTCTGCGAAATGGATAGAGGCCATGAAAGCGAGATGCAATCCATGCGTGACAATCAAGTCTGGGACTTGGTTGAGCTACCCCCCGAATCTCGGGCAGGAGGGAGCAAATGGGTTTTTAAAAGAAAAACCAACATGCATGGAAATATACAAACCTATAAGGCACGGCTAGTAGCGAATTTCGCTCAAACTCAAGGTGTTGACTATGATGAAACTTTCTCGCCCGTTGCTATGATCAAGTCGATCAGATATTACTTGCCATAGCTGCGTACTATGATTACGAAATTTGGCAAATGGATGTTAAAACCGCCTTTCTTAATGGACATCTTTCCGAAATGTTTATATGGTTCAGCCTGAAGGTTTTATCGATCCAAAATATCCCAATAGGGTATGTAAGCTAAACAAGTCCATTTATAGACTCAAGCAAGCATCTCGGAGCTGGAATCTTCGTTTTGACCAGAAAGTCAAAGAGTTTGGTTTTGTCAAGGACGAAGATGAGCCTTGTGTTTACAGAAAGGCTAGTGGGAGTGCTATATCATTCTCATCTTGTATGTAGATGATATATTGACCATTGGAAACAACATCCCCATGCTTAAGGAAATTAAGCATTGGTTGGGATCTTGTTTCGCAATGAAGGATCTTGGAGAAGCCGCTTACATTATGGGAATCAAGATCC
This sequence comes from Scalesia atractyloides, assembly GCA_947069175.1. NCBI lineage: Eukaryota > Viridiplantae > Streptophyta > Magnoliopsida > Asterales > Asteraceae > Scalesia > Scalesia atractyloides. The sequence goes on from CAMTDV010001634.1 coordinate 28,814,735, forward strand.
ATGGGAATAGATCTAAGAGACTTCTTGATCTAACTCAGAGCACATACATAGATCAAGTGATAAGACGCTTCAAAATGGAAAACTCCAAGAAAGGAGGTGTTCCAATGACTAAAGGAACCGTCTTGAACAAATCACAAGCTCCCTCTGAGGACCGTGAGATAAAGCAAATGGAAGCAGTTCTGTATGCTTCCACGATTGGTTCTATCATGCTATGCTATGGTATGTACTCGACCAGACGTCTCGTATGCTTTGAGCATGACGAGCCGTTACCAGCAGAGCCCTGGGATTTCCCACTGGACTGCAGTTAAGAAAATCCTTAAGTACTTGAGAAGGACAAAAGATATGTTCTTGATATTTGGAGGAGTCAATGACGAGCTCACTGTAAAATGTTACACTGATGCTATTTTTCAAACTAACTGAGATACCTCTCGCTCACAAACGAGTTTCGTGTTCACTCTCAACGGAGGAGCAATATCATGGAAAAGCTCCAAGCAAGTGTTGTGGCTGATTCCACCACGGAATCTGAGTACATTGCCGCATCTGATGCCGCAAAGGAAGTGTTTGGATGAAGAAGTTCATAACAGATCTCGATGTGGTTCCAAGTATCATGAAACCCATCCAGATATTTTGTGATAACACATGTGCTATTGCTCAAGCCAAGGAGCCTAGATCTCATCACAAAGCCAAGCACATTTTGAGAAAGTTCCACTACATACGTGAAATTGTGGAACGTGGAGACATCGTTATAAGAAAAATTGACACAGATCAAAACCTAGCTGGCCCATTTACTAAGCCAATGACTCAAGAAAAATATGATCGTCACATGGACTCTATTGGGCTTAGATTAGCTAGTGATATATTTTGATTTAGTATTTGGATGTACGAACATCAAACAGTTGTACTCTTGCATTCGTTTTGATTTACTAGTTAAATACAAATTTTGAATCCTACAGCTGTGTTCGGATTTGATACGTTTAATCCATGAATCTTGTATTCTAAATTATCCGTAGTCGGTCAGACTCGTGGGAACAATTCTGAATTAAGACTATTCTGGCTTTGGACTCAAAGAGTTAACTTCCAAACTCACAGACCTCATTACAAATGACGTCGGATGTAACTCGCATCAAATCATCTTCATGGATCTTGGTCATAAGATGTATTTGATTTTGGTATACTCATTTAGTATCCTCTGACCTGAGATACATACTAGAACTTTCGTTTACTAAAGACTATTCTTTGATCAGTGTTAACCGCTGTCATGTAACTGCCAGTCATAAAGGCATTGGTTGGGAATAGCTCTGAAGTTCAGTGGGAGTTGTATGTAGTCAAGATGGGATTCTGTACTCTTACATTGTATGTAACAGTTAGACATATGGGCGCCTCATTGATTCAAACTGGTGAAGTGTAAGGCCTTACCCAAACTTACTGTGTGTTTGATTGGACCACTTTGATTCTTGAACGAGAACGATAATGATTGAACACCATATGAGATTGAACCTGATCCATGTCTCATTGTTCAATCGATGTCTTTTACAGAAAGGATAAATGACAACGATTACCATAAGTCTATTGTCTTCAAGTAGCAGGCCATTGCTAAACGGAAGATACCTTGGTTAGTGACTTTAAAGTGTTATGACCTGTTGGGGGCAGCTATGTGTAGCTAGAGCACCGCTGGCTGTCTGCGTTGAGATCTTATCGGAAACCGTCCAAGTGGGAGCTGTTGGATATTTATGTCTGGTTCGATAGGTCAACGCTGCCGACCGGGTCCTGACCCGTAAGAGTTACACGGTGGGCAACGAACTTAAATCCACTAATAGTTTAACTGGTAAATTACGAATAATATGCGAAATGAATCATAATTATGATCATGAGCGGGATTATATTATTGTTGCGGGTACATGGACCGGATGAGACGGGTATCTTCGTCTCGCCATTTGTTGCACATATACTCGAGCTATGACACTTGTCACACATGCACTTTTGCATGTGTGCCTATGGACATGCATAAGTTTTACAACACTTGTCCTATCTCCAAGTGCATGACCACCATGTGTTGAGCATGCATAAAGGCTTCAAGGTCTTTATAAGGGAAGTGTATGGACAAGATTATGGTGTCAACAACTTAGACAAACTCTCATAAACCAAACAATAACCGGCCACTCCACCACCGGCTAGCTCGCCGCCGCCACCACCACCGCCGGCCCCACCCTGCAGCCGCCGTTCTCCGCTGGTCGCCGCCGCCTGCACTGCCGGCCACCACCGTCGAGACCCGACTCACACTCGTGTTTCGCTAGTTCGTGAAACTAGCACATGTTCGTTGAACCTCAGTGTCTCAACCGGTTTATTACTAACCGAAGGTATATCTAAACCCCTATGGTTTGCGTTTATATTCGTGTTTGCATGTCGGTGACCTTGTTCCATTACGGGTATTCCTTGGTATAAAAGCGTTCATGTTAATTTTGTTGAATACGCTTCCGTTGCTTAATATGTACAATATGCATATTGTTCACTAGTTAAAGATTTATTTTAACTAACATGCATATACATATATATACTTGTCAAAAGGTGTTTTGACTAATCCTTGTAACAAAATAAATATGCATCTATATGAACCGGGTTCATAAAATAAAAATAAAATCATACCACGGTTATCCTTCCATAAATGCATCGAGAGAAAGAGAGAATATAAATGCATGAATCATGTACATGAGTCTATGTTTGTATGTATAACGTATTAATATGGCAATCTGTTTTTTTTTTCCAGATATCTTAAGTTTCCAACATTTCATGTCACCCTAAATAGTAATAGGAACAGCTTCTATTTTTACATCTAGTTATCGGTAACGGAAAATATTTAAGCTTCCAAAATTCTAAATCTAAATGTATTAACAATAGTACGGCCGAGACCATCTAATTAACGATTGAAATGTCAATGTCGAGGGTCTAACTTCTACTTTTTATTTTACAAGTATTTCTTAGGTCCAACTTCTATTTTTCATTTTACAATCTTTCCACATACATGTGTTGATGTAGTTGTCGTATGCCAATCAAAAGAAAGTATCTTTAACTTAAATATCGATACTAGTACGGGTAAGTAATTAAGGTCGTATCCACACGGAATTGTGGTTAGTGTTTAGTAACTAACAAATTAGTTATCGCTATCTAAATTGGGGTTTGTTTATTATTTGTTTGAGAAAAAACACAATTCATGAAAATGTTATCAGAATGAGAAGAAGTAACCTCAACCGGAATCCCGATTACCAATTCAACACAAAAACTTGTTTATTGATTCAAAAACGTTTCATTTCCAAACAATTTATAATATTAACTTCTAACCATAGTGTCAAAGGGCCCGGCAAGGTGCAAAGGCGCAAAGGGTGAGTCTTGGGTCTCAATGCAAGTTGCTTAAAAAGCGAGGGTTTTTTTAGGCAGTCGTTTATTATAAAAATTTTAGGGATTTTAGACATATTTAGGTTTTTTTACGGCTAGTTTTAGGTTGTTTCCAGGCTTGTTTAAGGTTCTTATAATTGTTTCAAATATGTTTAAACTTGTTCAAACGATTTTTGACTTGAATTTTGTTGGAATTTGGTCTGAAAATGCATCTGAGGGGCTTTTGATGCGAAGCAAGAAGGCTGAGATGAGCCTGAAAAACGGGCCTAGACGTGCCCTGAGTGAGCCTTGACAACAGAGATTCTAACTACTCGCTTTCTATAAACCCAACTCGCTCTCTCTATAAACCCAAATTTGTTAATTGCGAATGAGAGATCATAAAACAAGAACAATTAAAAGATCAACATTTACAAAAAAAAAAAAAAAAAAAAGGTCATTTGATTCGTAGTAATTAATGTTTAAATAGTTGCCAACACTATTTATTTCTCATGTTCGTAAATGATAAAGAAACAGGTTGACCCAAAACACAACACGACTTGAACAAACCATCAACCTGCCAACCAATAATAAAATAAAATAAAATAAGCTGAGGCTACAAAGGGCAAAACCAAATGTAAGACTCCCTTAATAATTATGATCAATATCTCACTGAACTCCAGGGTGGTGCGCTGGTGGTAGCAAAAGGTGGAGGTTGTGATGACGAGGCTGTATCTGTGGTGGCCGAGGCGACGGGTGTCGTTGCTGATGTAGGCAGTTTTGGTACCGGTGGAGGCAGGTAAGAGTAGGCGTGACGACAAACAATGATTGTTGACCTATTCTGACCCGCTAAGTTATCAAATTTACAAGATGATCGTTGTATAATTTGTTTTGACCCGAATTAACTTGTTCGTATGAACAATAAGTTAAAAAACATTTCAGAAATTAAAGGGAAAATATGATAGAAAGAAAAACATTATAAGATCATTGAAATCAATACATACATGCACTCTTATACCCTATCAGAATCAATGTTCTAATGGTGTCGATACCGTTATTAAGGACCAGGAATTTAGAACCAAAACCTGGGCCTATAATCGGGTTTTGCCTTGAACAAGACTTTGAATCAGGCTTTCAGGCCCAGCAAAGTCCTGTTGACGGGTTCAACTGAACGAAAGGACCATGCTTTTTGGGCTGGGCATAGGCAGGTCCAAGACCGATATTACGCAAATCTAAGATCAAGAACATAATCACTAGCATATGCATCATTTTGGGATTAAAAAAACATCAAATGATTAACAGGAGATTATTAACAAAGATAAAACAGCAGGATTTGGATTATTATTTACAAATTAGTACCGTCTTAGAAAGTCGTTGATGAAAGACATAAACCGGGAAAGTAAATAATGCACTAGTTGTCCCAGCCGAACGTGTTCTCTCCACTGTAAGCAACATAAAGGAAACCATCTTCGTCTTTCTTTTCTTCGTATATTGCAGACATGATTGCCCCTATAATACAATACAATATCAGGCAAATGTTTACAAGCCAATATATGCCATTATCCAAAATAAAGGTTCCTGAGAGAGATTTGACTTCTGACTAGGAATGTTCAAAAAGCTCGCGGCTCGCTCCGAAAAAGTTCGAAAAAAGCTCGGTTGTAAACGAGCTGAGCTCAAGCTAGGCCTGGCTCGACTGTGAGCTCGCGAGCTGGCTCGAGTTATCTTAGTTTAATAGATTAATTTTGATTCTAAATGTATTAAATAAAAATAAAAATAAAAATAAAAAAATATGTGGGAGGGGTTGAAGTGTTAACATTAAGTACTAATCACACATATAAAATTATGGGAAAATAAATAAAAAGTACACATATAGTACTTTTAATATGCCTTTTTAGAAAAATAAAAATAATACATATAAATATAGTGCAAGTGTATTGTACAATTAGGCTTAACGTAACGCCTGGGAATTTATAACACGCGTGATTATTTTTATAACATGCGTGATTAAGTTTTGTACCCCATGCGTGATTTCTGATTTTGTACATGCGTGATTATGGTTTTCAACATACGTGATCAGGGTTTTTGAGTTTTATAACATGCGTGATTTCCCAGCATACACAGCGTACGTTAAGAAACATTGTATGTTAACTAACCCCTATAAGTATATGTGTAATTTTTTTCTTTTGTTTTTATGTTATCAATATTTAAAAAAAGGTTTAAAAAATTAAAATAAAATAAAAAATTAACGAGCCAGATCGATTTGGCTTGAACATTTTACAAGCCAAACTCGAGCTCGACTTTTCAGCTCGATAAGATAAACATGCCGAGCCGAGCTGGCTCATTTAAGTTCGAGCTCGAGCTCAACCTGGCTTTGCTCGACTCGATTACAGCCCTACTTCTGAGATCAAACAAACTAATTTTCATCACCATATAGATTCGGCATTTTTTATCCATTAGAATGAAATTTACGTTCAAGTGAAATGGAGGCATTACCTGTTGGTGGCAATGCATTATCAACAAATATAAAAATAGCCTTCTCTGCACTTAGCTTAATCCTTTTACGAATTACGTACACGAATTGACCTACTGTCAAGTCAGCTGGAACAAGGTACCTGCAACCACAACTCATCGACTTAAATACCAAATTCAACCCACAATTTGTAAACTAAAATGCTATAAAAATGAGCAATATTTCAAATCCAAACTTCACATGACCCTTATTTTTCATGTGTATAAAGAAATTTAAACGAAGTTACAAAGAGGAAAAGAGTAATCTTATTACATACTTTTTCTTATCGATATTGGGAACATCGCTTCTGTCTGCTTTCTCAACGATCACCTTGAAATTATCAAATTGAAACTCAGCGCGATAAAGAAAACAATGACAATTTTGAGTTTCACAAGCTATGAAGTTAGTCTGACCTCAAAAGTCAAAGTTTTATCTTTTATTAGTGAATGAATATTGTGACAGATCCCATTTGTAAGAAATAGCTCAAGAACATCAAACTTAAAGAGTAAAAGAGTGAAACAGAACAAATTTCTTGAACTATTTACAATCATATTTGTTGTATTGTATCTCATGCTCAATAGCTCAACAACATCAAAATTGGAGCAAATAAGTGAGAGAAAAAAAACATTTGTTTGAACTATTTACGATCAAATTGTCAAATCTCATGCTGAAACGCTCAAGAACACCAAAGTTGGAGATAATAAGCGAAAAAGAACATTTGTATGAACTATTTACAATCAGATTGTTGAACCTCATGCTTAATAGCTCAAGAAGGCACTAGTCGGGCGGTGGGGTATCAACTAGCGATTAATCGGGATTAATCGGATTGAGATTTTTATATATAATTTTTAGTTATATATACACACACACATTTTTATATGTAGTTTTTTAAAAGTAGACATGTTTTAACCCCTCGTTGACCCATTTTTTAAGTAATTGGAAGGAATTTATAAGGTTTGGTCGAAATTTGGCCGGCGTCTGGCCAAAATTTAGCCAGAATAGGACCGCCATTGACCGCCTAGCAATTAATCGGCCACTAATGGTGAACCTCTGATTAGTGATTAATCGGCACTAATCGGAGACTAGTCGGGATTTTTACAACAATGGTCAAACTTCGAGAAAATAAGTGAAAAAGAAAACTTGTTTGAACTATTTACAATCAAACTGTTGAACCTCATGATTAATAGCTAAAGAACATCAAACTTGGAGAAAATAAGCGAAAAAGAACACTTGTGTGAACTATTTACAATCATATTGTTGAACCTCATGCATAATAGCTCAAGAAGATCAAACCTAGAGCTAATAAGTGAAAAAAAAAAAAAAGAACACGTGTATTAACTATTTACGATCAAATTGTTAAACCTCATGCTAAATAGCTCAAGAACATCAAACTTGGAGCAAAAAGGTAAAAAAGGATCAACCTTTTGTATTATTTACAATCAAATTGTTGAATCTCATGCTAAATGCAACAAATAAGTCATCAATTCTGTAAAATAGATCAAATACTTACTGGAATCCTATCAGGATATTTATCCCTAATTCTAGCAGCCTCGGCCCGTCTCTTCTCTGAAACGAAAAACAAACACATAACTCACAAATCCATCAAGATTAACATTAGTACGCAACGTTCTTCCTCTCGCAAAGAAATTGCTATATTAAGTCAAAAAAACATACATGATATAGCATAAAAACACATACCAAGATCATGTTCTTGCTTAAATAAACTCTTTGCCATCTCACTGCACTTCAAATAAAACCAAAAATTAACTCACAAAGAAAACAAACAACACCCACAAAATATATAAAGTTATTTATATTCAATTACTTGTTGATCAAGTCTCAACAACATAAATTTAGTAAAGTCAAACTTTTAAATTAAACTCTTTTCAAACATGATCAAGTCTCACCTACACATAAACAATTGTCAAAACCCCAATTTCAACCCATCTCCTTATAATCAAAAATACAACAAGATGATCCACAAATAATAATATTTAAACAAAAAAGCAAGATAGTCTAACCCTAACAGTATGATTATAACTGGTGACAGCCTATAACATCAAATTAGGGGTTAAAAGATTAATCATAAACACATAAAGTTAACAAATTTGGACAAAATGATCGAAAAAATAATGGAATAAATTGAAAAGATTGAACCTTTTTGAAGAAATTGCAGAGGAAAGTCTGATTGGGGTTGTGTGAATTACGGGTTTTGTTTTGTTTTGTTATTCAGCTGTGATAAAGCGTGTGTGTATAAAAAGGCAAATGCTTTAGGGGAGGACTAAAGTTGCATTGCACTCAAACTAGTTTATCTTTTTGGTGTTTTGAACCTTGTATTATTTGGTTTTGACAGAATGGTCCTCGGGTGTAGGTATTAAATTTAAAAGATTGTGATGAGTAGCAAACCCATGAGACACGTGGTTGGCACATCTCATCATCCTCTAAGTGCCTTGATTATTAAATAGTTTTCATAAAGTTAATTGTTCTTTTTTTTTGGGTAAAGTGATGTATTGTTTAATCAAAACTTTGAAACTTAACATATATGATCTTAATTCCTTATTGATATAGAAAACTTTCAAATACTGATAAGAATGTTTATGTTATAATTTTGTTATAGGTTATATAGTATCATGTATTTATTTTTGATGTATTATGAATATCAGACACTCTATTACACTGATTCACCATATACTTTAGAAAAGTGACTGAAGAAACACTAAGTAGCACCAAGGCTATTAGATGGTTTGTCTCGTGGTTATCAGTTCAACCTCCTTTATCCACCCAACGAACGACTAACTCTCCTGATAATCCTGTAAAACGAAG